>JAAALK010000286.1:37233979-37538580 GCA_019279435.1 Zizania palustris
CCTGACTAGGAATTTGTATGGGATGAAAAGTAGCAAAAAGCATTTGATGAAATCAAAGAATATTTGAGCTCACCACCAGTACTGATGCCGCCACAAAAGGGGATTCTATTCAGGTTATACCTATTGACTGATGATAAAGCCATCGGGTCAGTCCTAGTACAAGAGATCGATAAAAAGAAAGGGTGATTTTCTATCTCAGTAGAAGACTGTTGGATGCTAAAACCCGATACCCCGCAGTGGAAAAGTTCTGTTTATGTTTGTATTTCTAGTGCACCAAGTTGAGGCATTATTTTCTATCGGCAGAATGCACCATAATATGTAAGGTTGATGTCGTCAAGTACATGCTATCGGCCTCGGTGTTGAAAGGGCGTATCAGAAAATGGGTGCTCGCCCTTACCGAATTTGACCCAAGATATGAATTGGCTAAGGTGATAAAAGGGCAAGCACTAGCCAATTTTATAGTCCAGTACAGAGATGAGACAGTAACTTATGCCGAGCCAACACCATGGACTTTATTCTTTGATGTTTCAGTGTGTCGGCACAGATGCAGTATAGGGCTAGTAATTATTTTCCCTCGGGGGGCATCATTCGAGTTTGCATACATAATCAAGCCTTTCTCCACCAACAATCAAGCCAAGTACGAGATAGTGCTAAAAGGGTTGCAGCTTCTAGAGGAAGTCAGCACCGACACCGTAAAAGTCTTGGGAGATTCCCTGTTAGTGATGAGATAACTGTAAGGTGAATACGAGCGCAAAGATGATGTGTTGAAAGAATACCACGAACGATGTCAAGAGATGATGGCAGGTTTTAGAAGCATAACCCTTACGCACATTTCGAGGGAACAAAATGCTGAAGAAAATGATTTGGCCCAGAAGGCATTAGGATACAAGCCGATGGCCAGGTCAATCGTGGTGGAGATCATAGAACTAGAAGACAATGATTGGAGGTATGCCATTGTTACTTATTTAAAAAATTCTTCAACATTAGAACCAAGAAAACTCAGGTACCAGGCTACAAAGTATGTGCTACTCAATGAGGATTTATATTATGGGATGATGATTAGAGTCCTACTCAAGTGTATAAATGTTGAAGAAGCCAAAGTGGTAATGTGCGAGGTATACAATGGCATATGCGGAATATACCAGTCGGCCCAGAAAATGAAGTGGATGCTCTGGAGGACGTTACTTTTAGCTGACCATGGTGGAAGACTACATAAAGTATTATAGGGGTTTCAAGATTGTCAGAAGTTTAGAGCCATTCAAAGTGCGCCCGCATTGGCGACGAACCCTATAGTTAAGCCCTGGCCTTTCACAGGATGAGGCATTGATATGATCGGCCAAATATACCCTACGCCAAGTAAGGGACATAAGTTCATATTGGAAGCCACTAATTACTTCACAAAATGGGTAGAGGTTGTTCCACTCAAGAAGGTAACTTCCACCGATCCTATTGAGTTCATCAAGGAGCACATAGTGTACCGATTCAGGATTCCATAGACCATCACCACATATCAAGGGGCAATTTTTGTATCTGGAGAGTTCTAGTAGTTCATAGCTAGTACGAGAATCAAGCTCTTAAGTTCATCGCCATATTATGCGCAAGCCAATGGACAAGCTGAAGCGTCCAATAAGAGTTTTATCAAGTTGATAAAGCAGAAGATTAATGATCAACCGACGCATTGGCACCAGTCCCTGTTAGAAGCACTTTGGGCCTATCAGATGGCGCGTCATGGGGACACTTAGGTACCGCCATATCATCTAGTCTATGGCCATGAAGTAGTATTACCTTGGGAAATAACGTCGGCTCAAGAAGGATAGCACTATAGGACCAACTCACAACCGATGATTATTATAACTTAATGACGAATGGACTAGATGACTTAGCATAGATCCTATTAAGAGCCCTTGAGAAGATTGAGGAGAATAAAGCAAGAGTCGCCAGGTACTATAATAAAAGTAGTGCCCAAGTCATTTGATGAGGGAGATCTCGTGTGGAAACTTATCCTACCGATCGGGTCTAGAGAAAATCGGTTCGGTAAGTGGTCACCTAATTGGGAAGGACCCTTCTGGGTGTATCGATTTGTTCCTAGTGGTGCTTATTTGCTTGAAGGTTTAGATGGACAAGGGTTCGGGAAAGCGTTGAATGGAAAGTATCTAAAGAAGTATTTCCTGAGCGTTTGGATAAATGCCTAAGGATCTACACGAAATGCAGAAATATTCGATACCGAGGGTATTGCTTTTAGATGGCCGATGGAAAAACATCGTCCTTAGACATAAGAGAATACAAGACAAGATTTGGGATCAATAGCAATAAATTACAAAAAGTATGATAGTTCAAGGGTTAAATAGCATTCGGCAACATAATACAAAATAATTCAAAGAAGGGAGCGACGGATCGCCTCGATCGCTCGCAGCTGAATGGCGTCAACACTCCGGAGTACAGTCCAATCCTCAACATATGAACCAGGGATGGATTTGATGGTGTGACAATGGCATTGCGCGTGGCGGATGGCACCGGCAAGACGACATTCCTAGTCTTGAATCCGGTTTGGAAAAGAAGCTAGGACACTTTCTTCATCAGCTATCCTCACTCGGACCCCATCCAGCCATGAGGACAAGTTGGCTTCCTCCGCCCTTAGCTTGTCGAGGCATAGCGACGTGGCTGATGAATCACCGTGAAGATTATTCAAGAGAGTACCTTCGGCAAGTATCACTCCGTCATGGGTCTTGGCCGCCTCCAGTTGCTACGCACAACTCGCATGATCGGCCATCTGTTGTATTGCCTGCTGAACTGCTGGCTGATGGTACTCTAGGAATGCGGCCATCATGAGGGCATCAACCCGTTCGAGGGAGAGGGAATCCAAGATATATTTGAAGCGAGCGCTTATCGGACTTGAGTCATTGACCAAGGCTTCTATTGGACTGTCTAGACATCGTAGCAGATCCGATAGGACCCTCTCACCTCCGGAGATAATTGAGTTGCAGTGACTAAGGGATATTGGTGACTTCTTTGTCTTCAAGATACAGGCTGATATCAAAAGGGAATGTGGGATCGGAATGGCGACTAGAGGAGGGGTGAATAGGTGCCTTGACTAATTTTCTTGAATTAGATGACCTTCTCGAAAATACCCAACAAACCTCCAAACAGTCAGTTTCAAATTTTAAACCAATCAGTACAAAATTGAGCTCCACTAGATTGAAAAACACAATTCAGCTTAATTTGAAGATTGTTTAGTCGACAAATATCAAAACACTCACACAAGAGTTCAAATCAAATTTGTAATAGAGAATCAACTTGTTTCGATTGAATTTCAAACGAAATCTCAACACTTCTAAAACATTCTAGATGATGAATAGTAATAGTAAATTTCAAAAAGATTTAGAATTCAGGTTTTGATCTAATTTGCATTCTTCAACTTCAGAGCAAATTTAATTCCAGCACATCAACCTTCAAGCAGTTTTCAGAATATCTAAGATTTGCAGTTAAAACAGATACATATTTAATTTACTGAGATTACCCAACATAGGAGATCTAAATTTGATCAGATATGATTATGTATTAAAAACAACATTCAAAACTTAATCACACTACTGAACTGTATTGGATTCCATTGCAAACAATATATTCACAGCAAACCAGATTCAGTACAGTACAATACTTGTATTTTCAGAGAACCTCAGAGTGAAATTGTAAACATGTTCTCAAGAACTGAATCAAGTCTGAGAACATGTTTCAACTTCTGAAGAACAATCTATATCAACTAAATACAGTCCAGATAGATCAGAATACAATTTGAATCAATGGAGTAACTGGCAACTGAAAACTAGTAAAAGTGATTTCCGAATCAGATCTGAAATAACAGTAGTATTGATAAACTGAATCAATTTTATTCAACCAAGAAGAAAACTAGTTGTTCTGATCAAATCTCAAGAGTATATTAACATCAAAACCAAAACTACTGCTATACTTCCTTATCTAGCAAACATGATAAACTAAAACAGAATAAACTAGCACAAAGAAACTGAAAACTGAAACTTACAGAGAACAGTCTAGAACCAAACCTGCTATCTGAATATATGCTGACAGAATGATTTGAAGCTGTATGGAAAGTTTATCTAATCTACAGAATTCTTTTAAACATGTAAATCAGCTAGACTTCTGTGAAAAGTTTGCTTTCTATCAGTTTCAAACATGTAAAGACAGAGTTTAAAGTATTTGTTCATGAATAGTAGAGACTGGCAACAAATTTGAAATTGAAGTAGAGAAGGCATACAAATACTGAGTCACAGCTTCAGACAATGCTCACAATGGGAATTCAGAAGACAGAAAGATTCAGAACAAACATCTTGAACAACAATGAATGAGACCGAAATTTTCTCAACTAAAATACTCTTGATCTACCAGAAGGATCTAGGACAGACCAGCAAAACAGTAGAGAAAACATGAACATACATGCTGCTCACATATCACATGAGAACCAATAGATTTCTAAAACTTGTAACCACTAGTCAACACTGTAGCTATATGTCAAAAATCCTTCTTTGCTGTAGTTCATTCAATCAAATCACATAAACTCATTTGTAACAATCAGAAGTGAGAGGTCAAATTCAAATCAGAAGATACTTTATTTCATAGCACTGCAAATAAACTGAAGCACTATGGCTGCTATAGCAAATCTGACAACTAGATCAAGACACTCTTCAAAGCATCTCAGTTCTCAAATCACAGAGAAAACCTACTAAACAAAGTTCATAGCCACAAATCACAGAAACATATTTGAAGCATAACTGAAAAATATACCTTGAAGAACTGTGATGAAACTGATTCAGTGCTTAAACATGATATTCTTATGAAAACTAAATGGATTCAAGGATCAAAACTATTCAGCATAGATCATAACTACTTCAAGATGTAATTTCACAAGCAATCACTCAAGATCATCAGGAAATTCCATGAAAAACTGAAAGGAACTTACAGAATCACACGCTGGAAATAGAAGGCGCTATACGCTAAACAATACCGTCGACACGACTCTGTAGCGGATCCGAAAACAGCCACCGATCACTGTTCCTCGTCAAACTCTCTTCAAAGCAAATTTTTCTGTTGATGTTTCATTGGAATGAATGTCTCAGGTGTTCTATCCGGCAGAGAAATCACAGGGGGATAATATCCCAACCACTCATGTTCTAGAAGCCCCCTTTTTACACATAGCCCCTTAGTAATTTCAGAAATAACAATTCTAAAAATTACCCTTTAAGTCCTAAAAGAAAAATTACAAAAGACTCCTCTTTTAATATATTTTCAGAGTAGAACCACTCTAAAAATACACTAAAAGAATACACTATGAAACTGAAAAATTTAAACTAACACTAAACACCTATTTATTGAATTAACAAAAACATTTAAAGTTTCGATGATTTTCAGCAAAAACCGACAAAGCCTCTCCTGATCGTTGACGACAGTCGTCAGTCCATGAACCCGACTGCCAACAAGTCTCTCCCGCTCTCGATCCCTCGAGCCGCCTTGTCACTTGAACTGGCTTCTCTTTCGTTGACTCGATCGACGCTTCGTCTTGATCAATCTTCAACTCACTTCTTATTCGATCTCCAGGCGTACATCAGAGTCCACTCTCGATTTCAACTGACACCCTCGACCATCTGGCATTAGACTCCCCGTCTAACCCTGATCCCGTGCCTTCGATAGTTGACGAGTAACTCAAGCCTACACACACAAGACAAACACAGACACACACACACACCATATCCAGAAAACCCAGACACAACCCATGATTTCACCCTGTCAATCACTCATCATTACCTTGAACTATAGTGACAAACCTCACTATGTTCCTCAATATCCCCCTTTATGAGTGCATTGACAACACAAGATCAAAAGAAGTATAAAGCAAAAGTTCAGCACACAAGTGACCATGAAAGCTCTAAAGAGAGCAAAGTGAGAACACATGTCACTTGCCAAATGATAAAGCAAAAACTACCTCAAATAAGCTCAAAAGATCACAAACTCACCAAAAAGCTCAAGTACTCTCCCCCTTTGGCAATGCAGACATCAAGATAGCCCCATGAGTTGAGAGACTAAAGTGACAATGCAATGCCAGAATATGATTAAATACAATTACGGTACAAGCACTTCTTGTGCCTCACAACCTTTCCTAACTAAACTGTATGTAAAGCTTTGAATAAACACAATCTAAATATCTGTATGAGCAAGCATTTTAAAGTTAAGCAAATAAAAGCATCACTACCAGACTAGTGTACTACACATGGCAAGGTAAGAGATACAAAAGCTAGTCACAAACAACCTCGAAAAGAACATCCTACTACAAGGAGCTGCATAAACCTTGATATGCGAGAAAATTAAACATTTATTATTATTTTTTAAATGCCAGGGGTTATTTGCAAGTCAACCTTATGCTAACTGATCAAGCCAAGCCTAGGATAAACCATCGGAAGCTTAAGGCATTGATCTTGGTATACACTCAATGTCCCAGTTCAAACCAAAGTGCAATGGTATGCAGTCTAGAACATAGTAGTGCGACTATGCAAACCCACCTGGATCTTTTCAATTTTATCACCACTTTAGCATTTTTGGTTCATTTTCATCATTTTCATTTTTAATTTTTCAATTTTTTATTTTTATTTTTGATCAAAACATGATCAAGTTGCATAAGAGCATCCAAGTGAAAAGGACAAAGCTATCAAGTAAGAAATGAATAGCAAAAACACCCTAGCCTATTCATGCTAGAATCTAGACTTGGTAGTGACCATTTTCAAGTTTTCGCAAAGAAATGCCATGCTCAAACCATATAGATAGATGAGTTCATTCTAAGCACAATCAAACAGTGAATACATAACAGTATTGTAAAGTGCACACACAAGCATGTACATGTAAAATCATTTAATCATATTTCAGAAGCATATGCAAAAATACACAACTCCACCTAACATGATGCCATAAGGATGACAAATGCCAAGCTCTCCCCTAAAAAATGCAAAGCGAGGAGCGTCGAGAGGCTTAGTGAAATATCTGCAAACTGATTCTAAGTATCGACAAAACGCAATTCAATATCACCTTTTTCATTGTGATCTCTTAAAAAGTGATAATGCACGTCAATGTGTTTGGTCCTAGAATGCTGTACTGGGTTGTTTGCTAAACTGATTGCACTTGTGTTATCGCAAAATAATGGAACACGTGAAAACTCCAACCCAAAGTCGCACAAAGTAGAAACCGTCCACAAAATCTGTGCACAACAGCTAGCGACAGCTACATATTCAGCCTCGACTGTAGACTGTGCAACGCTAGACTATTTGCGTGAAGACCAACACACAAGAGATGACCCCAGAAAATGACACGTCCCAGAAGTACTCTTATGATCAATCCGGCAACCAGCAAAGTCAGCATCAGAAAAACCTCTCAAGCATAACGAAGATGAAGGAGAATACCAAATACCGAATTAAAGAGTATGCTTGAGGTACCTTAAGATGCGTTTGACAGCTTGACGATGTGACGCCCTAGGAGAAGCCTGAAAACGAGCGCACAAACACACAACAAAGTGTATGTCTGGCCTCGCAGCCGTCAAGTACAGAAGGGAGCCGATCATACTGCGATACTCCTTCTGGTCCACTTCTTCTCCATCTTCATCTGGATCAAGAGCAATAGAAGTACCCATCGGGGTAGCAAGTGGTTTAGTATTAGACATGTCAAAACGTTTAAGCAAATCTCTAGTGTATTTTGTTTGATGAACAAAAGTTTCTTGTTTGCTTTGTTTGATCTGCAAACCCAGGAAGAAGGTTAGCTCGCCCATCATCGACATCTCAAATTCCCTGCTCATTGATTCTGCAAACTCGACAATAAGTGTATAAGATGAACCACCAAATATTATATCATCAACATATATCTGAACGAGTAGGAAGTCTTTGCCATGCATGAGAGTTAACAAAGTTTTGTCAACAGACCCCATCTTGTACCCGTGCTCAATCAAGAACGTCCTAAGGCGATCGTACCAGGCCCTCGGTGCTTGCTTGAGCCCATATAGTGCTTTGTGAAGTTTAAAGACTCTATGGGGGTACTTGGGATTCTCAAAGCCTGGAGGCTGCTTGACAAACATGTCCTCTCCTATGAAACCATTCAGAAACACGCTTTTTACATCCATTTGAAAAAGTATAAAGCCGCGCGATGAGGCAAAAGCAAGCAAGATCCTAATGGCCTCAAGTCGATCTACCGGTGCAAAAGTTTCTCCAAATCAACCCCCTCGACTTGAGAATACCCTTGAGCCACTAGCCTAGCTTTGTTTCTCACTATCGCCCCATCCTCCCCCTGTTTGTTTTTGAAAATCCATTTTGTACTAATTATGTGAATGTTAGGGGGAGGATCAAGGAGAATCCAAACCTGATTTCTATCAAAATTTTCAAGTTCCTCATGCATGGCGTTGATCCAACTCGCATCAGACAAAGCATGACTAACATCTAATGGTTCAAAATTTGCAACAAAAGCAGAATCAACGAAATGTATGTGAGATCGAGTTACTCGTTCATTTAGCTCGCCGATGATCTACTCTAGGGGATGCATTCTTTGAATACGAAGCGGTGCTTCTCTCTGCGACAAAATCTACCCCTCAACTCTTGCCGAAGTTTGCTCCACACTCTCAGAAGTAGAATCTTTAGGTCCTCTTGTTGACGTGGTCAAAGCTTCTGGAGTCACCGTAGAGGGAGGTAGTGGTACAGCCTCAGGATCTTCATCGTCTGATGGATCTTCTTCCTCAAAAAGTGTTTCACTCATATCGTGCTCACTTGCAAATTCAAAGTTAGTGCTAATACATGGAGATGTTTCATCAAAAATTACATCACAAGATTCAACCAATGTGTTAGTTTCAAGATTGAAAACACGATAAGAGTGACCATGCAAAGAATAGCCCAAAAAGATCCCATCAGATGCGCGCGATTCAAATCTGTCCAAATTACCTCGCTTTAGGATGAAGCAACGACATCCAAACACTCTGAAGTGAGTGACCTTGGGCTTCCTCCCAAAGCGAAGTTCATAAGAAGTCACATTAAGCAAAGATCGCAAAAAGATCCTATTTGAGATGTAGCATGTTGTACTCATGGCTTCAACCCAAAATTTTCTAGGAGTCCTGTTCTCATTTAGCATCGTCCTAGCCATCTCCACAAGTGTGCGATTTTTCCTCTCAACTACACCATTTTGTTGAGGGACTCTCGGTGTAGAAAATTGATGTTCAATCCCATGTTCAAGGCAAAATTCTGCAAAAGAGCTATTTTTGAACTCGGTGCCATTGTCGCTTCGAATAGCCTTCATTGCAACAGGGAGTTCATTGAATAGCCTCAGTGCTAAGCTTCGAAAGTGTATGAACACTTCATCCTTGCTTATGAGAAAGAAAACCCAAGAATAACAAGAATAGTTATCAACCACAACAAGTACATATCATTTGCCGCCTAAAGAGCTAACCTGGGATGGACCAACCGTATCCATGTGAAGAAGCTCACCGGGTCACTCAATCATCACCATGTTTATAGGGTAATGCGAGGCAGCAACCATTTTTCCAAGACGACATGGAGCACAAATGAGGTTCTTCTCAAATTTTAGCTCGGGCAATCCTCGGATGAGTGCTAGGGCACTTAATCTCATAAGAAGATCAAAGCTCATGTGCCTTAGTCTTCTATGCCACATCCAAAACTCAGAAGACGGTTCAGCTAAAAGACAATGAAAAGATCCAAAAGACTCAGTGAAATCAGCTCCAAAAATTCTCCCTACTCTTATGATTTTACAAATGAAAACACCAGAAGAATCAAGCACATAAGAAGCATCACGACTGAAATGAACCTCAAAACCCTCATCGAGTAATTGTGAAACAGAAAGCAAATTGTACCCTAAGTCCTCAACCAAAACAACATTTGTGAGAGTGAATTTTTCATTAATTTTGATCATACATTTGCCCTTCACTCTGCTTTTGCAATTGTTTCCAAAAGTGATGCTTTCTCGATGCCTGACTGAGGTGAAACTAGAGAACCATGAAGACTTTTGGTCATGTGATGTGAACACCCAGAATCAATGATTCATATGTTCTCCAGCCTCCCATGACTCCCCTAAGTAGAGACCGGAGATCTCGAGTACTCAACGTTGGGTTTAGAGATAAGATGCCTAGGTATCCAGCGCTGAACTACTCGAAAAGTAGGTAAAGCAAGAGACTGTGTGGGATGAGAGTCATACTGAACATGTTGTCTTCTTGCAAATTGCTGAGGTCTCCTAGAATAATTTGGACCAAAACGCCTACGTGGTCTATCATCATACAAAGTATGATATACACCACGATGGGCATAACCACTCATATAACTATATGGAGCCTCATAATCAGTATAAGTATCATAACCATAGTCATGCATATCAAATGAAGGATAATCATGAAAACGTAAAGCATAAGCACAACGTTCATCTTTCAAACGTCTATAGCAAAAACCAATCAAATGACCTACATGATGACAATAAGTGCAATGGAAAACTTTATTGGGTGTAGGTTTATAGGTTTCTGGTGCAAACCTCACATTTTTCCTAGGTTTTTGCTTGGAGTCTATCTTGAGTGATGGAATGATTATCTTTTTGGGTTGGGTAGGATTTTTGGCTTTTTGAGGTGTGTCTAACTGGGCTCTCTCTTTCTCAAGGGTAGTAGGTAGAGTGAACACAGTTTGGCTTGGAGTATTAGATGAAGTCCTCTCATAACCTAACCCAAGAGCTAACCCTGCCCTGTCAGCGCACATTTTTGTTTTATCTAAAAGCAAATCCATTTTCCCTTTCCCTTCAATGCATTTTTCTACCATGGAAAGCAGATAATCATTCTCACACTTCAATTTTTCTACTTGCTCTCTAGCAAAGCTGAGTTGGTCCTTAAGGGTGATACAAGTGGGACATGCCATCTGCACATCCTCAGAACACTCAGCACTCTCCAATCTAGCCTTAAGCTCATCAATATGCTTATCTCTCAGACTAATGCTTTCAATCAGTAAAGTGCAATTTAAGCATTCATCGATGGCATAAGGACTAGACTCCACCATCAAGAGTTGCTTCTGAACATTTTCAAGTTTTTCAATGTTTTGAGCATGAATCAGACGCAACTGAGCAAGTTCATCCATAACGATAAGACACGACTCACATTCAGCAATTTCAGATTTAGACTTCAACAAAAACAAGTTCAGTAGAAAGTGATTGAATTTTAAGCTTTTGTTCTTTTCGTTCTTTAGCAGGAAGTTTAAGCAGTCTATCTTGTGAAATAATTGAATCATGTAATTCATCGTTTTGAACAAGTAATTGATTAAGAGATAGACTAACCTCAGATGAGTAAAGCTCATCGCTGCTTTGCTTGCCATTGGCCATGAAGCAGAGACCATTGAAGTCCTTCATTTTTTCCTTCTTTTCTCCATTCTTGCCTGGTTCATCTTCATCAGAAGTTGGTTCTTCACTCGAGGTGTTGTCGATGTCACTAAGTACTACCACGAAAGCTCTAACCATCCTTTTCGCCACTTTTCCTCTTTTGCCTTTGTAAAACGGTTTTTTATCTCTTTTCTGATATTTGTGTTAATGTTCATTTTTGGCTTTCAGTTTTGGGCAATTGGCTTTAATGTGATTAAGGTCACCGCACTCAAAACACCCTCGAGAGCCTCCTCTCCTCTGATCTCTTCTATCATTGTAGAACCTAGTGAACTTTTTGACAGTAAGAGCAAGCTCTTCATCGTCCAATGTGTCTACTTGTTCCTTTGTGATAGAGACCAAAGAAGACAAGGCAAAACCCCCAGACAAAGCACAAACACCAGACACGCTACCTCCAGATGAGGTGCCACTGCCGGAACCAGAAACTAGTTCCACGGATTGTGGCAAAGAGTTCCCAATCCCAGAACGAGATGCCATGGCTATCTCGGTGGACTTAAGCTTACTGAAGAGTTCATCGCATGTCAAAGTATCAAAACTCATAAACTCTTCAATGCTTGAGATATTTACTTCTCATATGCTACGATACAAAGCATAGAGAAGTTTGATCGCCCGGTCATGATTAGAGTAAGCTAGCATCCCAGTGGAGCGCAAGTTGCTAACAATTCCGTCAAAGCATACAAACAAGGCATCTACAGATTCATCGGGGCCTTGCACGAACATTTGGTATTCTTGATTATACGTGCTCTGCCTCCTAGCCTTAATCTGAGAAGTGCCCTCATGAAAAGTACTCAAGGCCGTCCAGATTTCTCATGCAGTTCGAAGGTGCTAGACTCTGTCAAACTCGTTGCGACTCAGACTGATAAAAAGAATGTTTCTAGCCTTGCTATTACATTCATACTATGACTTCTCAGTCTCTGAGGTACGAGTGTCCGGGAATCACACATTGGGATGCAACAATGTCCCAAATCGCACTTCCTTGGCTAAGCAAATAAGCCTCCATGCGCAGCTTCCAATAAGCATAATCTTGACAATCAAACATAGAAATCTTGGTGTTCTTATCCATGTCGCCACAAGGATCACAAACCGGTTAAGGTCAACTAGTGATCTAACCGGCTCTGATACCAATTGTGGGATCGGAATGGCGACTAGAGGGGGGGTGAATAGGCGCCTCGACTAATTTTCTTGAATTAGATGGCCTTCTCAAAAACACCCAACGCACCTCCAAACACTCAGTTTCAAGTTTTAAACCAATCAGTACAAAATTGAGCTCCACTAGATTGAAAAACACAATTCAGCTTAGTTTGAAGATTGTTTAGTCGACAAATATCAAAACACTCACACAAGAGTTCAAATCAAATTTGTAATAGAGAATCAACTTGTTTCAATTGAATTTCAAATGAAATCTCAACACTTCTGAAACATTCTGGATGATGAATAGTAACAGTAAATTTCAAAAAGATTCAGAATTCAGGTTTTGATCCAATTTGCATTCTTTAACTTCAGAACAAATTTAATTCCAGCACATCAACCTTCAAGGAGTTTTCAGATTATCTCAGATTTGCAGTTAAAACAGATACATATTTAATTTATTGAGATTACCCAACACAGGAGATCTAAATTTGATCAGATATGGTTATGTATTAAAAACAACATTCAAAACTTAATCACACTACTGAACTGTATTTCATTCCATTGCAAATAGTATATTCACAGCAAACCAGATTCAGTACAGTACTAGACTTGTATTTTCAAAGAACCTCAAAGTGAAATTGTAAAGATGTTCTCAAGAACTGAATCAAGTCTAAGAACAGGTTTCAACTTCTGAAGAACAATCTATAGCAACTAAATACTGTCCAAATAGATCAGAATACAATTTGAATCAATGGAGTAACTGACAACTGAAAACTAGTAAAAGTAATTTCCGAATCAGATCTGAAATAACAGCAGTATTGATAAACTGAATAAATTTATTCAACCAAGAAGAAAACTAGTTGTTCTGGTCAAATCTCAACAGCATATTAACATCAAAACCAAAACTAGTGCTATACTTCCTTATCTAGCAAACATGATAAACTAAAACAGAATAAACTAGCACAAAGAAACTGAAAACTGAAACTTACACAAAACAGTCTAGAACCAAACCTGCTATCTGAATATATGCTGACAGAATGATTTGAAGCTATATGGAAAGTTTATCTAATCTACAGAATTCTTTTAAACATGTAAATCAGCTAGACTTCTATGAAAAGTTTGCTTTCTATCAGTTTCAAACATGTAAAGACAGAGTTTAAAGTATTTGTTCATGAATAGTAGAGACTGGCAACAGATTTGAAATTGAAGTAGAGAAGGCATACAAATACTGAGTCACAGCTTTAGACAATGCTCACAATGGGAATTCAGAAGACAGAAATATTCAGAACAAACATCTTGAACAACAGTGAATGAGACAGAAATTTTCTCAACTAAAATACTCTTGATCTACCAGAAGGATCTAGGACAGACCAGCAAAACATTAGAGAAAACATGAACATACATGCTGCTCACATATCACATGAGAACCAATAGATTTCTAAAACTTGTAACCACTAGTCAACACTGTAGCTATATGTCAAAAATCCTTCTTTGCTGTAGTTCATTCAATCAAATCACATAAACTCATTTGTAACAATCAGAAGTGAGAGGTCAAATTCAAATCAGAAGATACTTTATTTCATAGCACTGCAAATAAACTGAAGCACTATGGCTGCTATAGCAAATCTGACAACTAGATCAAGACACTCTTCAAAGCATCTCAGTTCTCAAATCACAGAGAAAACCTACTAAACAAAGTTCATAGCCACAAATCACAGAAACATATTTGAAGCATAACTGAAAAATATACCTTGAAGAACTGTGATGAAACTGATTCAGTGCTTAAACATGATATTCTTATGAAAACTAAATGGATTCAAGGATCAAAACTATTCAGCATAGATCATAACTACTTCAAGATGTAATTTCACAACCAATCACTCAAGATCATCAGGAAATTCCATGAAAAACCGAAAGGAACTTACAGAATCACACGCTGGAAATAGAAGGCGCTATACGCTGAACAATACCGTCGACACGACTCTGTAGCGGATCCGAAAACAGCCACCGATCACTGTTCCTCGTCAAACTCTCTTCAAAGCAAATTTTTCTGTTGATGTTTCATTGTAATGAATGTCTCAGGTGTTCTATTCGGCAGGGAAATCACAGGGGGATATTATCCCAACCACTCATGTTCTAGAAGCCCTCTTTTTACACATAGCCCCTTAGTAATTTCAGAAATAACAATTCTAAAAATTACCCTTTAAGTCCTAAAAGAAAAATTACAAAAGACTCCCCTTTTAATATATTTTCAGAGTAGAACCACTCTAAAAATACACTAAAAAGAATACACTATGAAACTGAAAAATTTAAACTAACACTAGACACCTATTTATTGAATTAACAAAAACATTTAAAGTTTCGACGATTTTCAGCAAAAACCGACAAAGCCTCTCCTGATCGTCGACGACAGTCGTCAGTTCACGAACCCGACTGCCAGCAAGTCTCTCCCGCTCTCGATCCCTCGAGCCGCCTTGTCACTTGAATTGGCTTCTGTTTCATTGACTCGATCGACGCTTCGTCTTGATCAATCTTCAACTCACGTCTTGTTCGACCTCCATGCGTACATCAGAGTCCACTCTCGATTTCGACTGACACCCTCGACCATCTGGCATTAGACTCCCCGTCTAACCCTGATCCCGTGCCATCGATTGTTGACGAGTAATTCAAGCCTACACACACAAGACAAACACAGACACACTCACCATATCCAGAAAACCCAGACACAACCCATGATTTCACCCTGTCAATCACTCATTATTACCTTGAACTATAGTGACAAACCTCACTATGTTCCTCAGGGAATCTCTGAACAAAGGACTGGAGAAAGAAGAAAATGAGGAACATAGTGAGGTTTGTCATTATAGTTCAAGGTAATGATGAGTGATTGACAGGGTGAAATCAAGGGTTGTGTCTGGGCTTTATGGATATGGTTTGTGTGTCTGTGTTTGTCTCGTGTGTGCAAGCTTGAGTTACTCGTCAACTGTCAATGGCACGGGATCAGGGTTAGACGAGGAGTCTAATGCCAGATGGTTGAGGGTATCAGTCAAAGTCGAGAGTGGATTCTGATGTACGCATGGAGGTCGAACAGGACGTGAGTTGAAGATTGATCAAGACGAAGCGTCGATCGAGTCAGCGAAACGAAAGCCAGTTCAAGTGACAAGGCGGCTCGAGGGATCGAGAGCGGGAGAGACTTGCTGGTGGTCGGGTTCGCGGACTAACGAAGGTCATCGACGATCAGGAGAGGCTTTATCGGTTTTTGTTGAAAACCGTCGAAACTTTAAATGTTTTTTGTTAATTCAATAAATAGGTGTCTAGTGTTAGTTTAAATTTTCCAGTTTCATAGTGTATCCTTTTGATATAATTTTTAGAGTGGGTCTACTCTGAAAATATATTAAAAGGAGAGTCTAATTGTAATTTTTCATTTAGGACTTAAAGGGAAATTTTTAGAATTGTCATTTCTGAAATTACTAAGGGGCTTTTTGTAAAAAGGGGGCTTCTAGAACATGGGGGCTATTGGGATATTATCCCCTGCCATGTCTGGTAGCTCAACAACTCGGTGAAAACAAAATTTGCCTTAGCATTTCGATCAAAAACTAGAGAAAAACCTGTGAGATGTGTTCCTAATTTGATACAGTACTCTACCGATCGATTTTCAGACGCGCTATAGAAATTTCGACACGTATTGTTCCGAGTAATGTGTTTTTATCCAGCGGCTGATTCTGTAAGTGATTTTCGGTTTCCCTTTTTAATTTGCTGATGATATCAATCGATTTCTTGTGAAATTACACCTTGAACTTTTTGTGTTCCATGCTGAGTATGTTTGAACCATGAATCTGTCCTATTTTTCATGAGATTACCATGATTTAAGTTCAGAATCAGATTGGTCATAGTATTTTAGAGTTGTTTGCTGTGTTTTATCCATCTCTTAGCTAGGATGTTTATCAAGATCTCTAATCAAGTCTCTTGAGAAACTTTGTTTGAGGACATCTTACTAGCTTCAGGTCTGATGTGTTACAAGCTACAGGATCAATATCTCTGTAGATTTTATTTTAAGTTTGTATGCCTTTGCACTGCTGTTTTTCCTGTGTCAGCTATTTCTTGTAGTCTATTGCTTCTCAAATTGATCCTGAACAAGCTTCATAGGAGTTGTGCTGTGATCTGACTCAAGAAATCCATTTCTGGGACTAATTGCTTTGTGTGTGGTTGTCTGAAATTGTCTATGGATCAAGTCAGAGATGAACATCTATTTTAATTCTGGTTGAGGACAGACCAAAATTTGTGTGTTTCAGTACTGAAGTTTTTGATTGATTGGTTGGAGAACAGGTTCAATAATTTAGAAGTTTCTCTTGGTTGAAGTTTCTTCAAAGTTTTCATCTAGTTCCTGGTTCTCTTTGTGGAGATCAGTCTGTTTTTGTTTCAGATTTACTCTTCTCTGCAGTTTTCTATTTTACTCAAATACTATATGTGTTGATCAGATTAGTAGTTAAGTCTTTTTCTTTTGAATGTGGTTTTGGATGATTAGAAGTTGTAGAAAAGTCTGAAATAGTGCTGTAATTCTCTGGATGAAAGCTAATCTGTAGTTTATCAATCTGAACCAGTTTCTGATAAAAAACTAGACTATTCATTATCAGAATTGTGTCAGGTTTTTTGTCTGTTCGCAGGGATATGTTTATGTAATCAGAATGTGTTAACATCTTGATGTGTTGAATTGTTTCAAATTGCTATATGTGGTAGATAAAGTTTGAATGCAAAAGTTTTAGACAAACTTTACTCTCTGAAGTCTATTTTTAGATTTAGTGATTCTTATCCAGAACAAAGTATATTCTGAAATCTGTGAGTAGTCTGTGTTTTGATTTTAGCTGTATTTTGTTTAGCATCTCATTGTGAATCTCTTTTGAACCAACACTTCTCTGTACTTCATCTAGTAGATTCCAGATTCAAAACAGTGGCTGTTCTGAAATATTAAGAACTTTGATCTGATTCATTTTTGAACAAGCAATTCAAAGTTTTCCTGAAATTTCAGTTGTGGTTCAGCAGGAAATACTGTTCATCTTGATTGTACTGGTTCAGTTTAAGTATTGTAGCTTTCAGATATTGTGTGATAAAATTGTTTCAATTGAAATCCGAGTTCTGATTTATACCAAATGTCTGAATAGGTGCTGATTCCTTGAAGCTGTTTCAGATTTTGTTGTTTGAGCTAAAACTTGAATTCATTGCTAGTCAAAACTGAAATTAATTAGAACTGAAAATTTTCAGAATTAAAAGTGATTAGAAAATCTGATTCAGTAATCTGTTTTGAATATAGAGCATCTATTCTTTTTCAGGATTCTTTCAGAAATCTTGTAACTCAATTTCTAATATCAGATTTTGAAATTGGTTTAATTTTAAATCTATTTTCGAGTGATTATCAAGTTTGATAGTGCAATCTCTTAGAGGTGCGTTGGGTGATTTGAACAGGCCATCACATTCGAAAGAAAGTGTTGAGGCGCCTATTCATCCCCCTCTAGTCGCCATTCCGATCCCACAATTGGTATCAGAGCCGGTTAGATTACCAGTTGACCTTAACCAGTTTGTGATCCTTGTGGCGACATAGATAAGAACACCAAGATTCCGATGTTTGATGGTCGAGATTATGCTTATTGGAAGGTGCGCATGGAGGCTTATTTGCTTAGCCAAGGAAGTGCGATTTGGGACATTGTTGCATCCCAATATGTGATTCCTGGCACTCGTACCTCAGAGACTGAGAAGTCACCCTATGAATGTAATAGCAAGGCTAGAAACATTATTTTTATCAGTCTGAGTCGCAACGAGTTTGACAGGGTCCAACACCTTCGAACTGCACGAGAAATCTGGATGACCTTGAGTACTTTTTATGAGGGCACTTCTCAAATTAAGGCTAGGAGGCAGAGCACGTATAATCAAGAATACCAAATGTTCGTACAAGGCCCCGACAAATTTGTAGATGCCTTGTTTGCACACTTTGATGGAATTGTTAGCAACTTGCACTCCACTGGGATGCTAGCTTACTCTGATCATGGTCGGGTGATCAAACTTCTCTATGCTCTAGATCATAGCATATGGGAAGTAAAGATCTCAAGCATTGAAGAGTCTGTGAGTTTTGATACTTTGACATGCGATGAACTCTTCAGTAAGCTTAAGTCCACTGAGATAGCCAAGGTATCTCATTCTGGAATTGGGAATGAGCAAAATCAGTAAATTCACTAATAGCAGCTTTAACTTGAGAATGAGCAGGAATAAGCAGCACGATCATATTTGCCATTAAAAGATGGAATTTTAAATTTAATCTTAGCAAATGAATCGTGAGGGGAATGACGTACCACGTGACGTGCACGACCGTGGTGAGGTCCATCGTCCTGCTCCGTATCACCGCCATAATCCTTTTGTAATTCAGTGAGCGACGTAGTTAACGCATCGAGTCGTGACATGATGGTGTCGAGCGTGGTCACCATGGCCGTCTGAGCGAGGTCGATCTGGTCGAACCGCTCGGTCGATGAAGTGATCGTAGAATCAAACCGCTCATGCATCGTTGTCCTGTCCGCAACAAGGACATCAACTTGTGCCCGTACGTCCAGCAGCTGTGCATCCTTCGGTTCGTCGTTACCTGCCATAGTTAGCGCAAACACAAAGCAAAAACCTACGATAACAAGGATGTGGATCGGTCGCTCACAGACGTGCTATTATCAAATTCTTATCCATTCTTACTAAGCACACAGGGGTGACCCGCAACCAACAGGTGGAACCGGCGAAAGATTGGAGCAGCGATTGCCTGGAGAAACAAAATCTGCTCGTTGTAGAACTATGTGGGGTTCTAGGTAGGCTGCACTCAAAACAAGGATTAGCACAATCAAACAATAATGTGAGGTTGAATTATAGTGCCAAATACGTAACCAAAAGCTGCTGGAAACAAAATGCAAAAGGTGGCACACGAAAAGGGAAACCGAAGACATGAGTAGGGATGGAAGGAGGGAGGGGCGCACGGCCAGGGGGGTCGCCTCCTTGCTGTTTTTCTCCTTTCTTTCTTTCTTTCTTTCTTTTTTCTTCTTTTTTTTATCCGGAGAAACTTGCGAGTAAAATTAGGCAACCAACAATAATGGACGGCCCTTTGTATGGTAGGTGATCAAGAATTTCGCAAATGAAACAATTTGCCCTTTGTATGGTAGGCGACCAAAACTTTCTTAAATGAGCGTGATCAATATTAGGCAACTAGCAATAATTGACTGCCCTTTGTATGGAAGGCAACCAGAACTTTCTCAAATGAGTGTGATCAATAATAGGCAACCAGCAATAATAGATTGCCCTTTGTATGGAAGTGTAACACCCTAAATTTCCAAAACAATAAAAATATCAATAAATTCAATTTCTTGGAATTTATATTTTTGAAAATACTTTTAATACTCTTTTATACCCTTTTGAACTACAACATAGAGTAGATGGCCAAATTAGGAGGTGAAACTTTTCGTATATGATCCTAAGACCAAGATATATTTTTGAGAATTTTTATAAAATTTTGCCAAGCGGAGAAGTAGCCCTATTATTTTAAATCAATTTCTGCAATTATTTTTAATCAAAAAATAGTTTCAAACAGTAATGGGCCCTCTCCCTCCTTTCTCTCTCTCCCGGCCGGCCCAGCCCGTTACCTCGCGCACCTTAGGCTGATAGCCTGGTCCCACCTGTCGGCGCCGATTGCCTCCCCTCGCGCGCGCGCCCGATGCCTCGGCCCCACCCGTCAGCCGCCTCCCCCGCTCGTTCGCGCTCACTGGCGTGTGGCCCCCGCCTGTCAGATCCGTCGTCCCCACGAGATCCGCCTCCGGATCCCCCCCTCACCGGCCGAAGCCCTAACTCCGCCTAGGATCCGCCCTCGCCGGCCCCCTCCCTTTAATCCGACGCCTGCAATGAATTCCCCTCAACGCGCCGACCGTTTCCCCCTATTAATCTCGCTCGATTCGCGTCCAGGTGCGTTGAACCGCGTTCAACCCGAGCTCGCCGGCGTCAAGGCGCATTTATCCCCGGCCACCGTCGATTGCGCCCTCCCTGCCCCCGCCGGTACCCCTATTTAAACCACCGCCCTACGCCGCGTCCGGTCCACGCATCCCTTTGCACCCAGACCTAGCAGAGCGCACGCGCTTCACCTTTTTGCGCACTCCCTCTGCTTCACCTCTGGCCACCGCTCGCCGTCGCACCAGACCGCCTCCGCCCACGTAGTCGCCACCATCGCGACCGCAAGGACGACCTCGACCTCGGCCACCCCTCCGCCGACATCGAACCCCACCGGAACACCATCGCCGACGAGGAGCCCGAAGTACTTCGTCGTCTACCCTCGCCGCCGACCACTTCCGGTCGACCCCTCGCCTCGCCTAAGGTACCGTCGCGACCGCCGTAGTGCCCTCTTTCCATTTCCAGGCCTAGCTAGGGCCGCCGTCGCTCGCCATGACCGCTGGCCCGCTCGCCGTCGTCGGAGAAGACGACCGGCACGGGTCGAGTACCCGTGCCGTGTCGGATCTGATCCCGACCGTGCGATCGCGATCGGGCGACGCATGTGATCCCACGTACGCGATCTAATCCGCACCGTCGGATCTGGTCAAAGCGTTACGTTTTAATCTCGCGCGTCCATTTCCATTTAAAACCTGCGTTCGATCTCGTGCGTCCACGTAGCACCCCTTCGCACGTTTTAATCCTGGTCGTCCGTTGTCACATAAACCGCCCCGCCTCGCCCTCGCGCGTTGGATCTGGATCCGACGGTCCAGATCGACCCGGTGCACGCGCACAGTGCGTGGGTTCACCGTGGGCCTGGCTCACCGTGGACCCGAGGGGTTTAAAAATTGAAAATGAATTTCAGAAATACTTTTAAACTTGTAAAATTCATATCTGGCGCATTTGAGCTCTAAAAATTACCATTCCAATTTCAGAAAATTCATAATATTATTCTCTACATGTTTATGCAATAAAAACAGTAGGTTTACTTTGCACATTTCATGTTTATTCAAATGTATGTTCAAAGGCCTTTAGGGTTAAATGTAAATTCAAATGTTTAAACTTCAAAAAAATTTATATTTATTTTCCTTTCTGTCCATTTACTGAAAACCATTAAATTAACATGAACTTTTCATTTCAAATTTATTTGAGAACTTAATATGACAATAATCACATTTAAACACCCCTTTCTAAAAGGACAACTCTTTAGTTTCTTTAAAATTTATTTATGAAATAAATCACAGAACCTTAACAATCAAATTTATTTTATTTATAATCAAACCAACTTTAACTTATGTGCTTATAATGTAATGTATATTGTTTGATCGAATGTTGTGTTTTTTTATATTACTTTACTATATCAAAAAGACTACGAGGTCGCCGAGGAGCCGGAGTACTTCCCCGAAGTCCCTCCCTCTCCTTTTGCTGAACAAGGCAAGTCACCAAACCAATCTTTTGAGCATATTGAACCCAAGTTTGATTGAACTATCGCTAAAACACATAGGTTATATATGCATTAGTCAAATGAACCCTTACAATATATTTATTTAGGATCCCCCGACCTTGATGTGCAACCCAAGCCATGCTCTCTAGCCTAAACTCCTTGTCACCATATGATCAATGATATTAGCTAGTGTCCAATGTATTGACACGATCACTATAGGATAAAAATGAGTCGTAGCAAAATGGTTCTATTATATGATCCCCGTTACTTCTTATCCTTGGATTTCTATTGGTGATGAGTTATGGTTGTGAGTGTATGCATGGTGGGTTCCGGGTGCAAGCTAGGGCATTGGTCGGTAGCACCCGGGGCACTATAAGGACCGGTCTGAGGGATCCGTTGCAATACACTTACGTACTAACCACAAGTCTATTGGGTAAGTCCTAACTAAGGTATGGGTTGTTCCAAACCGAGGCCACCATTTGGAGATGGGTCAAGTTGCACCTGCGGGTGACTTGTACCAATGTGGCGCAAAAGGGGGTGCGACGTTAGCCGGGATGCGGCCCGACGCGCCGGCGAAACCTAGAGCGGGTGGTTATCGCTTGGAACATTTCATGCCGAGGTTTTGGCACGAGTTCCCGTGGTATGGGTCATCTCGTTTGGGATGAGTGCGTGCCTTGTGGGTACAGTAGTACATCTCTGATCAGAGTCTTAAATCTTTTCGAAAAGCCGAGCCCGCGGTCAAGGGCGGGTTGCGTGACATCCCCCAGTTAGTTTACTTTGAATATGTATGTGCATGATGGATTGACATGTAAGGACTGTTGAGCGAGGTGGGGCTGACTGTACCCCTCGAGTTAGTTGATGTTGATGATGTTCATGTTTACTTTCCGCATGATTAAAATATGATTACACTAAATGCAATAACTAAAACTGTACTTTTCCGCAATGTTAGCCATTACCCTTCCTTGTTTATTATCCTGCATTATTACTTGCATTTGCGGTGGCTTGTTGAGTACTTTTTGTACTCATACCCGTTGGACCCCACAGAGGATGCTTACTATGAGGATGGTCTGGAGTAGCGACCCAGTCGAGAAGAAAGATCCTGAAGAAGATGTTCGTCATGCCGCTGTTTAATTATTTTATTACTGTTTTTACTAAGACTTTGATGTAATAAATATGGTCTGCGTACCATGAATACTGTTGTATGTACGATTGTCGCATGATGAACCTCTTGTATTATTGTTTTTCTATGGAAATTCAATAATGTCTCGATTTGATAAATCGGGGCGCTACAGGAAGGCAACCAGAACTTTCTCAAATGAGTGTGATCAATATGAGGCAACCTATATTTTTTTGTAACTTTCCAAATAACACACAAGGCAGGGAAGGGAAGCGCGCACGACCAGGGGGCTTGCGTGATACACAGATGAAGATGCACAAGTAACCATCAACAATTGACACGCGTAAGCACACAAATTCAACAACACAAATTATTGAAAGATAGTGCAAGGCTCAAAAAGGTGCTGGGACAAGGATCTAACCTGAAATATATTGTTGTGGTTTGGTTTTGTGGACTGTAGGAAAGGATAAACACTCGATAAACTCACCGATAGAGCTGAAGTGCCCGATCTTTCGGTGAGTGGAGATAACTTTGATTTGGTGGAAGAAGACCCTCACGATCCGACTACGACAAGCGAACCCGAAGCGCCAATGAAATCGCTGAACCAACTCCCTGTGGTTACCGGCCTTGTTGATGCAAGATCAGCCTAATCACGAAGATCGTTTCCTATTCGCAATCGAAGAACGAAAAAGAAAGAGATGCGAGCAATATGAATATCACTCAAGGTGGAGTTCTGAATCACACGAGGACAGCGCTGTTTGGCGCGTGTCGAAAGTAGCAAAAGCTAATTGTAAATCAAAACTCGAGTATATAGGAATGACAAGGCTCTATTTAAATAGAGGGGGGAAGGTGAGCGCATCCCTAATGTGGACGGCCAAAGAGGGGGGCGCCACTAGGAAGGCCGACTCTAGGCAGGCCCGCATCTTATTCTTCTGGGCCTTCATTCTTTAGTAGTATGTCGAAGTTCAGCTCTCTTGCACGGGCCCTCGTGATTGTCCCCGAAGGAGATGGCACTAAAGAAGGTGCTGCTGGTGTAGATGTACTGATGTCCTCATCACCGATCTCACGCTCATTTCGTTGATTATGCTTTTGTTGCAAATTTTGAACCATTAGATGTTAGTCATGCTTTGTCTGATGCGAGTTGGATCAACGCCATGCATGAGGAGCTTGAAAATTTTGATAGAAATAGGTTTGGATTCTCGTTGATCCACCCCCTAATATTCACATAATTGGTACAAAATGGTTTTTCAAAAACAAACAGGGGGAGGATGGGGCGATAGTGAGAAACAAAGCTAGGCTAGTGGCTCAAGGGTATTCTCAAGTCGAGGGGGTTGATTTTGGAGAAACTTTTGCACCGGTAGCTTGACTTGAGGCCATTAGGATCTTGCTTGCTTTTTCCTCTTCACGCGGCTTTAAACTTTTTCAAATGGATGTAAAAGCGCGTTTTTCAATGGTTTCATAGGAGAGGACGTGTTTGTTAAGCAGCCTCCTGGCTTTGAGGATCCCAAGTACTCCCATAGAGTCTTTAAACTTCACAAAGCACTATATGGGCTCAAACAAGCACCGAGGGCCTAGTACGACCACCTTAAGATGTTCTTGATTGAGGATGGGTACAAGATGGGGTTTGTTGACAAAATGTTGTTCACTCTCAAGCATGGCAAAGACTTCCTACTCATTCAGATATATGTAGATGATATAATATTTGGTGGTTCATCTTATACTCTTGTTGCCGAGTTTGCCGAATCAATGAGCAGGGAAATTGAGATGTCGATGATGGGCGAGTTGACCTTCTTCCTGGGTTTGCAGATCAAACAAAGCAAACAAGGAACATTTGTCCATCAAACAAAATATACTAGAGATCTGCTTAAACGATTTGACATGTCTGAAGCTAAACCACTTGTTACCCCTATGGGTACTTCTATTTCTCTTGATCCAGATGAAGACGAAGAAGAAGTGGACCGGAAGGAGTATCGCAGCATGATCGGCTCCCTCCTGTACTTGACGGCTACGAGGCTGGACATACACTTTGTTGTGTGTCTGTGCGCTCGTTTTCAGGCTTCTCCCAGGACGTCACATCGTCAAGCTGTCAAACGCATCTTAAGGTACCTCAAGCATACTCTTGAATTCGGTATTTGGTATTCTGCGTCATCTCCATTATGCTTGAGAGGTTTTTCTGACGTTGACTTGGTGGTTGCCAGATTGATCATAAGAGTACTTCTAGGACGTGTCATTTTCTGGGGTCATCTCTTGTGTGTTGGTCTTCACGCAAACAGTCTAGCATTGCACAGTCTACAGCCGAGGATGAATATGTAGCTGCCGCTATGTCGCGCCCCGATTTAATAAATCAGGACTTTATTGAAATTCCATAGAAAATCAATAAAACAAGACGTTCATCAAGCAACCACGGACAATACGGGCAATCATTCATGGTTCGTAGACCGCATTAATACAAAAGTGAATGAAAGTGAAGAGAAACTAATAAAATCAAGGGTCCTAGATGAACGCCTCCTTCCAGTCTCGCCTTGACTGGGTCGCTACTCCAGACCTTCATCCTCCTCGTAGTAGATGGGCTCTGATGTTGTAAGTCAACGGGGTGAGTACATATGTACTCAGCAAGCCACCGAATGCAAGTATAATGCAAGATAATAACAAGGGCGATAGTGGCTAGTTTTGCGGAAGCAGCATATTTGTAAAGCATTTAATGAGAGCATTTTATTAGTACGGAAAAGTAAACATGTGAATGCATCATCATCTTCTAACTCGAGGAGTACGTTTTACCTCCTCGCACATCAGTCCTTACATGCCATGAATAACTTAATCATTCAAACAAGTGTAAACTAACTGCGAGTAGTCACACAACCCGCCCTTGACCGTGGGCTCGGCTTTTCGAAAAGATTAAATTACTCTGATCAGAGATGTACCACTGTACCCACAAGGCACGCACTCATCACCTACACCGAAGTGTAACGAGATGACCCATCACACGGGAACTCGTGCCAAAACCTTCCATATGGTCTTCCCCGACTCAACAGCACCCTCTTATAGGTTTCGTACCGTGTCTCGCCATGTCGAGTTTCCACAATACCCCCTCTTGAGCCATCGTCGGTACAAGGCGCCCTGAGGGCTAGCCCCTTGCCCCCTCCACTATGGTGCCGTGAGACGGAGGGTTCCACACTTCCAGTTAGGACTTACCCATTAGACTTGTGGTTGGTACGGAAGTGCTTTGCAACAGATCCCGCAGACCGGTCCTTATAGTGCCCCGGGTGCGACATACCAAAACCCGAGCTTGCACCCGGAACCCACCATACTTATAACATACCTAACTCCAACAGAGTCCAGAGACAAGAATAACGGGGTATTTCATATACCAGAATTCATCTATTCTACGACTCATTCTTTATATCCTATAGCAGTTGTGCCGGTACATTGAGCACTAGCTAATATAATATTTGTAGAGTGACAAGGAGTTGAGGCTCAATAAGCATGGCTTGGGTTTGCACACAAGGACGGGGATCTAATAAATATAAGTGTAGGGCTTGATCTTTGTCTAATGTAATATTAACCTATGAGTTATAGCGATAATTTATTAAATCATGGGCTCAATAATGATCAACTGTGTCCACAAAGGTGGTCGATGACTTGCCTTGCTCAGCAAATGGGGATGGAGGAACCTCGGGGTAGAACTCCTGCTCCTCGACGAACTCGTAGTCTTCTCGTTACGAAAAATACATAATACATTCAATAAACAGATAAAATTCACCAAATGAAGGAACATACATCATTTGTCGGTGTTTTTATGTGAAGTAGTATTTTAATATTCTGAGTTTTATATAAAACAGTAAAGTCTAATATTTTAGGATTTTTCCCAATTTATTTTCTGTATTATTCATTTTAACCCTAAGGGATTTTTATTCATTTATTTATTAATAATATTTTGGGCAACAGAAACATACTGTTTTTATGGCATTAATGTGTAGAGAATAATATTCTGGTTCTAACAAAATTTGAATGGTGAAATTTGGAGTTAAAATGAGCAAGATATGAATTTTTGAAGTTTAAACTATTTTCTGGAATTTTATTTAAACAGAAAACAGTCTCGGGTCCATGGTGAACTGGGTTCACCGTGAACCGTTGACTGCGCGCGTGGACCGGGCACGTGGCAGCGGTTGGATCAGGATCCAACGGCCAGAACGCGCGCGGGTGATTCAAGTGGCGATCAACGGCTCCCGTGACTCGGTACCGCTTCGGCTCAGATCGAGGGCCAGGATTAAACCCCACGGGGATTTAATCCGGGCCGTCAGATCGAGATCGTGTTGTCCGTGAGGGATCCGGCACGGCACGCGGCGAAGGGGTAATTTACCCCTTCTTCCCCGACTCCGGTGGAGCTCCGGCGAGCAATTGCCGGCGACGGCGAGGCCTAAGGCCCTAGGCGATGGCGAAAATGGAGAGAGGGGAAGACGGGGAACATGAAGATACTGGTGATGATGGCGACGGTGAGCTGACGGCGGCCGGCGACGACGAGGGGCGGTGGAACCGTTCGGGTTTGCCGGCGGCGAGGCGATCCGGTGGTCCTTCCGACCAACGGAGGCGTGGCCGAGGACGGGCGGGCCTTGGTGGTCATGTAGGTGGCGACGGCGAGGGGCGCGGTGGCCTGGATTGCCGGCGAGCGGTGGCTGGAGGCGGAGCAGAGCTAGGGGCCGAAACTCTGCGTCGGAGCTCTGGAAAGCGAGGGCATGCGCAAAGGCGGTGTGGGCGAAGTGCGGTGAGCCAAGGGGGTCTTTATAGGGTCTCCGGCGGCGGCCAAATGGAAGGAAACCGAAGGTTTCCTTCCCTCTCCGGTGAGGTTTCCTTTTACCTCGGGTATGCTTCCATAAACACGATAACGCGTCGATTCTTGATGGAAGGAGGTCGGGGCGGTCGGGGAAGGTGATCAGGGGCCGGATCGGGCGAATCAAGGCGGCCGGCGGCGAGAAATGGCAAGGGGATCGCCGGGAAGAGGGAAGGGGGATCCCCTTCCATGGAGAAGACGATGCTGACAGGTGGCCCCCACCTGTCAGTGGTCGAAACAAAAATAGAAGGGCCGAGCGGCGGGTCCGGGCGGTCAGTGGCGCGGCGGGGGCTGACCGGTGGGACCAAGCGGGCGTGGGCGGGAGAGGGAGGCGGGGAAAAGCACCGACAGGCGGGGCCCGCTTGTCAGAGAGAGAGCAGTGGTGGGCTGGGCCTAAAAGGCTTTAGGAGGGGGTTTCGGGGTTGAGGCCCATTAAGGATTAAAATTGATTTCCGATTTAAAATAATTCCAGGAATTCGAATATTTGATTAAGGGTTGAATCACTGTTGATAAAAATTTGTAAAACTTCCTAGAATTATATTTTGATCTCTAGTTCATCTCATAAAATTTTCAAGTCTAGATTTTGAGTTTTCCTCCCTGTTTGGCTTTATTTGGGTTCTTTTGGGATTTTCCTTTAATATTAAATTCAGATATGATTTAAATAATATTTTCTTTTTATTTTATTCCTTTTAATTTCTGGGGTGTTACAATCCTATCCCCCTTACAGAGAATCTCGTCCTCGAGATTCGGCTCAATCCTCGAATAGTTCAGGATGCTGTGCCTTGAGTTCATCTTCTTTTTCCCATGTAGCTTCCTCTACTGGATGATTGCTCCACTGCACTTTGCAGAAGCGGATGACTCTACTCCTGGTTGTCCTTTCTTTGACTTCCAATATCTTGACCGGTTTTTCCACATAGGTCAGATCCTCTTGGACATCCAACTGCTGAAGGTCCACTTGTTCTGTGGGGACGCGGAGACACTTCTTGAGTTGGGAAACATGAAACACGTCATGCACTCCAGCCAATGAGGGTGGTAGTTCCAACTGGTAAGCTACTTTGCCTTGGCGTCGAACAACGGGAAATGGGCCAACATATCGAGGGGCCAACTTTCCTCTCATGTTAAACCGTTGAGTTCCACGGAGAGGCGTGACTCGTAGGTAGACATGATCTCCTTCTTCAAAGGCTAGGTCTCGACGGCGATTGTCTGCGTAGCTCTTCTGTCGTGATTGGGCTGTCTTGAGTCGGTCTCTGATGATCCGTACCTTCTCTTCAGCTTCACGAAGAATGTCGGTTCCGAATACTTGGGATTCACCAGTTTGGTCCCAAAGTAGAGGCGTTCTGCACTTACATCCATATAGGGCTTCAAAAGGAGACATCTGAAGGCTGGCTTGATAGCTGTTGTTGTATGAAAATTCAGCGTACGGCAAGCTCTTGTCCCAAGTGGCTCCAAAATCCAAAACACATGCTCGAAGCATATCCTCTAGTATCTGATTTACCCTCTCCGTTTGTCCATCTGTCTGAGGATGGTAGGCGGTACTGAAATTTAATCTCGTGCCCATCTCCTCTTGGAGGTTCTTCCAAAAACGAGAGGTAAACTGACTTCCTCGGTCAGACACTATCTTCTTGGGCACTCCATGAAGACATACTATCCGGGCCATATATAGCTCTGCTAGCTTAGGGCCACTGAAGGTCGTCTTGACGGCTATGAAATGAGCTACTTTCGTAAGCCGATCGATGATCACCCAAATAGAATCATACCCAAGTTGGGTCTTTGGTAATCCGGTGATGAAATCCATTCCGATCTCTTCCCATTTCCATTCCGGCACTTTAAGTGGCTGTAACAATCCTGCAGGTCTCTGATGTTCAGCTTTTACTCTTCTGCAGGTGTCACATTCGGCGACGAACTGGGCAATCTCTCTTTTCATGCTAACCCACCAATAGCGTTCCTTCAGATCTTGGTACATCTTGGTACTGCCGGGATGAATGGAGTACAATGTCTCATGGGCTTCTCTTAAGATAAGAGTCTTTATTTCAGGTTTATCCGGCACACATATCCGAGTTCCAAACCATATGGTGCCACTCTCGTCCTCTGAAAATCCGGGGGCTTTTCCTTGTCTCATGTTCTTCTTAATGGCAGCTATATCCGGGTCCTCTAACTGAGCTTCACGGATCTGCTCAAACAAGACAGGTTGGGTCTCCAAGGTGGCTAGATATGCTCTGGTGGTCAATCCAAGATTTAATTTTTCCATCTCCCTACATAACAAGGGTGCGTGTTCTTGAATCATCATGGCTGTGCAATATCCCTTGCGACTTAAGGCATCAGCTACCACATTTGCTTTTCCGGGGTGGTAGTGTATACCTAAGTCATAGTCCTTAATCAATTCCAGCCATCGTCTTTGCCTCAAGTTCAGATCTGGCTGTGTGAAGATATACTTCAAGCTCTTGTGATTCGTAAAGATCTCACAGCGATTTCCAACTAGATAGTGCCTCCAAATCTTAAGGGCGTGCACTACGGCGGCTAATTCCAGATCATGAGTCGGATAATTCAACTCATGAGGTCTCAACTGTCGGGAGGCATAAGAGATAACTTTTCCATCTTGCATAAGAACACATCCCAATCCTTGGCGAGATGCGTCGCAATAGACATGGAAGTCTTTGCGAATATCCGGTAGGGTTAGTATAGGTGCAGACACCAAACGAGTCTTGAGGGTGCGGAAACTTTCCTCGTATTCAGGAGTCCATTCAAACTTTTCTCCTTTCTGCAACAACTTGGTCATTGGCTTGGCTATCTTAGAAAAATTCTCGATGAATCTTCGGTAATATCCGGCCAAGCCCAGAAAACTTCGTATCTCAGATACGTTCGTGGGTGGCAGCCAATCCGTAACTGCTTCCACGGTGGCAGGGTCTACTGCGATTCCTTGCGCAGAGATGATGTGTCCAAGGAACTTTACTTCTGCCGTCCAAAACTTGCATTTGCTGTACTTGGCATACAGTTGGTGTTCCCTTAACTTTCCTAAGGTCAACCGAAGATGAGTCTCGTGCTCCTTCTGGTCCTTGGAATAAATGAGGATGTCGTCGATGAAAACCACTATAAACTTGTCCAAATACTCCATGAACACTTTATTCATCATATTCATGAAGAATGCAGGGGCGTTGGTCAATCCAAAGGACATAACCGTGCACTCATATAATCCATAACGGGTAGTGAAGGCCGTCTTGGGTATATCCTCTTCTCGAATCCTCAACTGATGGTAACCAGACCGCAGGTCGATCTTCGAGAATACCGTAGCTCCTTTGAGCTGGTCGAAGAGATCATCGATCCGAGGCAACGGGTACTTATTCTTGATTGTTACCTCATTCAAGGCGCGATAATCTACACACATACGCTTGGCCTTGTCCTCTTTCTTCTCGACGAAGATGACGGGGGCACCCCACGGTGATGTGCTTGGTCTGATATAGCCTTTCTTCTCAAGATCCTCCAACTGTTGCTTCATCTCAGCTAATTCGTTGGCGGCCATTCGGTATGGTCGTTTGTATATAGGGGTGGTTCCAGGTACCAAGTCAATCCTGAACTCGATGTCCCTCTTGGGTGGCATTCCGGGTAAATCCTCTGGAAACACGTCCGGGTACTCACAGACTATTGGTATTTCTTCCAGGGTAATCTGGTGCAGTCTTGGTCTTCTGATCTTTAGTCTTGGCATCTGAAACGTGACGGCAGTCCCTTCTTCGCTGGTCACAGTCACTTTTCTCTGGGCACATTCTATCACGCCTTGGTATTTATTTAACCAATCCATTCCTAGAATGAGATCTAGGCCTTGGCATTCTATTAGGATGGGGTCGGCCCAGAATAAGGTGCCGTGGATATCTATCCATACCTTTGGGCTATATGATAGGGCTAGAGTTTGTTTTCCCGGGGTGACTATTTGTACGGCTCTGGGTAGATCTTCGGTGTTTAGATTGTTCTTTTCCACAAAATCAGTTGATATGAAGGAGTGCGTAGCTCCAGTGTCAAATAAAACCACTGCAAGTGCTGAATGTACCAAGAACTTACCCATCACTATCTCTGGTGCGGCCTGAGCTTCTTCAGCGGTGACGTGATTGACTCGGGCGCGGATGGCGGGGTTCGCGGCAACTCCTTGGACGCGCTTAGGATGGGGGCAAGAATTGGAGTAATGCCCCTCCTGACGGCAGTTGAAGCATACCACGGGCTTGCCGTGCTTGTCGCGCAGGATCTCTGCCTTCTTGGCCGGGGCAGCTGGGGTGGTTGGTGCGGCTGGAGCGGCACGGGGTTGGCTGGCTCCGGCATTGGCAGCTGGTGGCGCCGGGCGATACACTGGCCGGGGGTGGTACTGTGGTGCTGGTGGGGGTGGAGCAAAACGGGGTCTCTGGGCCATACCCTGGTTCTGCCTGAAGGCTATCATCCTCTTCTTCTTCAGGTCAACTTTATTCTGTTGGGTCTCCTGCATAATAGCTTTGTTCACCAACTTTTGGAAGTTGGCGAAATCTCCGGAGATGAGTTGTAGGGACAACTCGTCCTTCAGTCCCCTAAGGAACTTGGCCTGTCTGGCCGCATCCGTACGGACCTCCTCTGGTGCGTACCGGGCCAGACGGTTAAACTCGTGTAGATACTCAGTGACAGATCTGCTCCCCTGATGCAGATCTCGGAACTCTTGTTGTTTCTGGGCAACGATGCCGTCGGGGATGTGGGCGGCACGAAAGGCAGCCGAGAACTCCGCCCAAGTGGGGGCGTGGCCCTCGGGCAGGGTCTCACGATGATTGTCCCACCACTCTGCGGCGGGACCATGAAGCTGGTGGGTGGCGAAGGCCACCCTCTCCTGCTCAGTGCAGGTCAGGAGATCGAGCTTCTTCTCGATCGCCCGCAACCAATCCCCAGCCTCCATGGGGTTGGTGGTACTAGAGAAGGTCGGCGGGCGGACTCGGAGGAACTCCGAGAGCTGTGATGCGGGAGCGGGAGCTGGTGTGGCAGGTCGGGGCAGCTCGGGCTGTTGGTGGAGGCGAAAGAGGTGAGCCTGCTGCTCTTGCATCTGCTGCTGCTGCTGCATCTGGTTCAATAGGGCAGCAACCAACTGGTTCTGAGTGGCCATCATTTCGGCCAAGGTGGGGTGGTTGGCGACCGGGGCTTGCCTTTGCCCGGTGGCTCCCCATTGAGGCAGGTTACCATTATCCCCTCCGTTCTGAGGAGCGTCTGATCCCTGAGTGTTGGTCATCCTGGAGTTTACAGAGTATACGCATTTATTTTAGTAAACCTCTTCATATTTTATTTCAAAAGGGTACCGTTCTTGCGGTTACATTTATTTATTTTCTCATTCATGCCTTATGTTTTGACATGAATGCTAATACAAGCAAGCAATAAAAATTAACAATCAATCGTAAAACTACGCCTATGGCAGCTCGGGGGACGGCTCGATCTCGGGCTCGTGGGAGACGGTCGGGGTCGAGGAACTGGACGGTCCGGCGGGTGGTGCGCTGCGGGAGATCCTCTTGGGCCTCACAGTGGGAGTATGAAGGGGTTTCTTCCGACGAGGCGGAAGAGGCGCGATCTCCTCTATGTCCTTCTTCAATTCCTCGATCTGGTAGCGGAGATGTGGGTTGGTGGCGACACGCTGTCGAAGGAGCTCATTTTGGCGCCGCAACTCCTCTGCCTCGGCAGCCAAGCGGTGTCCCTGCTGGATGCGGCGACGAAGCTCTCCGTTCTCGTGGTTCAGGTCCTCGGAAGAATGTCGGTAGAAGCTGATGGTGTCGCGCTGTCCATTGGCGTCCTGCAGCGCCTCGTAGTGGAGATCATCCATGGCCTCCAACAAGCGCATGGTATGACCTATCGCAGAATGGCGCTGGGAGAGTGTGCTGACGAAGACACTGTGGGGACTCCCTGGGGTGCGAAGAGGTACGAAGCGGAAGTCCGTGTCGTAGAGCTCGCTGTCGTAGATCATCCGGAGCTCCGTGAGTGCCTGGAGAGCGGTGCGCTGGCTGGCAACCAGGAAGGTAGGTCCTCCTCCGCGGTAGGTGTGAGCTGTCTGAGGGGAGGGCTGGACGACGACGGTGACCTCGCAGAAGCTCTCTTCCTCGTCGGGGAAGACTCCATGGTACATCGGCTCATGCTCGAATCCGAGGAAACTGACGAGCATGCGTAGCTCGCGGATGAATCCGGCCTCGTCACGAAGGTTCCCATTTACGGTACGGACCGGCATCTACAAAAGAGAGAAAATTTTTGTGAAAACCTCGGAAGATGAGAGGATCAGTGATCTTTTGTAAAATATAGTGAATATATATAAGTCCTAAGGTCAGGTCTGTTTGGCTTCCTACAGTCAAGTCGGCTCTGATACCATCTTGTCGCGCCCCGATTTAATAAATCAGGACTTTATTGAAATTCCATAGAAAATCAATAAAACAAGACGTTCATCAAGCAACCACGGACAATACGGGCAATCATTCACGGTTCGTAGACCGCATTAATACAAAAGTGAATGAAAGTGAAGAGAAACTAATAAAATCAAGGGTCCTAGATGAACGCCTCCTTCCAGTCTCGCCTTGACTGGGTCGCTACTCCAGACCTTCATCCTCCTCGTAGTAGACGGGCTCTGATGTTGTAAGTCAACGGGGTGAGTACAGATGTACTCAGCAAGCCACCGAATGCAAGTATAATGCAAGATAATAACAAGGGCGATAGTGGCTAGTTTTGCGGAAGCAGCATATTTGTAAAGCATTTAATGAGAGCATTTTATTAGTACGGAAAAGTAAACATGTGAATGCATCATCATCTTCTAACTCGAGGAGTACGTTTTACCTCCTCGCACATCAGTCCTTACATGCCATGAATAACTTAATCATTCAAACAAGTGTAAACTAACTGCGAGTAGTCACACAACCCGCCCTTGACCGTGGGCTCGGCTCTTCGAAAAGATTAATTACTCTGATCAGAGATGTACCACTGTACCCACAAGGCACGCACTCATCACCTACACCGAAGTGTAACGAGATGACCCATCACACGGGAACTCGTGCCAAAACCTTCCATATGGTCTTCCCCGACTCAACAGCACCCTCTTATAGGTTTCGTACCGTGTCTCGCCATGTCGAGTTTCCACAATACCCCCTCTTGAGCCATCGTCGGTACAAGGCGCCCTGAGGGCTAGCCCCTTGCCCCCTCCACTATGGTGCCGTGAGACGGAGGGTTCCACACTTCCAGTTAGGACTTACCCATTAGACTTGTGGTTGGTACGGAAGTGCTTTGCAACAGATCCCGCAGACCGGTCCTTATAGTGCCCCGGGTGCGACATACCAAAACCCGAGCTTGCACCCGGAACCCACCATACTTATAACATACCTAACTCCAACAGAGTTCAGAGACAAGAATAACGGGGTATTTCATATACCAGAATTCATCTATTCTACGACTCATTCTTTATATCCTATAGCAGTTGTGCCGGTACATTGGGCACTAGCTAATATAATATTTGTAGAGTGACAAGGAGTTGAGGCTCAATAAGCATGGCTTGGGTTTGCACACAAGGACGGGGATCTAATAAATATAAGTGTAGGGCTTGATCTTTGTCTAATGCAATATTAACCTATGAGTTATAGCGATAATTTATTAAATCATGGGCTCAATAATGATCAACTGTGTCCACAAAGGTGGTCGATGACTTGCCTTGCTCAGCAAATGGGGATGGAGGAACCTCGGGGTAGAACTCCTGCTCCTCGACGAACTCGTAGTCTTCTCGTTACGAAAAATAAATAATACATTCAATAAACAGATAAAATTCACCAAATGAAGGAACATACATCATTTGTGGGTGTTTTTATGTGAAGTAGTATTTTAATATTCTGAGTTTTATATAAAACAGTAAAGTCTAATATTTTAGGATTTTTCCCAATTTATTTTCTGTATTATTCATTTTAACCCTAAGGGATTTTTATTCATTTATTTATTAATAATATTTTGGGCAACAGAAACATACTGTTTTTATGGCATTAATGTGTAGAGAATAATATTCTGGTTCTAACAAAATTTGAATGGTGAAATTTGGAGTTAAAATGAGCAAGATATGAATTTTTGAAGTTTAAACTATTTTCTGGAATTTTATTTAAACAGAAAACAGTCTCGGGTCCACGGTGAACTGGGTTCACCGTGAACCGTTGACTGCGCGCGTGGACCGGGCACGTGGCAGCGGTTGGATCAGGATCCAACGGCCAGAACGCGCGCGGGTGATTCAAGTGGCGATCAACGGCTCCCGTGACTCGGTACCGCTTCGGCTCAGATCGAGGGCCAGGATTAAACCCCACGGGGATTTAATCCGGGCCGTCAGATCGAGATCGTGCGGTCCGTGAGGGATCCGGCACGGCACGCGGCGAAGGGGTAATTTACCCCTTCTTCCCTGACTCTGGTGGAGCTCCGGCGAGCAATTGCCGGCGACGGCGAGGCCTAAGGCCCTAGGCGATGGCGAAAATGGAGAGAGGGGAAGACGGGGAACATGAAGATACCGGTGATGATGGCGACGGTGAGCTGACGGCGACCGGCGACGACGAGGGGCGGTGGAACCGTTCGGGTTTGCCGGCGGCGAGGCGATCCGGTGGTCCTTCCGACCAACGGAGGCGTGGCCGAGGACGGGCGGGCCTTGGTGGTCACGTAGGTGGCGACGGCGAGGGGCGCGGTGGCCTGGATTGCCGGCGAGCGGTGGCTGGAGGCGGAGCAGAGCTAGGGGCCGAAACTCTGCGTCGGAGCTCTGGAAAGCGAGGGCATGCGCAAAGGCGGTGTGGGCGAAGTGCGGTGAGCCAAGGGGGTCTTTATAGGGTCTCCGGCGGCGGCCAAATGGAAGGAAACCGAAGGTTTCCTTCCCTCTCCGGCGAGGTTTCCTTTTACCTCGGGTATGCTTCCATAAACACGATAACGCGTCGATTCTTGATGGAAGGAGGTCGGGGCGGTCGGGGAAGGTGATCAGGGGCCGGATCGGGCGAATCAAGGCGGCCGGCGGCGAGAAATGGCAAGGGGATCGCCGGGAAGAGGGAAGGGGGATCCCCTTCCATGGAGAAGACGATGCTGACAGGTGGCCCCCACCTGCCAGTGGTCGAAACAAAAATAGAAGGGCCGAGCGGCGGGTCCGGGCGGTCAGTGGCGCGGCGGGGGCTGACCGGTGGGACCAAGCGGGCGTGGGCGGGAGAGGGAGGCGGGGAAAAGCGCCGACAGGCGGGGCCCGCTTGTCAGAGAGAGAGCAGTGGTGGGCTGGGCCTAAAAGGCTTTAGGAGGGGGTTTCGGGGTTGAGGCCCATTAAGGATTAAAATTGATTTCCGATTTAAAATAATTCCAGGAATTCGAATATTTGATTAAGGGTTGAATCACTGTTGATAAAAATTTGTAAAACTTCCTAGAATTATATTTTGATCTCTAGTTCATCTCATAAAATTTTCAAGTCCAGATTTTGAGTTTTCCTCCCTGTTTGGCTTTATTTGGGTTCTTTTGGGATTTTTCCTTTAATATTAAATTCAGAAATGATTTAAATAATATTTTCTTTTTATTTTATTCCTTTTTAATTTCTGGGGTGTTACACGCTAGCTGTTGCACAAAAATTTTGTGGATGGTTTCTACTTTGCGGGATTTTGGGTTGGAGTTTTCACGTGTTCCATTATTTTGCGATAACACAAGTGCAATCAATTTAGCAAACAACCCTAGTACAACATTCTAGGACCAAACACATTGACGTGCGTTATCACTTTTTAAGAGATCACAATGAAAAAGGCGATATTAAATTGCGTTTTGTCGATACTCAGAATCAGCTTGTAGATATTTTCACCAAGCCTCTCGATGCTTCCGCTTCACATTTTTGAGGGGATAGCTTGGCATTTGTCATCCTTATGGCATCATGTGAGGGGGATTTGTGTACTTTTGCATATGCTTCTAAAATATGATTAATTGTTTTTACATGTACATGACTTGTGTATGCACTTTACAATACTGTCCTGTATTCACTGTTTGATTGTGCTTAGAATGAACTCATCTATTTATATGGTTTGAGCATGGATTTTCTTTGCAAAAAATTGAAAATGGTCACTACCAAGTCTGGATTCTAGAATGAATAGGTTAGGGTGCTTTTGCTATTAATTTCTTACTTGATAGCTTTGTCCTTTTCACTTGGATGCTCATATGCAACTTGATCATGTTATGCTCAAAAATAAAAATAAAAAAATTGAAAATTTGAAAAATGAAAAATGAAAATGATGAAAATGAATCAAAAATGCTAAAGTGGTTATAAAATTGAAAAGATCCAAGTGGGTTTGCATAGTCGCACTACTTTGTTCTAGACTGCATACCATTGCACTTTGGTTTGAACTGGGACATTGAGTGTATACCAAGATCAATGCCTTAAGCTTCCGATGGATCATCCTAGGCTTGGCTTGATCGGTTAGCATAAAGTTGACTTGCAAATAACCCCCGACATTAAAAAAATTAATAAAATAAAAAGTTTACTTTTCTCGCATATCAAGTTTGCTGCAGCTCCTTGTAGTGGGATGTGTTTTTCGAGTTTGTTTGTGATTAGCTTTTGTATCTCTTACCTTGCCATGTCTAGTACACTAGTCTAGGTAGTGATGCTTTTATTTGCTTAAACTTCAAAATGCTTGCTCATACGGATATTTAGATTGTGTTTATTCAAAGCTTGTCATGCAGTGTTGCTAGGACAGGTTGTGAGGCACAAGAAGTGCTTGTACTATAATTGGACTTAATCATATTCTGGAAGCATTCCATGGTCACTTTACTCTCTCAACTCATGGGGCTATCTTGATGTCTGCATTGCCAAAGGGGGGAGAGTACTTGAGCTTTTTGGTGAATTTGTTGATCTTTTTAGTTTTTGAGGTAGTTTTTGCTTTAGTTTTTGCATCATCATTTGGCAAGTGACATGTTTCTTCCATTTTGCTCTCTTTAGAGCTTTCATGGTCACTTGTGTGTTGAACCTTTGCTTTATACTTCTTTTGGATCTTGTGTTGTCAATGCAGTCATCAAGGGGGAGATTGATGAACATAGTGAGGTTTGTCACTATAGTTCAAGGTAATGATGAGTGATTGACAGGGTGAAATCAAGGGTTGTGTTTGGGCTTTCTAGATATGGTGTGTGTGTCTGTGTTTGTCTCGTGTGTGCAGGCTTGATTTACTCATCAACTGTCGATGGCACGAGATCAGGGTTAGACGGGGAGTCTAATGCTAGATGGTCGAGTGTGTCAGTCGAAGTCGAGAGTAGATTCTGATGTATGCTTGGAGGTCGAACATGACGTGAGTTGAAGATTGATCAAGACGAAGCGTAGATCGAGTCAGTGAAAGGGAAGCCAGTTCAAGTGACAAGGCGGCTCGAGGGATCGAGAGCGGGAGAGACTTGCTGGCGGTCGGGTTCACAGACTGACGACGTTCGTCGACAATCAGGAGAGGATTTGTCGGTTTTTGCTGAAAACCGTCGAAACTTTAAATGTTTTTTGTTAATTCAATAAATAGGTGTCTAGTGTTAGTTTAAATTTTTCAGTTTCATAGTGTATCCTTTTGATATAATTTTTAGCGTGGGTCTACTCTAAAAATATATTAAAAGGAGAGTCTAATTGTAATTTTTCATTAAGGACTTAAAGGGTAATTTTCAGAATTGTCATTTCTGAAATTACTAAGGGGCTTTATGTAAAAAGGGGCTTCTAGAACATGGGGGCTGTTGGTATTATTCCCTGCCATGTATGGTAGCTCAACAACTCGGTGAAAACAAAATTTGGCTTAGCATTTCGATCAAAAACCAGAGAAAAACCTGTGAGATGTGTTCCTGATTTGATACAGTACATTGCCCATCGATGTTCAGACACGCTACAGAAATTTCAACACGTACTGTTCCGAGTAATATGTTTTTATCCAGCAGCTGATTCTGTAAGTGATCTTCAGTTTCCCTTTTTAATTTTCTGATGATCTCAATCGATTTCTTGTGAAATTACACCTTGAACTTTTGTGTTCCATGCTGAATATGTTTGAACCGTGAATCTATCCTTTTTTTCATGAGATTACCATGATTTAAGTTCAGAACCAGATTGGTCATAGTATTTCAGAGTTGTTTGCTGTGTTTTATCCATCTGTTAGCTAGGATGTTTATCAAGATCTCTAATCAAGTCTCTTGAGAAACTTTGTTTGATGACATCTTACTAGCTTCTGGTCTGATGTGTTACAAGCTACAGGATCAATATCTCTGTAGATTTTATTTTAAGTTTGTATGCCTTTGCACTGCTGTTTTTCTTGTGTCAGCTATTTCTTGTAGTCTATTGCTTCTCAAATTGATCCTGAACAAGCTTCATAGGAGTTGTGCTGTGATCTGACTCAAGAAATCCATTTCTGTGACTAATTGCTTTGTGTGTGGTTGTCTGAAATTGTCTATGGATCAAATCAGAGATGAACATCTATTTTAATTCTGGTTGAGGATAGACAAAAATTTGTGTGTTTCAGTACTAATGTTTTTGATTGATTGGTTGGAGAACAGGTTCAGTAATTTAGAAGTTTCTCTTGGTTGAAGTTTCTTCAAAGTTTTTCATCTAGTTCCTGGTTCTCTTTGCGGAGATCAGTCTGTTTTTGTTTCAGATTTACTCTTCTCTGTAGTTTTCTGTTTTACTCAAATACTATATGTCTTGATCAGATTAGAAGTTAGTCTTTTTCTTTTGAATGTGGTTTTGGATGATTAGAAGCTGTAGATAAGTATGAAATAGTGTTGTAATTCTCTGGATGAAAGCTAGTCTGTAGTTTATCAATCTGAACCAGTTTCTGATAAAAAACTAGACTATTCATTATCAGATTTGTGTCAGGTTTTTTGTCTGTTGGCAGGGATATGTTTATTTAATCAGAATGTGTTAACATCTTGATGTGTTGAATTGTTTCAAATTGCTATATCTGGTAGATAAAGTTTGAATGCAAAAGTTTTAGACAAACTTTACTCTCTGAAGTCTGTTTTCAGATTTATGATTGTTATCCAGAACAAAGTATATTCTGAAATCTGTGAGTAGTCTGTGTTTTGATTTTAGCTGTATTTTGTTTAGCATCTCATTGTGAATCTCTTTTGAACCAACACTTCTCTGTACTTCATCTAGTAGATTCCTGATTCAAAACAGTAGCTGTTCTGAAATTTTAAGAACTTTGATCTGATTCATTTTTGAACCAGCAATTCAAAGTTTTCCTGAAATTTCAGCTGTGGTTCAGCAGGAAATACTGTTCATCTTGATTGTACTGGTTCAGTTTAAGTATTGTAGCTTTCAGATATTGTGTGATAAAATTGTTTCAATTGAAATCTGAGTTCTGATTTATACCAAATGTCTGAATAGGTGCTGATTCCTTGAAGCTGTTTCAGATTTTGTTGTTTGAGCTAAAACTTGAATTCATTGCTAGTCAAAACTGAAATTGATTAGAACTGAAAATTTTCAGAATTGAAAGTGATTAGAAAATCTGATTCAGTAATCTGTTTTGAATATAGAGCATCTATTCTTTTTCAGGATTCTTTCAGAAATCTTGTAACTCAATTGATTCATCATCTAATATCATATTTTGAAATTGGTTTAATTTTAAATCTATTTTCGAGTGATTATCAAATTTGATAGTGCAATCTCTTAGAGGTGCGTTGGGTGATTTAAACAGGCCATCACATTCGAAAGAAAGTGTTGAGGCGCCTATTCACCCCCCTCTAGTCGCCATTCCGATCCCACAGAAAAAGTCAGACAAATGAAGTTGGTCGCACTAAGACACCAAGTAGAAAAGGTACTCATGTCAATCGGCCTGGCACGACTAGCCGATTACAAGCCACCCTCACCGGGAGAGGCTATTGCGTCGCCTTCTGCCTCAACAATAGGAAGAGTGTGGGTACTCTCTTCGTCAAGACTATCCCGGGGGCAGGAAAATCAGCAATATCAGGCACCGGCTGCATCCAAGGCCGATGTGAGTCGCATGAAAAAACCTGATAATTTCGAGATAGAAGAAGGTACCTACTGAGATGCATTGGAGGTGGCAGAAGGAGCTCCGGTGTCAGCATTAGATGGAGCAATAATGTCGTTGGCCATCGCCGACTCACATGAGCCGATGGTAGTATCCAAATTATTGGACTGAGCCAATGGTAGTATCCAAATTATTGGACTCAGCAACCATGTCTGGTGAGTCGTCAGCAGGGTCATCAGCCATGTTATCAAATGCTGCATAAAGAGATGCAACATCAAGAGGAGGAGAAGAAGGCTAGAATAGCAAGGCATCAAATATCAAAATTATGAGAAAGTAAAGTGTTGCAAAATAGTGAAGACAAACCTGAGCTGGTGGAGGCACTTCGGTAACCGATGTAGGAGTAACAACAGTACGCATCGGTATAGCCGGGGAGGCGGTCGACATTGGCTATAAGGTAAAGGATGGATGAGCTTTGAACATACACCTCACAAGGGAAGATCACGAAAGAAAGGATGAAAGTCCACCGGATACAGCAAAGCAAGAATAGGAAAATTACCTGGGCAGCCCAAGCTCTAGTAGAATGGTGCACTACCATGTCTGATGCTTTGCATTTGCGTGTCAGAGTTTTGACCCCGCCTTTTTGAGCCATTCTGTCGGAGTAGGAGCCCCGTACCCAAGTTGGTAGTGGCTGATATCAGCCCATATATTATCGGACTACCACTCTAACTCATTGAAGGAGCGTTGATGTCGTCCTCCTGCAAAGAAAAGAGATGATCAGAAGACAAAAAGAAAATTGTGAAACAAGCTAAGGGTTATAGATCGAGACAAACCTCAAGGTCGATGTTCGTGAAGACCGGGTCTAATGAGAGGCAGAAGTGCTTGGAGTGGCGGTTGAAAGCATGCCAACTCGTCTCAGACTATCATCTTTTGTAATGGATCGCGGCCACCTATTGGTGTCTTTTTTGGTCACACACGTGGCCTTGGAGATATTAACTCCAGTGTAGGTCCTATAATCTTAGAAAAAAGGTTATTTGCATGCCAATCAGTTTGACTCTGCAACTGATAAGGAACCAAAGAGAATAACGCTAGTAGAAACATTGATCGGCTACCGAGCCGATGATTGTGGTGATAATAAAATAAACATGAGTAAACACGTCGATCAACGACAAGGCCGATGACCATGGTAACAGTATCGGGCTAAGCACGCCATCGGCCGATAGGGTGAAGTCCTTGCGCATAAAGGCTGATGAGTGTATCCCTGACGCGAGTAGAATATAACGTAGAATTAAAGATAACCTATCGGTTTGTATCCCGATAGAAACTAAACTCAGCATACCAAACAACGTATCCATACCATCAAATTACCGTAACTGCAAGATTGGACCTAACCAAGATAGTTGCTAGTCACGAGAAATCAATAACACTTCAACGCACTGGGCATACTTTATTTAGATGAATGGTATATAACATGAACAAGATACAATAGAATGAGATGTTAGACTTAACTGTTGAAGACACAAACTATGACACCTAATTCACATCAATCTAGGAGATCAAAGTGATGCACCCTTAGACCTAGCAAAATATACCAAGATAAACCAGTGATCACACTGACTAGACCAATGCCTTAAGAGATCAATACGATGCAGCCTTGAAGAACACGGACCTAGTCGATTTGACCGTCGGGGTGGCGGGACTCACCTCTTCGTCGGAGATTGGAACGATATAGTCTGGTTCTGAGTGCCAAGTTCTACCAGGATTAACCTTGGGAACCCAAGGGTGGCAATGCGCCGAAATAATAGTTTGTTGTAGTTGATTGTGTGTGTCTTCTAAACCTAGCTAATTAGATACATATTTATAGTCTAGCGACTTGTCGTCCAAGTATTCAATGTTGTAACCGATTTTGGATCATCTTCATCTTCTCTCATCTTTATCGGCTCCTTCATGTCTGACCATATTGTAATGATATGGACGGGCTTCTTTGACCACCTTTGACCAGACTCCTTTGACTTCTATTGTCCGTGCGGCATCTTTGGTGGACCTAGGATTTACCAAATTTTGGCATCAACACATGCCCCCTAGTTTCAGAGCATTAAAGGGTAATCGATGCTTTGAAACTATCGGTCATCATCACCCTCTTCCATCATGTCATTTCAAACATCCCTCTGTAATGTATTTTCAAATTCATTATTACTAGTCGAAACCCTTCACCTTCTAGCACTTTATAAAACCATGCATAGGGTACTAGCTCTGTATCATATCAACGTTTCTTCTTCTTTTTTGCATATTCTTCTCTGGCCATTCATGACTATGATGAATATTGCTTGGTCTGACGCATCTACTTTTCTTTGTGGCAGCATCGGACTAGGCTTCATCCCACACAATTTTGGACTAGTGCTCTTTAAACTGAAGATTCTATTCCCCTAATCCTAGGCCTTTAAATATCTCAGAGTTTTGAAAACTATACTCATGATTACCTTTTTGCCGGTGGGATAAGCTTGACCCGGCTGCCGAGGAGTCATTTTTGCTCTATAAGTATCCCCGTTCACTCCTCCTTTTCTTATTCACGCTTTCTGCATATTGTTCTGATTTTAGTCCTTGAGCTTGTTGCCATCCTGCTTCCAGCGCCCTTGTGACCCATTGTGCTCACCGTCTTCATCCTCCTCATCGGCCCCGTACTTTGGAAACCCTAGTGATGGCCACCAATGATGTGATCCCCGAGGTAAATCTTTGGTATTCTTTTGTTGTTATTTGGTTTTCTTGGTTCTTCTGCCACTTTTCTTAATTGTTTCCCCTTTTTTCTTATTGTTTCTTTTTCTTTTTTTCTCTGTAGAACCTGAAGAACCAAGTTTTGATTCCCATGGCTAACTATCCAACTTGCTATTTATTGGGACCTTTGGGTAATCTTTATCCCACCGACTTCATCAATGTCGAGACCAACCGAATCCACTTCAAATATTCTCCCATGCTTTCCTCCAATTGGGACTCTAGCTTTGGGTCTTTTCCTTCCACCCTCCTTGGTTGGCGTGACTGATACATTAGGGTATCGGCCATCCACCATGCTTTCTGGGACAAGGTTGACATCAGACACTACATCATCCTCTCCCTTGCCGAGCCATACCAGAATGAGCTGATGCTGGTCGCCGCCTATTATTTTGGTCTGATGCATTAAATGCTTTCATCTTTGGCCATAGGCTGATGAGTCCCACCTTGCTTGATGTATTCTTCTTGACTTGTCTTGATATCCACTCATCGGCCAACCCCTTTTCCTTCTGCTCTAAACCAACTCATTGCCTTGGCACCAAATCTACGGACAGTTGGGGAAGATATATTGCTAGACACAATAAGAAAACTGGTTCCATAGATGCTCATGAGCATGTATCCTTTCTCAATCTTTGTCTAGAGCGGTTTGTTTTCTACGTATCCGCCTTGAGTCCAACCTTCCTGTTTCAATTCTTGGCCAAACAGCTTGCTGCACAAGGAAAATTTCATCTTGGTTGATACCTCCTTGGAGCTACCTACTGTCTCCTCCATCTCGTATTAGCCAAGCTATCGGCTGGTGATCTTGTCAGCCACACTAATAGCCCTTGGTAGTTTTTTCAGCTATGGCTCAACGTCTATATTGCTAATTTTGTTGGTGACCCTCCTCTCACTTTAATGCAGTTTCCCTCTAATTTTTTGAAATTGGTTGCTCCTGTTTATTGCTGATGTTCTTCCCTGGGTGAAGTGGCTGCATGTCGTTCCACCTTTCTTATGTCTTCTGAACCCTTAGTTGTCTGTTTTAAGGGTTTTTATCTTGGGTTCTCTGATCGGGCCATCTGGTATCCCTACGAGCATTACTCAGAGTATGAATGCCCCCATCGGCTAACCTTAACCGATGTGTTTCGGGATGAGGAATCCACCTGTATCTTCAAGGCTGCTATTCTTCCTTGCCTCCCGCCCATTAATTTCATTGTCGACCATCCTCGGAAGGCCTCTTATGAGTTCTATCATCCATCGGTCTTCACGAGGAAGTTGGGATTCGGTCAGCTTCCACCCCACCTATTCTTCATCGATCAAATCCTAGTTTGTGGAGAAGTCAAAGATGGTATGAAGTGGGATCACCTCTTTCATATGGTTGATGAGATTCTTGCTGGTGACTTTGCCTCCCGGACGGCTTGCCAAGCGTCCTCCACCAACTTCCACCGATGGTGGCATGAATTAAAGCAAAGTCTTTTTAACAGCTCCTCACTGGTGTATCGGGAGAGGCTTCACCTGGGTGATTCTGATGCGGGATTCGAAGTGAACAATTCAACTCACTCTTTTACTTACTTCAATTGTCTCCCTTTTATCTGCTCACCTTTGTCTTTGTAGGAGGATGCCCTCGATGCTCCCTTTGTGAGCTTTAGTGGCCGGCCGATACACTACGAACCTATCTCGACCACTACCAATTTAGGTATTAGCGCCCCCACTCCCACGACCTGGATGAGTTGGAAACAGTCTAAAGTCCTAGTGCGCAAATGCCAGTCGTCAGTCACGGTAGTACGCCGATCCACCAGGACCTAGATTGGTCAGGCGAGTCCATCGGCTTCGACTCTGTGACCTTCGGTGAGTCTTCGACTTATGCCTATAACATTGATTTCTAGATTATACTTATAGCTCTTGTTTGTTTTATAGTCGATGCCAACTACCTCTTTGGCTGCGCGGGCTCCTGATGTCAGCATCTCCCTACCAACGACCGAAGTCCCTTCATCGGCCCAGGTTTGTACTCATCTTCTGTGTCACATATATTTCTCTCTTTTATATTCGTGATGCTGGATGTCTCCTTTGTTCTTAGACACCTTCTTCTCCTATTGACGTCGACTCCCTTTATGCGGCATTTGACAACTTGGCTGCTTATCCTGCCGATCCTCAGCCGACCGAGGCCGTCGAGGTTGTTACCATGGGGGTCACCTCTTAGGCTGGTACACTAGAGGTCACTACCATCGGTCCTAACGTGCCGGCCACCGCTAACGCCGTTGTTTCTCCGGTTGCTGTCGCCGCCAGAGTTGTGCCTATTGGTGCCGATGTGATCAAGGTCGACACGCCGGGAGGCACCTCCATTGGCTCCAAGGAATCGACTGCTAACATTGACGTATCTTGCTAGGTATCTTCACTTGTTCGTTCTTTTGTTGTTTTCCATGTAACCGACACCAACCTCGAATGCAGCCGACGCTCGAGGAGGACAACCCTGATGAGGAGAGCTCACATACCCTTCCGGTTGCCACGGTAGAGAGTGATGCCATAAGTGCTTTCACACCTATCATTATGACATGATTCCTTTTATCCATCTAACCTTTTCTTTCTTCTAGTCCTTCGTTCGAAAGTTCCCTTTTGACCTTTGCCAATACCTTGATGCCAATGAAGTCGCCAGCATCGCTCCATCGACCATTTCTCAAATAGATCTAGAAGTGAGGGAAGCCTTATCAGACTTGTTGCATTGGCTAGGGGATCCGGTAGAAGTTATGGTCAATGATTTGGGTCCGATAAGGGCTCGTTTCAACGACGTCTTGGGTTATCTCACTCTGGAGTTGGTCGATGCTCTTACGTCTACCGCCTTCATGGAGTATCATCGACCGGGGGTGCAGTGCGCCATGAAGCAGATGGCCAATCGAGCTAGTCACCCATCGTAGTTAGAGGCGGTGAAGACCCATGATGAGGCAATAATGACCGAGGGCACTCTCCTAAATCACATTCGGGATGAGTCATTGGTCACGTCGCTCGAACTCGACAAGTTGCGGGCACATGAAACTATTGAGGGAAATAGTTTTCCCTTAATCAGGTGTCAAATGATGTCAGCCTCCTAAGGCCTCGGGTTTGGAGCCCATTAACTAGCGAAGCCTCAAGACGAACTCTGGCTCCCTTCATCGAAGATTACTCAAAGTACATCCAAGATATTCCCCTCTGGATCCAACCCTTCGGGTCCCCTCTGGAGCCAAGCCTCTGGGACCCCTTCGGAGTCCCCTCCGGAGCCTTTCGGTGTCCCCTTCGGAGCCCTCTTCGGGGTCCCCTTCAAAGTCCTCTTCGGTGTCCCCTTCGGAGTCCTCTTCAGAGTCCCCTCAGCTAGCTCCGGCTGATACCCTTCGTCAGGTACCCCAGTCTAGAATAAGTATCCCAGTACTGCTACTGTGTAAATCCATACCAAGGGCCCAGCCTCTGGTATCCCGTATACCTACTCCTAAAGTGATGTATATTTACCACGTTTGTAAAGTTACGTGTACAGTAGCCTATCCTTTTTCTCCTTTTACCACTACAAAGCTATGGCTTGTAGAGGGCAATTGGGTCTTTTCCTTTGGCCTGCGTGCCTATAAAAGCAGGGCCATACCCTTTGTAATAGGGACACATGCTCAGTAGAGGCAAAACTATGCCAAATCCACTATAAACTGGACGTAGGGCTATTATCCCTCTTGGCAGGCCCGAACCAGTATAAAACCATGTCTCTCTCTATGAGAACCCTTCGAGGTTCACTCCATACACCATATAGAGGGAGACATGGTTTTATACTAGTTCAGGCCTCCCAAGAGGGATAATAGCCCTACGTCTAGTTAAAGTGGATTTGCATAGTTTTGCCTCTACTAAGCATGTGTCCCTCTTACAAGGGCATGACCCTACTTTTATAGGCACGTAGGCCAAAGGAAAAGACCTAGTTGCCCTCTACAAGCCGTAGGATTTGTAGGGGTAAAGGGGGAAAAAGGATAGGCTACTGCACATGTAAGTTTACAGACATGGTAGATATACAACACTTCAGGAGTAGGTATACGACATACTAGAGGCTGGGCTCTTGGTATGGATTTACACTATAGCAGTACTGGGATACTTCTTCTAGAGCGGGGTACCTGCCGGAAGGTATCAGCCAGAGCAAGCTGAGGGGACTCCGAAGGGGACCTCGGAGAGGGCTTCGAAGGGGACTCCGAAGAGGGCTCTGAAGGGGACCCCGAAGAGGGCTCCGAAGGGGACTCCGAAGGGGTCCTGGAGGCTTGGCTCCGGAGGGGTAAATCTTGGCTGTACTTGGAGTAATCTTTGATGAAGGGGGTCGGAGTTCGTCTTGAGGCTTCGCTAGTTGATGGGTTCCAAACCTGAGGCCTTCAGAGGTTGACATCTTTTGACCCCTATTTAAGGGAAAACTATTTCCCCCAATAGTAGCCCCTCGCACATAGCCCTTCGCAGCGAAGGGGTGCATGCGCCTCAGGGCAAATGACACTAACAAAAGATGCTTCGGGGAAGGCAAGCCTTTGTAGCCCGGGGCCGAAGGCTAGCTTCGAACTGCACAGGCAATAAATGCCCGCACAAAGTGAATGGGACACCCTCGGGGAGTCCAAGTAGCCTCGCAACGGTCGAAAATCGAGCCGTTACAGTGCGGGAGGCACAATGGTTTGCTTCAAATTTCACCCTGGCCCCAACGGTCAGAGACTGCGGGGGCCAGGTAACTGGTGAAAAAACCTCGGTCGCATGGCGTGTGGTTGCTTTTTACCGTCTATAAAAGGGGCTTGACGTACCACTGCGCCACTCACACCTTCATTTGCCTTCAACATTAGCTCCTAGCCACCTTCGCTCTATGTTCTCCACCTTCAGCTTCATGCGCAGTCTACTTCGAAGCCCCTTAGCATCCTTCGCGCTGAAGCTCTTCGCAAGATGCCGAAGAAGGCTTCGTCGAAGAAGGCCTTGGCTCTGGGCGCAAGATCAAGCTTAGTCCAGGCCCAAGCGGCGGCTACAACTGTGGCTGCGGCGAAGCCTGCTATGAGGCACCTCAGGCCGAGGGACCTCTGATCATCGTCAGATAGGTTTGAGCAAACTTTGGAGCTACGAGCTTCGATCTCGACAGAGGAGTCCGTTCAACAGATCTATGAGGGGAAGATTTCTGAGGGCATCCGGCCTGACGAAGTCATTGTCTTCGAGGCCTTCTTCGAGGCAGGGCTCGGGCTTCCAGTGGTGGACATGTTGAGCGAGGTGCTAAAGGCTTACAACTTCGAGCTCCCTCACTTGTCTCCGAATGTCGTGGTGAGGCTCACGTTCTTCGAGTGGGCCATGAGGGCCGAAGGCTGCGAAGGGCGAGCGAATGTCTTCATCGCCCTTCATGATGCAAGCTACCAACCGAAGCAGAGGGAGGGGCCAAATGGCGTCGAGAGGGCCTTGGTCTTCGGGAGTGCCAACTTCTAGCTCCACAAAGAATTCTTGAACGACATCCCGGCGAGGGCAGTCAACAACAAATGGTATTCGAGGTAGGACTAGGAGTGGTTCTATGCTTCGGTGGGCGCGGACTCCCCTCTTCGGAGTACCAATGCGCTCATCTCATACCGTCGTGAAGGTGAGGTGTCGTCGAGCTCCGAGACGCTCCAATCGATGATCCTACTGCTATGAAGGGTGGCCTCGAGGATGAGCATGAGGGACTTAGCCGAAGAGTTTATCACCCTTTGGCTCAGCCCCCTCGCACTCTTTTGGCCCGAGGACTTGTTTCTGGCTTCGGGCACGGAGGGTCCAAGCAAAGTATCCGCGGAGCGTCTTGGTAAGGCTTCGAACTCTTTTAACTTCGTACTTGTTGAAGTTTAACTTGTGCTGACTTTTGGTTTTTGACAAAGCTATGCGCGACGTGTGGCCTCCGGAGGAGGCTATAGTGGCCACCGAGCGCATCGTGGGACCTCCGACACTGGACGAGCAAACCCAAAGGCTCGCCCTGGTGGGGTCTTGGGAGATATGGAACCGTGTGTGGACCTGGCTCGGCGCCGAGGGGATCCAAGCTCCTCCAGACTTCGCCGGCTTGGCCCCTTCGGCGAGCGGTTCGAAGAGGAAGAGGGCAGACGATGATGAACCCAAAACTTCAAAGTCTGCGGAATCCTCAAGGGTTCACTCCGAGCCCTCAGTGGATGAAGACCATGGCGTGGCAGAGCAAGCATCTCTGGACCTCACTGCTAGAGGGGAGCCGGTGGATGCTCCTGCTACAACGGCTGAAGTGGTGGTGCCGAAGGCTGTGGCGGTGACCGAAGTGGTGGCGCCAGAGGCTGCAGCGGTGACCGAAGTGTTGGCGCCGGAGGCTTCGGGGGCAGCCCCTTCGAGCTAGGATCCTGGGGACACACATCGCTCCTACAGCATTCGAAGACATCTCTTCGGGCGAAGAGGAAGATGGCGGAGGTAGATGCTTTGATCACCCTTCTCTTTATATTTACATGTATTGACTTGTATTTTCTCAAGTCCTGGTGATGATGTGAGGCTTGCCGTGGTAGATACGGAGGGGACCTCCGACAGCAGCAGAGGCAACAGCTCGGGGTCTGAGGAGAGCTCTTCATACGAAGAAGATGAAGGGGACAACCGTGGCGAAGGGACCCCTCGGGAACATCAGGAGGAGGAGGAGGTAAATGTAGTAGACCAGAGCCCTGCTCTGGTGGGGCCTATGTTCTCGGTGCCCTTGATCCGGCACCTGATTCTAAGGGGGCCTGCGATGGAGGCGTCCATCGACACCTTCTACGATGGTTGCGTGGTTGCAGCGAGGAGGGACTTGGTGGCGCAGCTCAGTCGCACCAGCCAACTCGACCTCTTCACAAACGCAAGTGAAGCCCTCCTACAAGTGAGCGAAGCTTCGCACAAGCTTCATGCAGTACTTAGCTCTTTAGCAACACTGAAGATTTCTTGAATCTTGCCAGGCCTACACACTGACTACAACAACAGCGGCCTCCATGGGCCACCGGGAAACCTTCTTAGTAGAGGAAAGTGAAGCCCTTCAGTGCTAGGCTTCGGAGGCTGCTTAGAGGCAGAAACAGGCCGAAGCTGCGGCCGAGGCGACGAGGTCCAAGGAAGGTAAGGCAAAAGAAGCCCTGGCCTCGGAGACGGAAAGGCTTCAGGAAGCGCTTCGGGCTTTGGAGGAGGTCGGGGTGAAGCTGGCAGTGAAGTGCTCCGATCTCCGCGCTGCCAGCCAAGCTTTAGAGGGCTTCGTGGTTCGAGGGGTTCACAAGGCCACCTCGAGCCTGACCTAAGTCCTTGAGTGCTTGGGGCCAACTACCGGGCTCCGGACTTCAATCCCCAAGATCCTATTAGGGACTGGCTCGAGTTCCTCCAAACGGATGCGGCGATGGTCGCGGTGATGGTTGGGTGCGTGGTTGGCCAAGGGGTGCTGCAGATGCTTCATGACACGGGGTGCAATCACCTCGAGGCAGCGACCTTGGCCACGCCAGTGGCCTTCGTAGGCTCTCTCTTGACTTTGCCTTCCTCGGTAGTCCGCGGATCATGGCGCAGGCTTCAAGAACCCTAGAAGACCCAAGGGTGTGAAGCAGTCCTCGAGCAGCAACGAGTCACCCGCTTACACCGAGCCAGGGCGTAGGCCGCACCAGCTCAGCCTTCGACAGCGAACCCTCTGCCACCGAAGGTGTAGACCTCCTTAGGCTCTTTTGTAATTCGTAGCCGTAGGCCTGTAAATGACTTGTCAGTTTATTAATAGAAATGCGGGGGTATTTTGTACCTGCTCAGGCTTAGCCTTCGGATGTTGACATAGAAATGCTCGAAGATTTAGAAGAGCTTCGCCAGCTTTGGGTGGTGCTCGAGGTAGCTTGGTCCGAAGGCCCCCTCGGTTAAACGTTCTGAGGGGTCCTAGGGGCAAAGTTATTTCCCAAAGTAGCCCAGGAGCTGCTAGCCATCATGAAGAAGGAGCCCCTTTGGAGTTCTTCGTCCTCGCTAGACTTAAGATGTTTTGAGGTAGGTTTAAGTGGTGAGGGGGTGCAGTCTTCGGGTATGACATTACAAGGCGACAAAGCCCTAGACTTTTCTGCCTTCGATGCGGCACCACCTGCGCTTCAGACTTGGGCTAACCTGCAAGAAGAAAGACGAGTTCTACGGGCTTTGAAGCGTGGACGGTCTGGCTGCGGGACGTCAAGCTCTGACGGGGCTTCGTCCACCCAAGGGGCCCTGCCCAAAAAAAGAGAAAGCAAGGGCCGAGTCTGTCGGGGCCTTGGGCATGTTTTTTCCTAGGCTTAGACACAGATTACTCCTAGTATTTTAGCTTTCAAGGTGTACTTGTAAACGTACTTCGTATTTATACTTGGCATTCAATGAATGGAATTTGTATTGTAAAACGCACGTTTCGTTTGCATGCTTCGCACGTATCACATGCTTTGAACACTTTGTTTGTACACTCATATCATTCGCACACTTTGCATACATATACCTCGGTCCCCCTTGCACGTGGCGGTTAGGGACTTGGGAATTGCCGGTGCGTGCAATTATAAAATGCGGAGGGGTGAGCCTTGTGCGGCTTCGAATATATAAATTCACATCGTTCGAAGGCCTCGCTTGGGCTTCGAACTTTTAAATTTGAAGCGAAGCATGGCTTCAGAGACTGATTTGAATTAAGCGAAGCAAGGCTTCGGCATGCTTAATTCTCAATAGATCTTAAACTTTGACATGCGAAGTAGGGCTTCGAAGCGTGTTTAGATGGTGAAGCAAGGCTTCTGAGCTTGACTCTAGAATGAAAATGGAATGAGTGGTGTGGATTCACCGAACCTGTGATAGTGTGAGACACCTTCGACTCTGAGCCACCTTCAACTCTGGGTCACCTTTGACCCTGGTATGCTTCGAGTGCGGAACCCGGAATTCCTGGACTCATCTGGCCGGTGGCCCGGAGTCCTTTATCTCACTGCTACGGGCTCGGAGGCACTGTGTAGCCTTTAAAGCAACACTTCAGTTTTAGATAAGGCGAAGTGAAGCTTCAGTTTTGGATAACGCGAAGCAAGACTTTGGTTTTAAATAAAGCGAAGCAGGGCTTCGGTTTTAAATAAGGTGAAGCAAGGCTTCAGTTTTAAATAAGGTGAAGCAAGGCTTCAGTTTTAAATAAGGGGAAGCAAGGCTTCGATTTTAAATAAGGCGAAGCAAGGCTTCGGTTTTAAATAAGGGGAAGCAAGGCTTAGGTTTTTAAATAAGGTGAAGCAAGGCTTCGGTTTTAAATAAGGCGATGCAAGGCTTTGACAATCAATAAAATGAAGCAAGGCTTCAGGTTTGGATAGAGTGAAGCAAGTGCTTCAGCATTTAATAAAATGAAGCAAGGCTTCGGTTTTTAGTAGAACAAAGCAAGGCTTTGGGATTTAAGTGAAACAAAGCAAAGCTTCGGTTCGTGTACATACCTTTGGAAACTTGACCTGGTCCAAAGACCGAGCGGCTTCGCGTGGTTGAAGAGAGCTTGCCTCAAAGCCCATAGGGGTTCTGAGGCGTTCGGTGAGCGCCCGGAGCCCCTTGCCGAAGGGTGTACTCTGAGGCGCGAGTGGTGGCAGAGACAATACCTTTTAGTACTAGGATCCCCACGGACGGCGCCAACTGTTGTAACAATTGCGTTAGTTACAAACAGGTTTCTATAAGGTGGATGGTGTATGGAGTGAACCTCAAAGGGTTCTCACAGAGGGAGACATGGTTTTATACTGGTTTAGGGCTCCCAAGAGGGATAATAGCCATACGTCCAGTTTATAGTGGATTTGGCATAATTTTGCCTCTACTGAGCATGTGTCCCTGATACAAGGGCATGGCCCTGTTTTTATAGGCACACAGGCCAAAGGAAAAGATCCAGTTGCCCTCTATAACCCGTAGGCTTTATAGGGGTAAAAGGGGAAAAATGTTAGGCTATTGTACATGTAACTTTATAGACGTGGTAGATATACATCACTTCAGGAGTAGGTATACATCATACCAGAGGCCGGGCCCTTGGTATGGCTTTACACTGTAGCAGTACTAGGATTCTTCTTCTAGACCTGGGTACCTACCGGAGGGTATCGGCCGGAGCTAGCTAAGGGGACTCCGAAGAGGACTCTGAAGGGGACCCAAAGAGGGCTTAGAAGTGGACCCTGAAGAGGGCTCCAAAGGCGACTCCGAAGGGGTCCCGGAGGGGACCTAGAGGGTTGGCTCCGAAGGGGTAAATCTTGACTGTACTTGGAGTAATCTTTGATGAAGAGGGCCGGAGTTCGTCTTGAGGCTTTGCTAGTTGATGGGCTCCGAACCCGAGGCCTTCGGAGGCTGACATTATTTGACCCCTGTTTAAGGGAAAACTATTTCCCCCAACACCTGTTAGTTGGTCTTGTAGTGTAATCCTTCTTGAGCCGATGTTATTTTCCCACGGTAGTACTGCTTCATGGATGTAGACTAACTAATATGGTGGTACTTGAGTAGACCCATGATGTGCCATCTGGTAGGCCCAGAGTGCTTCTGACAAAGACCGATGCCAACGCTTCGGTTGCTTGTTGATCTTGCGCTTTATTAACTTGATCAAACTCTTGTTGGATGCTTTGGCCTGACCATTAGCCAGTGCATAATATGGCGATGAATTTAAGAGCTTGATAGCCATATCGACTATGAATTGCTGGAACTCTTCCGATACGAAAAATGTCCCCTAATCTGTGGTGATGGACTGTGGAATCCTGAACCAATATATTATATGTTCTATGATGAACTCAATGGCATCTACAGAAGTAACCCTTTTGAGTGGAATGACTTCTACCCATTTTGTGAAATAATCAGTAGCTGCCAATATTAACTTATGTCCTTTACTTTACGCTAGGTAGATTTGGCCGATCATATCGATGCCCCACCCCCTAAAGGGCCACGGTTTAATTATCAGGTTCATTGCCGATGCGGGTGCCCTCTGAATAGCTCCAAACCTCTGACAGTCGTGGCATCCCTTATAATATTTTATGTAGTCCACCACCATAGTCAACCAAAAGTAAAATGCTCTCCGAAGAAACCATTTCATTTTCTCAGCCGACTGGTGTGTCCTGCATATGCCATCGTGTACTTCACAAATCGTACCCCAGCGTCACCTCCAAAATCCGCTGAAGTCCTCTGCACAACCACCGATGATTAGCGAGTTCCGATCTTTAAGCTGCTAAAGGGCGATGATGAACAACAACCAGGCCCCGAACTCTCGAGGCTCCAGCATAGAGTATGACGCTACAAGATCATCAACAGAGCTTTGTACAAGTCCGACGTATGCTCCCCGCTACTTCGGTGCATCTCTCGCCCCGAAGGACAGCAGGTGCTCCGAGATATCCACGAAGGTCTATGTGCTAGTCATATAGCACCCTGGGCCCTCGCGGGGAAGACCTTGCACTAGGGCATCTATTGGCCCACCATTATGGCCGATGCCGAAGACCTAATGCTCACCTGCCAAGGTTGCCTGTGGATGGGAAGGTGAAGCCACCAGCCCCCACCCCCTTGCAGGTCATTACCCCCGTCTGGCCCCTAGCTCTATGGGGGATGGATCTCATAGGCCCGTTTCCGAGAGCCAAAGGCAATTTTTTGTTCGTAGTCATCGCCATTGAGTATTTCTCTAAATGGGTCGAAACCGAGCCATTGACCGCCATCACCTTGAAGAACGTCTAGAAGTTCTTATAGCAGAACATTATTTGCCGGTTCGGGGTACCCAAGAAACTCACAGTGGACAATGTCACTCAGTTCGACGCTGACTCCTTCAAAGTGTTTTGTGAAGAACTCAGGGTACAGCTGTGCTTCGCTTCAGTCCGGCATCCGCAATCTAATGGAGCCGTCGAAAGAGCAAATGGGAACATCCTCTCTGGTCTTAATAAGAGGATTGTCGGCCTCGCCAAGGGGCTATGGACCGAGGAGTTGCCCAAAATACTATGGTCCATTCGAACCACACCTTCCAGGGCAACATGGTTCACACCGTTTCGGCTGTTGTTTGGAGATGAAGCAATGATCCCGACGAAGATCAAAGTTGGCTCCCTGTAGGCATAGAACCCAAAGCCGAACAAGGACGCAATGTCTCCCTCGACCTCTCCAAGTACCACAGACAGACGAAGGCCTAGTACGACCCCGAAGTCAAGAGAAATGAGTTGAAGCCAGGGGACCTCGTCCTCCGAAGCGTCATCACCCCGAAGAAGCTCGGCAACAAATGGGAGGGTCCGTACATCATTGTTGGCTCAGGCAGGCCAGGATCATTTAGATTAGCCACCCTAGAAGGCGAAGATTTGAAGCACACCTGGGACGCGGAGCATTTGACGCGATATTACACATGACTCCAATGTAATTATTCTATCCTTCAATATGATGTATCCCCATCTTTTTTTATAAAATACATTTGTCCGATGGAACGTTTTTCCAAAGTGGACGCACTACGGTAGCAACGTGTTCTGGGCTAATAGCAAGGGTCCCGAGCCGCAGCTCGAAGCATCCTTTTGGATTCCGAGCCCTGGCTCGAAGCATCCTGCATTTGAATTCCAAGCCCCGGCTCAAAGCATCCTACATACGGATTCCGAGCCCCGGCTCGAAGCACCCTGCATACGGATTCCAAGCCCCAGCTCGAAGCACCCTGCATACGGATTCCGAGCGCCGGCTCGAAGCACCCTACTTGCGGATTCCGAGCGCCGGCTCGAAGCACCCTGTAGACGGATTCCGAGCCCTGGCTCGAAGCACCCTACAAACGGATTCCGAGCCCAGGCTCGAAGCATCCTACATTCGGATTCTGAGCCCCGGCTCGAAGCATCCTCCATTCGAATTCTGAGCCCCGGCTCGAAGCATCCCGCATACAGATTCCGAGCCCCGGCTCGAAGCATCCCGCATTTGGATCCTGAGCCCTGGCTCGGAGCATCCTATATTCGGATCATGAGACCCAGCTCAAAGCATCCCACATTTGGATCCCGAGCCCCGGCTCGGAGCATCCTACATTCAGATCCCATCCCTAACTCGAAGCGTCCCACATTCGGATTCCAAGCCTCAACTCGAAGCATCCTGCCTTATGGCTCCCAAACTCAGGCTCACAACACATTGCGTCCAGCTGAAAAGTCACCTACATGCAAGGAGGGGCAGGGGGAGTAGGTTGGGAGCGGCTAGAAGTTTATTAAAATAGTATAGACACTCAAAGCAAATAAGGCTCTAGTTTTATTAAAATGAATAAGCTCCATTTACAACTCAAAGTAGGATTCGAAACCCTAGGAGAAGTCAATATATAAGCCAAGTAGAAATCGAAACCTTTTAGGTGTTGGTGGCTGGCCTGACCTTGGGAACTCTCTTCGGCCCACATCTTGAGAGCTCTTGGAGCCGCTCGAGTAGAGCGCTTCTTCTTCGTCTTCTTTAGAGCTCTCCATGCCCTCTGGTACTCTTGGAGTTGCACCCAGGTGCATAGGGGCTGGTCCTTAGACTCAACCTCACTAAGGCCTATCTCTGCATCGGACCAGTCCATTGGCTCCGACGATGATGATGGGGCGCTCTTCCCTTTCTCTTCTTCCTTTATAAAGGCTTGTACCTCGTTCAAGACTTTGGGGATAACGCGCCCACGGTCGTCCTGAGGTATGCTAAAGCGAGCACGCCTGTCAGCCCTGAGGGTTTTGAAGATGGCCCATTAGTGCTGAAGGGTCTCGTCCTCATCAAGTACCTCGACCTCGAAGTCAGAAGCATCAAAAGGACCCTGAATGATTTCCAAAACAAGTAGGATTTCTTTATTGATGAGTCATGAAATTTCTATTACAGGACTTGCTTTACAAAGGGCCCTAGGGAGGAACTACACCTTTGGATCTGAAGGAGGAATGACAGAAGAAGGCTTCGGAGAAGGTCGAGGCAGGCTCGTCCAGGGGGCTTCGTCCATCCAACCCATCACCATGCCCGGGCCCTCCGTCTTCTAGGTTGCTTGAAGAGCATTACAGGCCTTCACAGCTGCAGGGGTCGGGGAAAGAAGGCGGCTTCCTCTGAAGGCAACCGAAGGTGTCCCTAGTGACACTAGGAGGACGCCTCCGACGACCTCCAAATGATGGAGGACGCTGAGGGCGGCTACTCACCCCAAGACTTCCCCGTATCTGGACGCCATGGAGTCCACCTGCCGGATGGCGGCCTGAATGAATTTCAGCCGGCGATTGAGGGGCTCGCGCACGACATCCCGAAGCATTCCAAGACCTCTCAGAGGGCCCCCACAGCGTCGGCCGTAGCCCTCTCGCCATGGGCTAAGGACTTTGTCGTCGCCTCGTTCTTGGCCAAGAGGTCCTCGACGGTTCGCTCTAGATTGATTCCCTGGACCCTCAAGGCTTCTGCGTTGGCCGCCTTCGAGTGGACCTCCTCGATCTCAGCAACTTGGGCCCTGAGTGCATCAGCCACAGTGGCCCAAGTCTGGAGTTCTTCGACCTCAGCCACTTGGGCGCGGATCGCGTTGGCTTCGGTGGCCCGGACCAAGAGCTCTTCAACCTCCGTGACCTAGGCATGGAGTATGTCTGCTTCGGCGGCCCGAGCCCGGAGCTCCCCGATCCCGGTGGTCTGGGCGCGAAGGCCGATGACCTCCACCTCCAGTGCATGAAGCTTGTCTAATTTGGAAGCCTGCCTCGAGAGCTTCGCTACTTCGACGGTCAGGGCATTGCATTCAGCCCTGATCTCTCGTGCGGCTTCTTCGGCTGCTCTAGCACGCTCGCGGAACCCCACGGCCTCGCGCTCATGGTGGCCCCTCTCTCTAGAGAGGGACACCAGTGATCCCTGGGCCAAGGCAACCAGCTGCACATGAGAGCAAGCGCGAAGTTAAGTTGGTGGAAGGATAGGGAGCAAGGGGTTCATTCGGAAAACATCGATAGGCTCACTTGGCTCGCCTCACTCTCAATAGCGAGGTTATGGTCGGCCCTATCCGATCGACTGATCTCTGACACCAGCTCGGCGCTCCTCGGGCCCAAGTAAGCTTGATGAAGGGGCACAGTCCGTGTCGTGAACTCCGAGTTAGTTTTCACAAAAGGGACTAGGAGAGGCGCGCATGCGCGCGCATGCCCTGGGTCCACGACCCGAGGGACCTTGGTCCACAGAATGGCACCCCTACGGACTCTACCTAAGTTCACCTCCTCGTCTGACCCCAAGACTTCCACTACCTTGATGGGGGCTCCAGCCCTCGCCCTGGTATCATCTCAGGGAGGCAGGAGCGGGGGGGGGGGGTGGAACCTCGATCCAAAGCATCTTCCCAGAAGCAAACATAAATGGTTAACAGTAAGCATGTGAAACTTTCAGGATTAGAGGGCAGCCCGTGCGAAGCCTCCTACCTCTGCTCCCACCTTCAGGCAGAGGGTCAGAGGACCACACGATCGTCGGGGACTGAGGCCGATAGAAGAACTCATCCACCGAGTTCACCAGAGAGCCACATAGCGTGGTGGCCATTTCGGCCGAGACGTTGGCACTCCCCACCACTTCCGCCAGGGGATCGGCCAATCCCCCGAGGGCCAAGCTATCCCCTCGGGGCTTCTGCAGGAGCTAGCTGGGATATCCTCCGATACCATGTCAGCGGCGAGGCAATCCACAGGGAAACTCTCGCCCCCGCGTCACCTCCTTCCGGCCCCGTTCTCAAAGGAGGATGAGGCGATCCCCCAAGGCTGAAGCCTCAATACCGTTGTTGCCGCCTGCCTTTTGTCCCAGCGTGGAGATACCGAGGTCCAGAGCAGGGGCATCTGGCTTGGTTCCTGTTCCTCTGCTAAAGGACTCCTCCTCCGAAGTTGAGCTCGATGAGGGAACGGGGAGAGGCACTTCGGGCCCTTCGAAGTCTTCTTCGCAGGGCGCTTCGAAGGTTCCGCTGCGTCGGAGTCCACACCCCTCTTCTTTGGATCTTATCGGCGATGCAGGCAACCAACTCCAGGGTATTGACCACGCATGACATTGCAAGGTTAGGGGCTACTTTCAATATCTTAGCTAACCTATCAAGTCACGATCTACCCGTTGCAGGAAGGGTTAAGCAGGGCGAACCTAGCGAGCTATAAAACGCTTCCGAAGATGACCCCTCTTGGGTGCTCTGAAGCGAGATGGGCCACGCCTCCATCAAGGGTGGGACCTCGAGGGCCACAAATTCCTCGGTCAAATCCCACATACTCATTCGGCGGGCGACGATCTGAAGAAGCCAGATGTGGGCAGAGACCGAGCCAATGAAGACCTCGATGTTCGTTTCCTTCTAGAACCAGATGTGGTGTGGGGGCCCAGCCAACCCGGAGTTCGGCTCCACCGCCACGTAGAACTAGCGGCGTATCCACTCCGAATACCACCGCTAATTGATAGTCTTCACCGGGAAGAAGTCGGCATACTCCTTTCGGAGCTAGAAGTTGATGCTTCCGTACGCCAACACCAAGTCATCCTTCTTCTTCGGCTAGCAGAAAGCTTCATGCATCTTCGCAAAGACATTGACTCGTCCTTCGCATCCCTCGTCCCTCATGGCCCACTCGAAGATCACCAGGCGGGCCACCGTGTTCAGAGATAGCTGAGGCAGATCCAAGTGGAATGCATCAAGGACTCCCGCCAGAAGCTCCGAAGCAGGGAATCTGAACCCGATGTCGAAAAAGGCCTCGAAAATGACCACCTTGCCTTTGTGCGGCTCCGGGACAGTCTCCAACCCCGGTTGTCTAGCTGTCACGCTAGGGCCAAGGCGGTGTCGGACTGTGCTCACCATTGACTCATCTGTGTAGGCTAACTTCTCCAACACCAGGGTTTGCTCTTGAAATCTCTCTAAGGCGGGTCGGAGCTCCCGGGAGCCGCGAGTTTTAGTGGGGTTTGGGGCCATTGCTGTTGCGGCCATTTGTATCTACAGGAATCGCGGGTCGACTGCTAGGGTGGAACCACCTTCCATCGACATCTCTAGAAGATGAAAACTGCAAGGGAGCAGAGCTACAAGGGATGGGCGTGAAGGCACTACTCGAGCAAGTGGAATGCAGGCAGGGCTAGCAGGGCGCTAGATGGAGCAAGCCGCAACCTAAGGAGAGGACTTATATGCTGTGCGCAAGCGCGAAAGGCTCATTAATTGCTCGACCAGTTCGCATTCCCCCAAAAGAGGTGGCGTGTAGAATATAACGGGCCGCGTTAAAATTTCCCTCGAGTCCAGCGCCCAGGGGCTGGAGCACCAAAACTAGAGCGTCGACTCATCAAGTGTGTCGGTCAAGATTCCTCGATGTTCGGTTTCCGCACAAGGGCGTCCAAGGTGAGTTCGTTTCTAGTAGAGCGTTCTCACGGGATTATCTTCTATGCTCCCTCTCATTCTCATTTGCAGGTGTAGGACCGAAAGTAGCGACCAGAGGGGGGTGAATGGGCGCCTTAAAAATTCTTTCGAATATATGTCCTGTTCCCAACACCCAACGCACCTCAAAAGACTAAGCAGCAGAAAATGAACAGATAGCCTAAGTCTAAAGGTATCTAGCCTAGAAGAAGCTGATGTTAAACAGAGGACTACCAAAGCAGTGTAACTAGGAAGATAAACAAAGTATACTAGACAAGTCAGGCCAAACTTCTCAAGGAAATAATCTAAGTATATATATAAAGTGAGATGAGAAGTTACTGTTCAGAAATCTGTCTCCAGTTCGAAACTCGGCGAAGCCTGCACCACTGTGTCAAAGCCTGCTTCACTGTGTCGAGGCCTGCTTCGCTGTGTCGAGGCCTGCTTCGCAGTGTCGAAGCCTGCTTCGCTATGTCGAATCCTTCGAACAAACCTTCGAACACGTTGCACAGAAAGACAACCTTCGAAGGAGTAGCGAAGCCTGTCACACGACAGGGAAACCAAATTCGAAGCCTACACTCTACCTTCGAAAAAGCAACCTTCGAAAAAGAAGTGAAGGCTGACACGCGACAGAGAAACCAAAGCGAAGCCTACGTTCTACCTTCGAACAAACGCATCAAGACCTTCGACACAGACAGCAGCAAACACTAAGCGAAGTCTATCAGTGAGATTAGCTTCGAAGCTAACTCCGAAGCCTGACGAAGTATCGACTTCGAACAGCTCGTGACTAAGAACACCTTCGCAAAGACTATCGAAGTATGTAAAGCTGACAGAGTGCAAAGTGTTCTGCGAAGCTAGAAACACAGCCCAAACTTGAAGCTGAAGTTCAAGCGAAGCCTTCGAAGATGTTAGATCGAAGCCTTCCTCACGGAGCTGAGGGGCTTCGAACAGAAAAGGGGCTTCGGTAGAAAACAGCCAAAAAAGGTATTCAGTCTTGTCTGCTTCGATCAAAAAGCTACGCAGAAAAAGCAAAGCCTGAGTACTATTGTACTGTTGCTACAGTGTAGTAGTACTACTTGCAACAGCAAGAACTAGTACTACTTGCGTGAAGAACACACGCAACAAAAGCACCTTCTCCAGGATAAAATCAACAGCACACACCAAACCGAAGCTTCTGATTCAGAGAAATTAATGCACACATCCACACACGAACAGGAAATGGAATCCAACGTGAACGAATAAAATCAAAGGATGCAACAATGAACCAAAAACACCAAACAGAACCTGGCGGCACACACAAGCAGGAAAGGAGAGAGAGAGTGCAAGAGACAAAATGACCCAAAGGAGTAGTATTGATTTCAGCCAAAAGGGTAACCTAACCCTAGGGATTGGGGTCCTATTTATAGGCTGCCCAACACTAGGAATATTCCACCAGCCCCTTAGGGTTTTTTACAGACGCAGGAATAAAGGAAAAGACTCTACTGCCCTTAGGAATTTTTACAGACACGACTGACTGACTGTGGGCCTAGAGATACAGATGACTTATCCGGAAGCTAAGCTTTCATAGCGACTACGACTTCTCTTCTGGACAGTCCGATACAAGATCAACGGTTGTCAGTTTTGCGCCAAAACTGACAAAGCCTCCACCGACTTTGCACCAGGTACCCGGATTGGGCCAGCCCGACTGCACAGCTCTCTCAGCCCAGCAGTCGCTCACTGCCCGTGTACCTGAGTCAATCCTGGTCAACAGCCCAGTGGGTTTTCTACTGCTTCTAGCCCATGTACCCGGATTGGGCCAGCCCGACTTCGCAGCTCTCTCGGCCCGACCGTCGCTCGCTGCCCGTGTACCTGAGTCACACGCGGCCCATGAAACAGCAGATCTCCTTTCTTCTTCTGTCCTCTTTGACCATCGTTGACAATGACTCATCACTTATGGAGCCATGAGGCCCACGCTATTCAGCATGGCTCCTCAATCTCCCCCTTGATGAGTGCATTGTCAACACTTCACTTCTTCTGCTCTTCAGCACCTGTGAGCACATGTGGAAACACGAAAACAAGGCACAAGAAAACAAAGAAGAAGAAAATAAGGTAAAAGTGTAACCCTAATGACCAAAAGCCGAACAACAGCAAGGAGCGGTCATTATGGTTAACCAAAATATAAAAAGCTCAAAAGTGAGTGCGATTTCAGAACAACAAGGATATCAACAGAGTAAGAAACAAGCGAGAGCGAGACAAAAACTCCCACTTAAACTCTGATCCCAAATTTTCTCCCCCTTGTTGACAAGTGAACTCATCAAGCACTCAACAGAGACACAGACTCCCCCTGAAATGCAACTCCCCCTCAAAATATGCAATGAATGTAACTGGGGTGCATGAGGAGTGAATAAAGCATGCTTCTCAGATATGATTGACTGCAATTACAACATCTAACAGATACAGCAAAAGACATACTGTTAACGATTCATGGCATGATCAGTGCAACAGATGATATCTAAAGAAAGTCATTAGCACACATTTTTTCAGTTTTTGCAAACAAAAGCATCACCACATTTTCCAGTAAACAAGCAAGGTAAAACATGAGATGCAAAAGCTAACTAATATCTACCAAGATAGGCATTGTCCGAATCAAAGTGCTTCAGCAAACTTGTTATCATTTCAATTTTCAAGCTTTTTCTTTTTCCTTTTTCATTTTTGCATTTGTATGTCAAACCTTATGCTGACCGACCAAGTCAAGCCTAGGCCAGAACTGGACCATCAGAATCTTAAGACATTGGTCTTGGCATACATTGCACTGTCCTAGTTCATACCAAAGTGCTATGGTACGCAGTCCAGAACAATGCAATGCGACAAAACAAACCCACCTGGATCTTTTCAAGTTATGCATAAAAAGGCATGGAACTTTCATTTTTCTCGATTTTTCATCATTTTTATAGCACATTTCCATGTTTAAAGCATACAGATGTCCAAGTTGCATATTTGCATCTAAGTCAGGAACTAGCTACAGGGCATGTAACAGATAGCAAGAACATTCAGCCTACGCATGCTAGTTACCAGAAGCAATAGTGATCATTTTTCAATTTTAAAGCATAAAAGCCATGCATATGACAGATATCAGACTTATCAAGCAAACTGAGACAAGACATGATCATTGACATGTAATCAAAAGCATGTACCAGCTAGAATAAGTAAAGCAGTTCAATCATATAACAGAAGCAGCTCTAAAGTGTGATATATGAATATGCAAGATATGAACACACACAAAAAGACTCAAGAAAAGAGTAAAGAAGAAAGAAAACTGACGCAAAATATCCTAAAAAGGATACACAACACCCAAATCCCCTCGTAAACGCTCAAATGTAGACTGATCTAGGGGTTTGGTGAAAATATCAGCCAACTGATGATGGGTATCAACATGAACAAGGTCAATGACACCTTTCTCATATTGATCCCGTAGAAAGTGAAAGCGCACATCAATGTGTTTGGTTTTTGAATGGAGACATGGGTTTTTCCCTACACTAATTGCACTAGTGCTGTCGCAAAACAAGGGAACTCTGGTAGGAAAGAACAACCCAAAATCTCGCAGAGTGGAAATCATCCAAACCAACTGTGAGCAGCAGCTAGCAGCAGCTACGTACTCAACCTCTGTGGTCGAAAGAGCAACTCCAGATTGCTTTCGAGAAGACCAAGAGACAAGAGAAGAACCAAGAAACTGGCAAGTACCGGAAGTCGACTTGCGATCTAACCGGCACCCACCAAAGTCGGCATCCGAAAATCCAGATAAATCGAGAGAAGATGATGTTGAATAGAAAAGACCAAGATCGGGCGCATAAGTGAGATACCTGAAGATGCGCTTGACAGCCTGCCGGTGAGACGCGCGTGGTGAAGACTGAAAACGCGCGCAAAGTCCCACGACGAACTGAATATCCGGTCTGGTCGCCGTCAAGTACAACAGCGAACCGATCATCCCTCGAAACTCTTTCTCATTGACCTTAACGCCGCTCTCGTCCTTGTCCAGACCCCCATATGTGCCCATCGGGGTCATCTGTGGCTTCAGCTCACCACCAAAGTCAAATTTTTTCAACATGTCACGAGTGTACTTACCTTGGTGGATGAAGGTGCCGTCCTTGGTCTGCTTGATCTGGAGCCCTAAGAAATACTTGAGCTCACCCATGAGGCTCATCTCAAACTCACTGTGCATCTTCTCAAAAAACTTGGACACAAGATCATTAGAAGTACCGCCAAAAATAATATCGTCCACATAAATCTGAGCGACTAAGAAGTCTGAAGCATCTCCGAGCAAGAAAAGAGTTTTATCCACAGAACCCATCACAAAGCCCTTCCCCAACAAAAATTGCTTCAACCGGTCATACCAAGCCCTGGGGGCTTGCTTCAACCCGTATAAAGCCTTTTGAAGCTTAAAAACATGTCGAGGAAACTTAGGGTTCTCAAAACCGGGGGGTTGCCTAACATAAACCTCCTCTTCTATGTACCCATTTAGGAAAGCACTCTTGACATCCATTTGAAAAAGCTTAAAACCCTTCGAAATGGCAAAATCTAGAAGAATACGAATGGACTCAAGACGGGCAACAGGAGCGAAGGTTTCTTCAAAGTCAATACCTTCCTTCTAGCAAAAACCCTGGTCAACTAGTCGAGCTTTGTTGCGCACCACAACCCCATCTTCACCTTGTTTGTTCTTAAATACCCACTTGGTGCCTATGGGGTTGCATCCTGGTGGCGGCTCAACTAATGTCCAAACACGATTACGGACAAAGTTCTCAAGCTCTTCTTGCATAGCATTAATCCAATTAGAATCAGAAAGAGCATGAGAAACATCTCTGGGCTCAAAAGATGCAACAAACGCAGATTCAGCAAACACAACAAGAGAGGCATTAGATGAACGCAAAGTTCTCTCAGTCAAATCACCTATGATGAGCTCTGAGGGGTGATCACGCTGAACTGCTCGGGATCCTTGGTGATCTGAAGTCACCTCACCGGAGTCAGCAGCTGGCACCTCTAGACTCGACTGAGGGGGCTCGATCGTAGTGGAAGAAGTGATCAGAGGTCTGCCCTCATCCTCAGTCGAAGTCTTAGAAGGTGTGGGCTCTGCAGGGGGTGCAGAAGGCCCACCCTCATCAGCAGCTGGAGTATCCTCATCTTCCTCGAAGATGGATTCTCCGAGCTCATCATCACCAGAAAGCTCAAAAGAAGGAGTTAAAGAAGGCAAGGACTCATCAAATGAAACTTCGCAAGTCTCGACAAGCTGCTGGGTTTTGAGTTTCCAAACACGGAAACCTCGAGAATGCAATGCATAACCAAGAAAAACACCATCTCAGCAACGAGACTCAAACTTGTCCAAATGCCCTCCCTTCTTGAGCACAAAGCACTTGCAGCCAAACGCTCGCAAGTGGCTCACCTTGGACTGTCTGCCAAACCGCAACTCGTATGAGGTCTTACCTAGGTAAGCTCTAAGAAAAATGCGGTTGGCTAGATAGCAAGCCGTGTTCATGGCTTCAGCCCAAAAACGCCTAGGAGTCCTGTCCTCATCGAGCATCGTCCTGGCCATCTCGACTAGCGTGTAGTTCTTTCGTTCCACAACGCCATTCTGTGGGGGAGTGTAAGGAGAAGAAAACTGATGGTCCAGACCCTGATCACTACAGAAGCTGACGAACTGAGAGTTCTTGAACTCAGATCCATTGTCGGAGCGAATTGCTCGCATCCGACCATTGTTCTAATTCTTCAGCTTCAAAATCAGGTCATGAACAAACTGAAACGTTTCATCCTTAGACTCCAAAAAGAAAACCCACGAGAATCGAGAGAAGTCATCAACAATGACAAGTGCGTACCACTTCCCACCGACTGAACGTACCCGAGCTGGACCAACAGTGTCCAAGTGTAAAAGCTCGCCCGGATACGAAGTCATCACCTGAGTCACAGGTGAGTGAGAAGCGGCAACCATTTTCCCATGACGACAGGGATGACAAACTAGATCCTTCTCCATCTTAAGCTTGGGCAATCCTCGGATGAGGTCCATAAAGCTTAACCTGACTAGCAGATCAAAACTCAAATGACCTAACCTCCTATGCCACTTCCAGAGCTCAGAGGAGGATCCAGCAATCAAACAACGAGAAGGGCCAAAAGAACTAGAGAAGTCAATTCGAAAAACTTTACCGAATGGTAAAATCTGGCAAATCAAAGACCCTCTAGAATCAAACACAAAAGAACTGCCCTTCTTAAAACGCACTTCCAAACAATCCTCAAGAAGTTGCGAAAAAGAAATCAAATTGAAGTTCAAATTCTTAACCAAAGCAACATTCTTCAAACAGAAATGATCTGAAATGCGAATAGAGCCTATGCCACTTACCTTCCCTTGACCACTGTTCCCGAACATGATGTACTCTTTGGAGCTCGGGGGAGTGAGACTGGAGAACCATCTGCGGTGTCTCGTCATGTGGCGAGAGCATACTGAGTCCATGATCCAAACGTCCTCCAGTCCCCGATCCTGCACAATCAGTGGCTGTAAGTGGGAGCAAATGGTCCGGCACCAGGTTTAGCAAAAGAGCTAAACCAGTGTCGAGCCATCTGCTCAAAAGATGGAAAGCGAAAACCATCAAAAGAATTTGGACCAAAACGCGGCTCAAAGCGCGGTCCTTGGTTCTGCCTAAAGCCTCGGCTACGAGGTCCAGGACTGTAGCCAAAACGGCCTGGAGCTCTGCCGGAACGACTACCACCAACTGGAGCACGGGCAACAAAGCCGTCTCCTCTACCACCACCTACATGACGTGGCCTGGCCTCCAGCCTCTCCCCGCGTCGAGGAACACGCAGTCTACCACCCTGCTGGTAGAACTGCTCCTGATCACCACGAGCCCTCTCTGCTCTCTCAACCCACTTCCTCTTGAAGCAAAACTCCGCAAGATGCCCATCTCTCTGACAGTACTCACAATGAAAGGTGGGCTTCTTGGGGTGTGGTTGAGGCTTGGGATTCTTGGTCTTAATGGCGTTAGGTGTAGTCTTCTTGGGTTGAGAGGGTCCAGGAAGAGAGTCAAGAGAAGTGTGGAGATGTTTGGGCTTTGGAACCCAGATAGGTTTCTTGGGTGGAGCTTTAGGTGGTTCATGGATCACTCCATCCTTGGGCTGACAAGCCTGGGAAGACTCAGTGGAGTGAGTCTTGGGATACCTCTGCTCTGGAGTCATTTTACTCCACTCCACTGCCCGGCTAATGGCACTCTCAAAGTCAGCCTTGGTGTAGGTGTAACCTACTCCAAACCCATCCTGCCTCTTGAACTGCTGGATCATCATGCCAAGCTGTGGCTCTCTGGCACTGATCCAACTCAGGATAGAACGGAGGTAAAAATTCTCATTCTGAGAATCAGCTAGCTCCTCTCTCAAGGAATCTAGAACCTCCACTTGAGACAAGCAGGTCTCACACTCACTCTCTACTTGAACAGACTTCTCGACTTTCAGCTTAATCAATTCCATTCTAAGAGATAGACAGTTCTCACAGACAGTGGGTGGAACTGCCAATGTCTCAAGCTCTATCCTAGTCTGCGCAAGCTCAGCTCTCAACCTCTCCAAATCACCCAAATGTTCATCGCCCTTGGATTTCAGCTCAGCTAAGGCAGCTAGATGAGATGGGCAATCAACACAGGGTGCAACGACAGTGGCTTGAACATCTTTCAGCTCCAGCTGAGCGCTTTCAAGCTCAGTGGCCAAAGCGTCCCTCTCATCAACCCTTTCTGTGTACTTGGACTTTAGAGTCGACAAGTCACACAGAAGCTCCTCACACTTCAGGCACTCACTGCTATCACCCAAGCAAGGGGAAGAAGATAGACTCTCAATTATGCCGTTAGCCATGGCAAGCTCACTCTCTAACTCATCTATCCTCTTCTTAGTCCTCCTAAGAAGTTTTCCCGATATTTCAACTCCTGACGATTGCTCTCAAGTAAATCAACGATTTCGCGCTCATAGGATGATACCTTTTCATTGTCGTCATCGTCGGAGTCGTCGGAGGAGCTCTTTTCTTCCTTATCCCCAAGAGCCATTGAACAGAAGCTCTTGCGGGATCTTCGGCGCTGGTGTGAGCGGCTCTTCGGTTTGTCTCCGAAGGCCATGAAGCAGAGGCCCACCGGATCGTCCTTGTCCTTCCCCTTCTTGATGGCGATCTCCTCATCGCTTGAGCTCGATGAAGAGGAAGAAGACGTGGACCGCTTGGAGTAGCTCTTCTCCATTTTGGCGAAGAAGGCCTTGTCGCGCTTCTTGTTCTCTCGCTGGTAGTCCTTCAGGGCCTTCTTGAAGAATCTGGTCTTCGGCTTGCCCTTGTTGAAGGATGAGCTCTCATGCTTGCCGGAGTCGTGGAAGCCACCACCAGTGCCCTTCTTGTGACCATTGCGCTTGGGGCAGTCGGCGATGAAGTGTCCTGGATCACCACACTCAAAGCACCCGTATTTTGTGCCGTGTCTTTTGAACATTCTCTTGTCATAGACACGACGCACCCGGTTGTTAAAAAGACAAAAATCATCATCTCCCAACAACTCAAGCTGGTCCTCAGTGATAAACATCAAAGAGAACCCAGCACAGCTCACAGAAGAAGGATCAACAGAAGGTGTAGCAAGGGCCAGAGATTTTGATCCAGAACCAGTGAGATTTGATCTCAGCTGGAGATCAACCTCAGTAGCCTTCAGCTTGCTAAACAACTCAGAAATGGTCAAGGTATCATAAGAAGTACTCTTAATGATAGAAGATACCTTGATCTCCCAGATCTTTGGGTCCAAGGTATGTGATGGGGGAGTGGTCCCGATCTTCCGCTAGGTAAAGGATAAACTTGGGTTGGTGGAGAATCTCGACGTTGGCGATCCAAGGCTCCGGTCCGGCGGATCAAAACCTTGCAATCGTTACACCACTGTCTCCGTTGGTTATCAACCACGCAGAACGCGATTGACCTCGCCACGAAGGCTAATTCCTGCAAGTGAACCCAAGAACACAAGCAAGAACAGGAAGGATACAAATCGAATGCCAAAACACAGACAAACGAAGATAAGGTGAGGTTTCACAAACGCCAATGCAGCAGCCAATCGGTCCGGTGCAAGAGGCGGGATCTAAACACAACAGTGTAGATGCAACAAAGCAAAACCTAACCCTAGAGGTGGCTGGCGTGAGAATATATAGGGCGGCGGCCTGTGGAAGGCGAACAGACATGGGCTGTGGGCTAGAAGACGTACAGACTCAGACTATGGGCCAACGTGGCCCAGTTCTGTCACGCAGGACTGTTTAAATCACACAGAACGACTCGAGACTCCAAATGAGGTGAAACCAACGGCAAACGATCCGTCTTCTCCTCAGCTTTCCAAAAAGTCCAAGAACGCGCCAATCGGACTTCGTATGAGGAAGTTATGCCCATTTTGGTGCAGGGTGGTTGATGTAGTCCGAACCAGCGAATTCTTGACTTCAAACATCCGTGCGGCTCCGTCTTCAAGTCCAACTCTTCTATTCCATCTCCTATGTTCCTAAGCAACAAAATATCATTAGTATTCAATAGCATCCCATCCAAACAAATATTGAAATAGTTGCTAAGGAAAGAATTAACCTCATAGTTCAAGCGACGGGAACGGGCGCGTGTGATTGGTCCTTGTAGTATTGTAGGTGGAGGCTCCATGTGTGTATCATGTGAAGTGATGTCCTCATCAGTATGGAGAACCTTGAGCGCCTGCTCATGATCTGAGACTAACTAAGCACCCTCAGCCTTGTTGTCCCGAAGCTTGTTTATGATCGACTGAAAACGACCAAACAAAGCCTCAACAGATTCACCCGACTTCTGTGTGAAATTCTCATATTCACGCCAGTAGGTCTGATAGAGCCGAGCCTTGACCTGTGTTGTTCCCTCATGGTGTGCCTTGAGGGTAGCCCGGATCTCTCTTGCAGTGGAGAGATGGCTCACACGCTCAAACTCAATGGGACCTAAACCAGAGAAAAGAATGTTCACATCCTTACTGTTGCTCAGATGCTGAGCAATGATACCAGCAGTACCATGCTCAGCTACTGGCAATATGACAAACGTGGTGTGAACACAAATGTCCCAAATGTCCGAACCCTGGCTCATAAGATAGGCTCACATGCGAGTCTTCCAATAGTTATAGCCATAGGCTTCCAAGGACGGGACCTTGCCAGGAGACGTCATGGTCACTACTGGGGTTGAGAACCAGTTAAGGTATGGAAAAACCCTAACCTCACTCTGATACCACTTGTAGGACCGAAAGTAGCGACCAGAGGGGGGGTGAATGGGCGCCTTAAAAATTCTTTCGAATATATGGCCTGTTCCCAACACCCAATGCACCTCAAAAGACTAAGCAGCATAAAATGAACAGATAGCCTAAGTCTAAAGGTATCTAGCCTAGAAGCAGCTGATGTTAAACAGAGAACTACCAAAGCAGTGCAACTAGGCAGATAAACAAAGTATACTAGACAAGACAGGCCAAACTTCTCAAGGAAATGATCTAAGTATATATATAAAGTGAGATGAGAAGTTACTGTTCAGAAATCTGTCTCCTGTTCGAAACTCGGCGAAGCCTGCACCGCTGTGTCGAAGCCTGCTTCACTGTGTCGAGGCCTGCTTCACAGTGTCGAAGCCTGCTTCGCTGTGTCGAATCCTTCGAACAAACCTTCGAACACGTTGCACAGAAAGACAACCTTCGAAGGAGTAGCGAAGCCTGTCACACGACAGGGAAACCAAATTCGAAGCCTACACTCTACCTTCGAAAAAGCAACCTTCCAAAAAGAAGCGAAGGCTGACACGCGACAGAGAAACCAAAGCGAAGCCTACGTTCTACCTTCGAACAAACGCATCAAGACCTTCGACACAGACAGCAGCAAACACTAAGCGAAGTCTATTAGTGAGATTAGCTTCGAAGCTAACTCCGAAGCCTGACGAAGTATCAACTTCGAACAGCTCGTGACTGAGAACACCTTCGCAAAGACTATCGAAGTATGTAAAGCTGACAGAGTGCAAAGTGTTCTGCGAAGCTAGAAACACAGCACAAACTTGAAGCCGAAGTTCAAGCGAAGCCTTCGAAGATGTTAGATCGAAGCCTGCCTCACGGAGCTGAGGGGCTTCGAACAGAAAAGGGGCTTCAGTAGAAAATAGCCAGAAAAGGTATTCAGTCTTGTCTGCTTCGATCAAAAAGCTACGCAGAAAAAGCAAAGCCTGAGTACTATTGTACTGTTGCTACAGTGTAGTAGTACTACTTGCAACAGCAAGAACTAGTACTACTTGCGTGAAGAACACACGCAACAGAAGCACCTTCTCCAAGATAAAATCAACAGCACACACCAAACTGAAGCTTCTGATTCAGAGAAATTAATGCACACATCCACACACGAACAGGAATTGGAATCCCATGGGAACGAATAAAATCAAAGGATGCAATAATGAACCAAAAACACCAAACAGAACCTGGCGGCGCACACAAGCAGGAAAGGAGAGAGAGAGAGTGGAAGAGACAAAATGACCCAAAGGAGTAGTATTGATTTCAGCCAAAAGGGTAACCTAACCCTAGGGATTGGGGTCCTATTTATAGGCTGCCCAACACTAGGAATATTCCACCATCCCCTTAGGGTTTTTTACAGACGCAGGAATAAAGGAAAAGACTCTACTGCCCTTAGGAATTTTTACAGACACGACTAACTGACTGTGGGCCTAGAGATACAGATGACTTATCCGGAAGCTAAGTTTTCGTAGCGACTACGGCTTCTCTTCTGGACAGTCCGATACAAGATCAACGGTTGTCAGTTTTGCGTCGAAACTGACAAAGCCTCCACCGACTTTGCACCAGGTACCCGGATTGGGCCAGCCCGACTCCGTAGCTCTCTCAGCCCGGCAGTCGCTCATCGCTCGTGTACCTGAGTCAATCCTGGTCAACACCCCAGTGGGTCTTCTACTGCTTCTGGCCCATGTACCCGGATTGGGCCAGCCCGACTTTGCAGCTCTCTCAGCCCGACCGTCGCTCGCTGCCCGTGTACCTGAGTCACACGCGGCCCATGAAACAGCAGGTCTCCTTTCTTCTTCTGTCCTCTTTGACTATCGTTGACAATGACTCATCACTTTTGGAGCCATGAGGCCCACGCTATTCAGCATGGCTCCTCAGCAGGACAATCGAATGGGTGGAAGCGAGGGGCTACTGTTGGGGGAGATAATCCCAATGGTACCTAGGGAGCATAAAGGCTGCAGAACGGACCCTGAGGCATGACTCCGGGAGACTAGGAGTGGTGTGGCTGCACGCGTCGAAGGCCTCCGAGAGGTTTGGGCCGAACCCGGCTCCTAGAAGTGTGGAGCCCTAGAGCCGAAATGAGGACGGAGGCGATTCCCGCCCTAGGCTAGGAATTCGGGGACTTGAGTTCCTGGCCTAGGGCCTGGAGATCAGGGGAAAGGCCTCCGGGCTCTGGGAGGCCATCTGAAGGCAATCCTAAAGACGGCTGCATCGAGAGCCTCAAATGGGGGCATGCGGGGCCCACTGAAGGGAGGCAACATCCGTTCAAGGTCGAAGCGCGTCACCCACAACGCGCTACCGTCCCCTTAACCGAGATGGGTGACCGGTATCTGTCTAGTCAGGTTAGGTTTATGATGAGACCGCGGCGATGCACTATAATAATTGGCACTGTAGCCACATCGCTGAGTGACTGGCAAGGTAGTTAGGATTGTACCCCTACTAGTAGAGGTATGGCAGTTGTACGGCATACGTCAGTCAGAGGGGTCAGAAGGTATTGGGCTAGTGTAGGGCTCCACTATAAATTCCCCCTCCTCTGCATTGTACAGATACGTGACTCACGATCGAAGAATACAACTTTGAGCTAAGCTTTCCACTTTAGACTCTCTCAAAACCTATCGGTGTAATATTTTACTCCAACACCCGTATTTCCTTGATCTCTCCAGAACTTGACGTAGATCAGCCACATGGCCTTGAGTACTGCTTGATTTCACAACGATGTCATCTATATATATATATATCCACCAATAGGCTGATCAAATCATGGGCAATGTAGTTCATGACCCCCTAGTAAGTTGCTCTGGCATTCTTCAAGATGAAGGTCATCACCACCCACTCATAAAGTCCGATAACGCATGGGCATCGAAAGGACGTCTTGTGGATGTCTTCGTCAACCATGAAAATATGATTATAACCTGCATTCCAATCCATGAAACTGATAATCTTGTGGCCTGATGCGACATCCACCAGTAAATCCGCGATTGGCATTGGGTATTCTCATTTATCATCATCTTGGACATAAGCTTCTCGTTGACCAGGCCTTTGATGTAAAGCGGTCTCAAGTGCCGGTGTTCATAATCTTTTGGCTTGCCGAATAATGCCGGTTGCGAGGTCAATGCCAGTTGGGCCATTGCATCGACGGGGTCAATGCCCGATACTCTGTAGGGATGAAGAAACCGATGTTTATCCCCGTGTCTTCCTTATCATCATGATCAACCTTGTCTTTCGCTCGCCATTCACTCTTAATCCTTCGGGGCCGATCTGTCGCAGCTATTGTACTCTCCTCTTCTGATTCTTTGTGAAGATCCCGCTAGGGCACCACTATAGCTTTCCTAACGTGACACTGTCGTAAGCCGATTGACCGTTTTCCTTGGCTTTGATGGGACCAAGCCTTTTGAGTAACGATGCTCTTGGCGGTGATAACCTCCGATGGATGGCCAACCTCTCTTGGCTACGTGAGCTTGTCCTGCAAGTGCATGGATCATAGCCGCCAGGCCACCTGTCTTCGCTACCACACTTAGGGTAGTCATCCATCGACGACAAACTGTAGGACCGAGAGTAGCGACCAGAGGGTGGGGGTGAAATGGACGCCTCAAAAATTCTTTCGAATCGATGGCCTTCTCCTAACACCTAACGCACCTCAAGAGATAACCAAAAACTCAGACCAAAGATACTGATGGAAATAGCGCTATCACTCTCCTATTAAATATGATGTGATGCGACAGTCTGAGATATCATAAGCACTGAAAATAATCTAGCCTAAAACCGACCGGTGTCCTAAATGAAAATACATCATCACATTGCTTAAAGGCGGATTAAAAGTACTCATAGAACAAATGACATCTCTTCAAAGATTTCTCCAAATCACAGATGATTTAGCAAGCACATGCAAAACCTCAATAGTTCACAAACATTTACTCAGACAAAATAAATGATGAATTAAAAAATGCTCACAGATATGTCAATGAATATTCATAGTGTAGTTTAAATATAAAGTACCTATAGCAGATGAAATAATCACATAATATCTTTGAAATAAAATGCTGCAAATGAAAATCCACAGAAATTATTGTGTTGTCTTGTGCATTGCCAGTTGCCTAGCCTGACTTCTTGGGAATCTACACCACGCTGCTTCCACTGATTGCAGCATGTGCGCCAGCATTGCTCCTGGGAGTTCCCCCGCACAAAAAACCAGTCTCCACCGAACAACGCTGCCTAGGGCCTTCAGTCGTTCTATGTCTTCACGCACCACTGCGCTGGCTTCCACAGGCATGCATAGTGTGGTGAGGAACCAGTGGCTATAGTACTGCGATGGCGTTAAGACGCTAGTGACTAGGAAAATCACCGCCGACGGCTCAAGCTTTGCTTCGATGGAAATGGCGGTGCTATAGGAACATGCTACTAGATATGCAAAGTGATTTCTGGATAAAGGAGAACTCATATTTTCATTCAAGTGAGTTGGAAAACCCTAGGGGGATACAAGGCCTTTATATAGGCAGTTCAAAAAGTGGAAAAGACACATTTACCCCTAGGGTAAATTACACAGACTTAAAATAAAAATGCGGGCCCAACGGGCAATATAGTAAAATCCTATCTACATATATCTTGTCCTGACGCAGAGATTTCGTAGAAGCTATGGCTTTGCTTCAGGACCGTCAGATCTCCTATGGGCGGTCTGGATAGATGCGTCAGTTTTACACTGAAACCGACAAAGTGTCTGTTGTCTTCACACCTGGTACCCTGATTGGGCCAGCCCGATTCCGCAGCTCCCTCAGCCCGTCAATAGCTCGCCGCCTGTTTACTTGGGTCAAACCCCATCAACAAACTAGCGGATATTCTACCATTCCTGGCCAATGTACCCAGATTGGGCCGACGCAACTCCACGGCCCCTCTGCCCAGCAGTCGCTCGTCGCCCGTGTACTTGAGTCACATGCGGCCCAAGACACGACAGGTCTCATATCCTCTTCATCTTTGCTCTCTCTTCTTGTTGACTTCCATTGACAATCACTCATCACTTCTAGAGCCATGAGACCCATGATCTTCAACATGGCTCCTCAATCTCCCCCTTGATGAGTGCATTGTCAACACCCTCTTCATCAATGCTTCGAAACCTGCAAAACAAAAAACACATGGAAACAAGAAAACAAAGCACAAGAGAACAGAAAGAAAAAATAATAAAGGGTTTAACCTTAATGACCAAAAGACAAACAAAAGCCAGAAAATAGTCATTATGGATAAATAGAAAGGAAATCAACAAAAATTCCAAATGAGTGCAATCTCTGAAATATCAACAAGGAAATCTAAAGAGTAAGGGCAAAAGAGACTAAAACTCCTGCTGAAACAAATCCCAGAGAAAGCCAAAATTCCCCCTAAACTCTTCTAAAAGATCAAGTAACCCAAAATTTCTCCCCCTTGTTGACAACTAGACTCATCAAGTAAGACTAAATGCACTCAAAACAGACACAAACTCAAACTCCCCCTGAAATGCAGCCCCCCTCAAAATATGTAATGAATGCAACTAAGGTGCAAGTGGAGTGTAAAAAGCATGCTTCTCAAATACGATCGACTGCAATTACAACATCTAGCAAGTACATCACAACATATTGTCTAAGACACATGGCATGACCAATGCAATAGATGATATCCAAAGAAAGTCATTAGCACACATTTTTAGAGTTTTACAAATAAAAGCATCACCGCATTTTCTAGCAAACATGCAAGGTAAAGAATGAAATGCAAAGGATAGATGATATCTACCAAGATAAGCATTGTCCAGTACTAAGAGCTTCAGCAAACTTGTTATCTTTTTAATTACATGCTTTTTCTTTCCTTTTTCATTTTGTGCCATGGGTTATTTGCATGTCAGCCTTATGCTAACCAACCAAGTCAAGCCTAGGCCAGAATAGGACCATCAGAATCTTAAGACATTGGTCTTGACATACATTACAATGTCCTAGTTCATACCAAAGTGCTATGGTAAGCAGTCGAGAACAATGCAATGCGACACAGCAAACTGACCCGGATATTTTCATTTAAGCATAAAAGGCATGGATTTTTCATTTTTATGATTTTTACCATTTTACAACATATTTTCCATGTTAAAGCATATAGATGTCCAAGTTGCATATCTGCATCTATGTAAGGAACTAGCTACCAAACATGTAAAAGATAGCAGAAGCATTCAGCCTACACACGCTAGTTACCAGAAGCAATGGTGATCCCTTTTTTTTCAATTTTAAAGCATAAAAGCCATGCATATGACAGATATCAGATATATCATGTGAACTGAAGCAAAGCATGAGCATCAACATGTATTCAAAAGCATATACTAGCAAGAATGAGTAAAGCAGATCAATCATATAACAGAAGCAATATCAAACTGCAAAGAACCGAGAAACTGGCAGGTACTGGAAGTCGACATGCGATCCAGCCGGCACCGACCAAAATCAGCGTCAAAAATTCCAAATAACTCAAGAGATGATGATGCTGAATAGTAAAGACTGAGATCAGGCGCATAGGTAAGGTACCTAAAAATGCGCTTGATAGCCCGCCGATGAGATGCGCGTGGTGAAGATTGGAACGCGTGCACAATCCCACGGTGAACTGAATGTCCGGTCTCATCGATGTCAGGTACAACAATGATCCTATTATCCCTCGAGGGACTACTCCTGCCTACTTAGAGCTCTATATGCTCTCTCAACCTGCTTCCTCCTGAAGCAAAACTTCTCAAGATGCCCTTCTCTCTTGCATAACTCACAGTAATAGGTAGGCTTCTTGGGATGTGGTTGAGGCTTGGGTTCCTTGGGCTTGGTGGTGTTGGGTGTTTACTCTTTGGTATGAGAGGGTCTAGGTAGAGAGTAAAGAGAAGTGTGAAGGTGCTTGGGCTTCGGGATCCAAATAGGCTTCTTGGGTGGAGCTTTAGGTTGTTCTTGGAACACTCCATCCTTGGGCTGACAGGCCTGAAATGACTCAATGGAGTGGGTCTTGGGATATCTCTGCTTTGGATTCATCTTACTCCACTCCACTACATGGCTCAGGGCACTCTCAAAGTCAACCTTGGTGTAGGTGTAACCTACTCTAAACCCATCCTGCCTCTTGAACTACTGGATCATCATGCCGAGCTGAGGCTCTCTAGCACTCACCCAACTCAGGATCTGACAGAGGTAATAATTCTCATTTTGAGCATAAGCTAACTCCTCTCTTAAGGAAGCTAGCACCTCCACCTGAGATAAGTAGATCTCACACTCTCTATCAATCTGAACAAACTTCTCAGCTTTCATCTTGATCATCTCTAACCTCAGAGACAAATAGTTCTCACAAATAGTGAGTGGAACTGACAATGTCTCAAGCTCAAGCTTAGTCTGCTCCAGCTTAGTTCTAACTCTCTCTAACTCGCCCGACTGCTTATCGCCCTTTGCTCTCAACTCAGCAAGATCAGATTAGTGGGATGGGCAGTCACTACAGGGCACGATGGTTGAGGCATGAGAATTTTTCAGCTCCAACTGAGCACTTTCAAGCTCAGTGGCCAAAGCGTCTCTCTCATCAACCCTATCTGTGTACCTATACTTCAGAGTAGTCAGGTCACACAGCAACACCTCATAGTTTGGGCACTCACTACTCTCACCCAGGCAAGGGAAAGAAGATAGACTCTCCATCTTGCCATTGGCTATGGCAAGATCACTCTCGAGCTCATCTATCCTCTTCCTAGCCCCTCTAAGTATTTTCTCCTGATATTTCAACTCCTGATGGTTCTCTTCAAGTAATTTGATGACTTCACGTTCATAGGAGATACCTTTTCATCATCATAGGAGTTTTCAGAGGAGCCCTTATCTTCTTTATCCCCAAGAGTCATTGAGCAGACGCTCTTACGGGATCTTCATCTGCGGTGAGAGCGAGTCTTCGTCTTGTCCCCGAAGGTCATGAAACAGAGGCCCGCTAGATCATCCTTATCCTTCCCCTTCTTGATCACGATCTCCTCATCTCTTGAGCTTGATGAAGAGGAAGAAGAGGATGATCTCTTGGAGTAGATTCTCTCCATCTCGGTGAAGAAGGCCTTGTCTTGCTTCTTGTTCTCGCGCCAGTAGTCCTTTAGGGCCTTTCGAAAGAACTTCATTTTTGGCTTGACCTTGGTGAAGGTGGAGCTATCGTGCTTGTTGGCATTGTAGGAGCCACCACCGGTGCCCTTCTTGTGTGTGTTCCGCTTGGGCAGTCTGCGTTGAAATGACTTGGATCACCGCACTCAAAGCAGCCATGTTTTGTGCCATGTCGTTTGAACATTCTCTTATCATAGACACGACGAACACGACTATTGAACAAACACAGGTCATCATCTCCTAACAGATCCACCTGGTCCTCAGTGATAGACATCAAGGAGGACAAAGCACAACTCAGAGAAGCAGGATCTGCAGAAGGTGTCGCAAGGGCCAGGGTTTTTAAGCCAGAACCAATGAGATTTTATCTCAACTAGATATCAACCTTTGAGGCCTTGAGCTTACTGAAAAGCTCTGCGACAGTCAAGGTATCATAAGAAGCACTCTCAACAATAGAGGATACCTTGATCTCCCAGATCTTAGGGTCCAAGTTATGAAGAAACTTGTGCGCCTGTTCATGATCTGATATGAGATGATCACGATCGGCCTTGTTGGCCCGAAGCTTGTTAATGATTGACTAAAAGCGACCAAACAAAGCCTCGACAGTCTCTCCCAGCTTCTGTCAGAAGTTTTCATACTCACGCCAGCAGGTCTGATAGATCCTGGCCTTGACCTGAGCTATCCCCTCATGGTGTGCCTAGAGGGTAGCATAGATATCTCGAGCAGTGTCGACATGGCTAACACGCTCAAACTCGCTGGGACCTCAACCAGAAAACAGAATGTTCACTGCCTTGTTATTCAGTTCATGCAGAGCGACTATCTTAGGAGTAGTATGCTCTGCAGCCGAAAGAATAGTGAAAGTAGCATGAACACATATCACATATCCCTGAGCTCTAGCTTAATAGATAGGCTCCCATGTGAGTCTTCCAATAATTATAGACAAAAACCTCAAGAGATGGGACCTTTCCAGAAGAATTCATGATCGCTACTTTGGGTTAGTACCGGTTAAGGTATGGAAAAACCCTAACCTTGCCCTAATACCACTTGTAGGACCGAGAGTAGCGACCAAAGGGGGGTGAATGAGCGCCTCAAAAATTCTTTCGAATCGATGGCCTTATCCCAACACCCAACGCACCTCAAGAGATAATCAAAAACTCAGACCAAAGATACTATGGAAATAACAATATCACTCTCCGGTTAAATATGATGTGATGCGATAGTCTTAGAGATCATAAGCACTGAAAATAATCTAGCCTAAAAATGGCCGGTGTCCTAAATGAAAAGACATCATCACAATGCTTAAAGGCGGATTAAAAGTACTCATAGAACAAAGGACATCTCTTCAAAAATTTCACCAAATCACAGATGATTTAGCAAGCACATGTGTTGGTGTAAAAGATTACACTAACAGGTTTAGGAAACTATGTGTTTGACAAATGAAGTGTTTGTTTGAGTAAACTATTCCAAGCCTCCGAGATGGATAATAGCTTGAGATAGTTCGAAGTGTGTATTGAATATCTGAGTATTCGATACCCTTTACAGAGTAAAGAAGGGTATTTATAGACCGAATACATGGGAAAATACTTCTTTACCCTCTAATTATAACCGACTAAGAAGATATTGTTTAATATTCTTCATAGGGGTAAAAGAGTAAAAGACTAGTCTAATTAGTGAGAAGATAAATCTTCTATCCTTGCTGGCAACCCCCCTTTGGGTGTAGAGGCTTTGGGAGGATCCGTTGCACCGAAGCCTCGATGGAGGTTTCCGCTGTATAGGGCTTCGAATACAACGGAGCCTTGATGCTTTTAGGATCTTCGGAGACCAAAGCTTCTAACTTCGTTTCTTCTGCTTGTATTGACATAGAAATGTCCTTGACTTCTGTTGACTTCTGGAGGATGAAATATTTCCCCCAATAGTATCCCCTCGAATACTTCTCTCCGAATTGCCTATGCAATGAAGAGGGCAGTATACACAAGAAATAATTTCATGCTTAGAATTTAAAGAGGAACTTGAAAACCTTTACCATCCTTAGAAACATTTGGAAGTAGAGGGTCTTCGGACCAAATCCTGTGCGGAGCTACTCACGAAGATGGCTTCGGAGATAGATCTCTTGCGGAGCTAATATAGTCGTTAGCCTTTAGAGCCGTTAGACTCCAGAGCCGTTAGACTCAGAAATAGAGCCGTTACTCTCTAAGAAAACTAACGGTCGCTCCGACTCCGCAGGTTGTAACTTCTCATGAAGCGTTTCTACAAATTATGACAACATAAAAACATAACAGGGCAACCAAACGACGCGCTGTAACGTACAATACAAGGAATCCTCATGCTATAAATAGGAAAGTAAAAGTAATTTTCGGATACTTTACCGATTGCTTTCACATTTCACCTTCCTTCTTCTTGAGCTCATATTCTCACATACTCTTTTTCTCCGATGGCGAAGACTATCCACAAAGCTCCCATCCCTGCTTCGACCTTGGCTTGACAGCAAGCTATGGCGGCGGCTGCGGTGGTGGGGCCTTCTGATAACCCTCGCCCGGCTGGTCCTCATGACCTTCATCCGATGTCTGCCAAGTATACAGATCAATCGTATAGTTGGGGCGTTATCATGCTCGAAGAAGTCGATTGATGCGGCAATCGACGGGAAGATGGGACCTAGAGTTAAGGTGCGCCAGCCTGGGGGTGAAGTGATCCCGGCACCACTCGTCGGAGAGGTGGTAGTGTTCGAGGCTTTCTTCGAGGGCGTATTGGGACTTTCGGTGGTTGATTTCCTCTCGGAGGTATTAAGGTTGTACCATGTCACTTTGCCCCAACTTTGCCCAAATGCAATTGCTCATCTGGCCATCTTCGAATGGGCGATGCAGGCCGAAGGATGCACCAGGAGAGTAGAGATCTTTGTAGCCCTCCATAAAGCTTCGTGCCAGCCGAAGACCTTTACTAGATCCGGAGTGGAGAAGATGGCGGTTACCTTTGGGAGCATCAACTTCCAACTCCACGACGAGTTCCAGGACCAGTTCCCAGCGAAGGCCATCAATGACATATGGTACTCCGACTAGATTCTTTGCTGGTTCTACGCTGAGGTAGGGGCGGACTGTGCCTTGGCTAGACCCTTGGAGGACATTTTTACCGGAGGGAGGCGGAGGTCCAACCGGACCCAAGCCAGCTTCAAGTCCGCCTCGGCTTGTTGCACTCCATGAGTCCTCGCATGAGCATGCGCGACTTGGCGGAGGAGTTCATTGGACTCCGAATCCCTCCTCTGATGGCTGCTTTGCCTATCAAATTTGAAGAAAGCCCAGAGGGGGGACTTCGGGAGTGTTGGCGTAAAAGATTACGCTAACAGGTTTCTGTAGAAGATAAACTAACAAACGGAGTGTTTGCGAAGAGAACTGTTCTAAGCCTTCGAAAGGATAATAACTTAGAATAGTTCTGATGAGGGCATCTCCGACATGGTTAAACCCAAGACTCATATATTAGAACCAGCTCCAACAGAAAATACAAGGTCCAATCACTCGAGCCCGTGCGCGACAATTAAACTATCAGGTGAAATCGTTTCTTGTATTGTATACACATACACAATTGAATGGAGAACTACTAAATTCGTGTGATGCTATTATTTTGCTTAGGAATGAAGGAAAAGAAGAAGAAAGCTGAGCTACTTCGTGTTGGGAAAATCTGCCACGTCAACATGTAGATAGACTGCATTAAAAGCATCATAACTTTGGAATCCCTTCATCAAATGGAATGTTTGAGTACTCTTTGGAAAGCTGAGAAAGTCTCCTTGGCAGATAATATATTTACTCAACCGAGATATCCCAGCGAAGGAAGGAGAATCACTACTTTCCTTCTTCTAGTCAATCTGTTTCCTTTTTCTAGATAATCTGTTTAGGTAATAATTTAGTAGTTTCCATATGTAATAAGTTTCCAAACATTGGGAACGTTCCTAGGGCTATAAATACCCTAGAGACTTCAGTTGTGAAGCAGTTTTGGTTGAATACAAAGTTTAGCTACGCTACTTTGCCAGTTGAAGCCGTGGTCGGTTAGATCGCCGTTTTGCTGTTCCAGAACTCACCCCTTGTATCCCTGCGAAATTAGTGTGAGTGCATACTTGTTCATCTTGTTCTTGCTAGTTCTCGATTGCTTGCAGGAACAAGAACCCTCGTGGTTTGGTTGATCGTGCTCCGTAAAGATCACGAACAGCCTTGGAGTTGGTGTAGCGATTGCTAAGGCGCAACATCCTTGGATGGTTGTAGTCGGATCGTGAACGTCTTCTCCTTCTACCAATCGACCTATCCTCTCATCGAAAGATCGGGCCACCCGAGTCCCCATCAAGTGGTATCAGAGCTACAGTTGATCGGTGAGAGATTTCCAGTTTTATTTTTTTCCTATAGTCCAAAAAAAAGCCACAAAAAAAAAATTAGTTTACCCAAGAACCAAGCCTCTTTGAGCCTATTACTAGTTCTGCTTAGTATCGGCTTTTTGAGTTTTTGGTTGCATCGTCTTGTGAAGTTGCTGGTCTTAGTGTTTAGTTCGTTTAGAGTTTCGAGTTCTTGTCACGTTTTTTTACCACCGTGTTTTAGTCTGTTTATCAATTTTTAGGGTATTTTTTATCCTTTAGTTTTTGAGTTCAAATCAAATTGGAGTCGGTTTGTTTGTTGGAATTCCAGAACTCACCCCTTGTATCCCTGCGAAATTAGTGTGAGTGCACACTTGTTCATCTTGTTCTTGCTAGTTCTCGATTGCTTGCAGGAACAAGAACCCTCGTGGTTTGGTTGATCGTGCTCCGTAAAGATCACGAACAGCCTTGGAGTTGGTGTAGCGATTGCTAAGGCGCAACATCCTTGGATGGTTGTAGTCGGATCGTGAACGTCTTCTCCTTCTACCAATCGACCTATCCTCTCATCAAAAGATCGGGCCACCCGAGTCCCCATCAAGTTCGAATGTGTGTATTGAATAACTTGTATTCGGTCCGTATTACAGGGTGAAATGGGGGGTATTTATAGGCCCAAACATTAAGGAAAAGACCTATTTACCCCTCTATTACAACCGACATAGTGGAAACTATTCGGTTCCCTTAATAGGGCTAAAATGGTAAACGACTAATCTAATGAGAAAAAAGATAAGTCTTCCATCTTAGCTGGCAGAAAAGATCTTGGAGGGCCTTAGTTCGAAGATGTACTCCGAACCAATGCCTATCTTCGTACTTCGAACTTGGTTCCGGGTATCTTCGAAGATGATCGTCTGGGAACCTTCGAATCCGCTGTCTGCCTTTATGTTGCTTCGGCAATAACCCCGAAGATGAGATATTTTCCCCCAACAGTAGCCCCTCGAATACGCTTCTCCGTTTGACCTGTAACGTTAGGAGAGCAGTATACGGAAGGAAAAGATAACCAAACATAGGGGTTATTGGTTTTTATTTTATCTCCGAAATGCATGAAGATATGAACTTCGAATCAGTCTTAAGGTAATTGCTTTTCGAACTATCTTAGAACCGACTCAAGAAGTTCGAAAGTCTTTTAGACTTAGAGAAAATAGCCGTTAAGTTTCTGTTTCTAACGGAAACTGTAGTAAGCGTTAATCTCGGGGAAAAGTAACGGCAGAAATGCGAAATGACACGAACTAACGGTAAAAAAGTGAAATCTAGGCTATAAATAGAAGGCCTAGAAGTTACTCGGTTACCTTTTCACCGCATTCTCGCAATCAAAAACTTTTTAGCCCTTCGAGTTCTTGAGCCCTAGCCTCCATTTCCTCAAAGCAATTCAGCAGCCGCAATGGTGAAGACTAAGGGATCTGCGCCTCCGTCGGCCTTGGCTCGGCAGCAGGCGGCTGCAGCAGCAGCTGCGGCAGCGTTGGCGGCGGGATCTTCGATGCCGGCGGGGACATCCATGGCGGCAGAAGGGAGAAATCCCCAAATCGCTGATGACCAAGGTCTGTGCCCACCGTCAACAAAGTATTTGGATGAGTCTTTCTAGTTGGGGTCTTCTACCTGCAAAAGAGAGTCACTGGCAATTGCAGCGGGAGGAAAAATCAGTAATGGAGTTATGATTCGGAAGCCAGGCAACGAGATGATTCCAACGCCAAGACCCGGAGAAGTAGTGGTATTCGAAGCTTTCTTCGAAGCTGGCTTGGGCCTCCCTGCAGTGGACTTTCTGGCGGAGGTACTTGATCTGTTCCATGTAACCCTCCCCCAACTATCTCCGAATGCGGTAGCTAGATTAGCTATCTTCGAATGGGCGCTGAGAGCCGAAGGTTGTGAGGGGAGGGCAGAAATCTTCGCTGCACTACACAGAGCAACTTGCCAACCGAAGACCTTCGTAGGCTCCGGGGGTGAAAAAGTGGTGGTATCTTTCGGCTCTATTAATTTTAGACTTCGAGATGAATACGCCCTTCAGTTTCCTGCCAAAGCCATCAATGCTAGATGGTACACTGATTGGATTCTGAGATGGTTCTATGCCGAAGTTGGGGCAAGCAGTCCTCTGGCTGGGCCCCTTAAAGAAATTCAATTCCGGAAGGAAGCTTTGGTGCAACCCAACGAAGGTCAGCTCGAGGCCCGTCTTAACCTGCTTCAAAAAGTTAGCCGAAGGTTAAGCATGCGAGACTTAGCCGAAGAATTCCTCGGACTGCAAATTTCTCCGCTGATGGCCAACTGGCCTATCGTCTTCGAGGATGATTCGGAAGGTGGTCTCCGCAAGATCAACTTAACTTCGAGCCCTGCAGGTAACTTCGAAACCAACATGCATTATACATATTTACTTCGAAGAAAGACTAATTTGATTTATTTTTTAGCTTCTTCAGCCCCTATTACTTCAGAGCAAATTGTAAGGGCTTCGGAGAAGATTTTGGGTGCCCCAACTCCGACTGAAAAAGAATGGAGAGTTAAATTGGTCGGGAGTTGGGAGAGGTTTAACAGAGTATGGGGAATGTTGGAGTTGACTCCGCCCCCTCTGATGGACTGGGTGCCTTTGGAGAAAGGACCCAAGAAAAGGATGGCTGAAGCCGGAGCTTCGAGCTCCGCAAGGACTCCGGTGAAGAAGGTGGCTCGGAAGCCGAAAAATCTCGCACCTTCGAATCCTGCGCCTTCGAGCTCAAGAACCTCAATCTCCGGTTCTAAAGAAGATGAAGGTATATTATTAGTGAGATTGATTGATGAAGATGCAGCTCAACAAAATATTCACATTGAAGATACTGCAGGTATGCCGGAGCCTCAAGCTAATATTGAAGAAGTGAGAGCTCCGGATGCTCAAGAAGAAGAGCAAATCGAAGCCCCTATGGGCGAAGATGAAGTTGAAGTTACAACTTCAGTTGTGGATGAAGGGAGGACTGCTCATGGAGATACTCCGGCAGCTGAAATTTTAACTGTGGATTCAGACGAAGACCTCACCTTCGATCCTCCGAGCAGTCCAGTGTTCGAATGCCCCCAAAATGTCGAAGGTAAACTTCGCATAATTCTCTTATTATTTTCTGCAAAATTATACAATGTTTAATACCTTTGCTTTTGCAGAGCCTCCTTCGGAAGAAGTATATCACGAAGACACAATTCAAAGGCCTTCGACAACTTCGGAGCCGCACCCAGAGGTCACTCAACAGGGGCCTGGAAGGGGTAAAAGACACATAGAGCCTCTCCCTACTCAAGGATCAACTTCGTCTGAGTCAACAGATGAAGGTGAATCAACTGAGGGGGGGCCATCTTCCGAAGTTCCAAGGACCTCAGGAGAACGCTCTGGACCTTCGCCAAGCAGGGATGACCAAAAGGCTTCGGCAATGCTTCCTCTCTTAACTCCTTTCTTGGAGCAAACTGGGCTTCGGACTCTGCTCAAACCTTTAGGTCGAGTGAGTCGCAAAGTCGGGGAGACAGAGCTGGTAGCAAAATTAAGCAGGGCGAAGAGTTCGGAGCTTAACATTGCCCTGGAACGAGCGGCCTACCAGGTACGGAGCACCTTCGAGCCAATATCTTTAGCGAATTATATTGGGTTCGGAGTACATCTTCGAACCAGTAGCAAATTATACATGAATAATTTCTTACTTTAGTTTTTTCTTTTCTCAGCAAGCAGTCTTGGCCCGCGCTGCAACTTTATCAAGCGAGAATGAAATTGCTCAGCTTCGGGAAGAAAATGAAGCTCTTAAACGCAACTTATCTTTCTCCGAAGCTAGAGTACTTCAAATGGATAATGTGATTTCAACGGAGCGTAGGGCCAGACAGGGCTTGGAGGCTGCTAATAAGGAGCTCGAAGCAGAAAGAATCGTGCTTCGGGCTGAAATTGAAAAAGTGCGGTTGGAGCATGCTAGTGCTGGGTCCGAACTTGTAAGGCTCCAAGAGGAAGCTAGCCAACTCCTAAACCAGAAGAATATTTTAACTACGGAGAATGCTAGGATTTCCGGAGTTTTGGCAGAAACGACTTCGAGCAAGGATGCACTAATTGAAGAAAAGCTTAAGTCAGAGAAGGTAGCTACGGAGGTCATCGAACAGATGCTAGGTGTTCTGGAGTACTTCGGTACTACTGGATCACTTCCTTCGGATGACAACATGACTCTGTTGCGCCGGCTAAAAAGGATCCAAGGAGCAGCGAAGCAAATGAAGACGGCAGGCATTCGTTATGGAGAACTCTCCGGACAAGTGTCTGCCCTCGGACTACTTCGTTACTATGAGGATTTGGGCCGAACAATCACTCCGAGCGCAGAGGGCTCCATTACCTTCGACGACGAGCGGCTTTTGAATCCTTCCGAAGGTGTGACCGCCGCCTGGCGAGCCTTTCAAACCTCATGGAGAGCCGAAGGTCGTTCCGCGATCAAGGCTTGGATCGATGAAGGCCAACGCCAGAAGCAAGTTCGGAGTCAAGCTTCGAGCAGTCAGCCTCCTCCGAACCCGCATGTTTAGGAATTATTTAGGATTTTTTGACTATGTAAAGCTCATGCTTGTAAACATTTATCAATGAAAATCTTGTTTGTTATATTTTTAGGCTTTGCCTCTTATGGAAGACATCGAAGTGTTAGAGCTTAACAACGAACTTCGCTCATTATGGAACACCTTCGAACTTCTAAAGAGTTATAAGCGTCCTCGATTTCTTATTCCTCGAGATGACTCCAGCGTAATTGCACCCGAAGTAATCAAAGACGTATTGTCTTATATTAAAGAGGAAGAAAAAGAGGTTAACGCAAAAACCTCGTCTTCTGAAGACACTATTTGGTCTGAAGACGAAGGTGAAGCTCGAAATAAAAGATCTGAAGATCTTAGAAGCTGGGAAAGAAGCCCCGAACGGCTTCGAACTTGGGCCGAGCTTCAACAAGAGCAGAAGGATTTTAGAGCTTCGAAAGGGAGGAAGAGAGTTAAACGTAAAGTTCTTAGAACTTCCGATGTTGGAACTAGTCGTTCCACCCCTAGCTCTCGGGACCGAAGAGGTCTCCGATTCCTTCTTGGTATAGATACCAATTTTTCATAGTGTAATCTGTAAACACATTTATTTCAATAATGAATGCCGATTTAAAATTGTCTCCATATTTACTAGCCCCTCTTTGGGTATAAGCAACTTCGAAATGTATTCAAAGATGGTTATGCGCAAAGAAAAAACTTCGAAGTACAATTTTTTGGGGGTTCGGAGCCCCTCTGTCATTTAAAGATCTTTTAAAATCTTATGAAATGTCTTCGACTATTTGTAGTCAGAATGGTAATTTAGTACCTTTGTTTTATGAAAGAAATCAGTTAAGATAACTTTCAGGACACTTTAGTGTCTTAAAAAAAGTTTGTCACTTTGGACTATGTTAACAGACATTCGAAGCTCATGGCTCAAATGCTGTTTTGCTTTAGCCACCTTCGACTTATTTTTGCGATCTCTGACGAACCAATGGTTCGGAGTTTGCAATGGTCTCTTTGGACTCTTTTTACGGATGTCTACCAGCCAATGGCTTGGACTCCGTATAATTTGGCCACCTTCGGCTCTTTTTGCAGAAGTCTACCAGCCAATGGCTTGGACTTCGCATATTTTGGCCACCTTCGGCTCTTTTTACGGAAGTCTACCAGCTCCAGCCTGGACTCCGTAGGGTTTTGGCCACCTTCGGCTCTTTTTACGGAAGTCTACCAGCCAATGGCTTGGACTCCGTAGGGTGTGGTTTTGGGCTCTTTTACGGATGCCTACAAGCCGGTGGCCTGGGCTCCGGATTATGTCAGCCCCCACGTCGGATGCTTCGAACTTTATGGGTTCGAAGTCTGAAAATACAACCCAGCTTAATGACACTTCCCTCTCGGTCGACCTCGCGGTTCCAGTGCGTCCACTCGGAAGCTGGAAGTCTATGAGGGGAAGGCAACTATCAGGGTCATATGCTTTATTAATTTAGAAGATGATTACAAGCGAATTACAAGGAGCCCTTATGCGAAGTATCGCTTTAGGTGCTCCGCATGCCAAGTATGTGCTAACTCTTCACCTTCTAAATTAGCTAATTTAAATGAACCAGGGCGCCCTGAGCGGACAATTAGGTATGGACCTTCCCATTTATTGCCTAACTTCCCTGGTGCTATAATGCTTCGTAGAACAAGATGACCTGGTCTTAGTTCATTGAGCTTAACCTTCGGGTCATACCAAGCCTTCGTCTGCTGATGATACTTTGATAAATTAGCTACAGCTCGAAGTCTTGTTTCTTCTAATAAGTCTAACAAAGCTTGTCTTTCTTCTTCAATGTCCGGTTCGGTGCTGCGAAATGATCCCCCTTTGAGTTCCGTTGGAGTCATAGCTTCATCTCCGAATAGTAGTCTGAACGGAGTAAAACCTGTGGACCTTGTTTGCGTAGTCCGAATGGACCACAGAATCTTCGGAAGCTCTTCGGTCCACAGTCCTTTTGCTAATCCTACTATTCTTCGATTTAGCCCTGATAAAATATTTCCATTGGCTCGTTCGATTTAGCTCTTCGGAAGCTCTTCGGTCCACACACTCCGGAAGGGGCTTCCATCCCTCGCTCATTCGAAATCTCCTGTCTCATCGCTAGAACAATCCGAAGATGAAGAGGATGTAGACATGGCGATGGCGGAGGAGTTCGAGGCCCTTCTTGCTAGGGACAAAGAGTCTCAAATGGGAGATGAGGTCTCCGTTCGAGATGGCGCAGTGGTGGCGCCTACAGTTGAAGATAACCCTGAGCAGGCGAAGACTATAAACGTCTCGTCTAGCCAAGAAGATGCTCCCGCCATGGAGGAAGGCGGAGTCGAGACTGTAGAAAGCCAAGTCTTGGCTCCAAACGAAGTGATAGCTGAAGTGGTCGAAGATATCTCTGTAGCCATTCCTTCGGTTCGAAGTCCAGAGTCCAAAGAGGACTTCGGTTAGATGTTCGAGCCCCCAAGCAGTCCGCTGCTCATCCGACAACAAGATGCCGGAGGTAAGCCTCAGCTGAATACCATTTCTTCTTCTTTTCTTTTTTATCTCCCAAATTTAAGCAATATCATATAACTTTGGTATTTATAGGATCAGCTTCGGTGGAGGTGGCTTCTACTGCGGAAGTGGTTCTGGAGCCTGCAGCGGCTTCAGTGCCATCACCGGCTGTGGAACAAGAGGTGGCTCCAATTTTGAAGGTATCTCCAAAGGAGGTGGCAGGCCCTGGAAAGGGTAAAGGTAAAAGTTGGCCCATGCCTACTCCCCTTCTAGGGTGGACTCCGTCGGAGTCTACAAATGAAGGACAATCCATAGAGGCCTCTGAGGGTGCTTCATTGTGCTCCGGTCCTTCTCCTAGCGATGATGATCGAAGTGCCTTGTCAAGGCTCCCTCTCCTGGCCCCCTTCCTTGAACGGAGGACAGGGCGTTGACTTTGTTAGAGCCTCTAGCTCGAGCTAGTCACTAAGTTGGGGAGACTAACTTGGTCTCCATCCTTGGAGAGGCCGAAGGGTCGGAGCTTGATGCTGCTCTCGAACGGGTGGCTTACTAGGTACAAAGTACCCAAAAAATAGTTTAGTCTAAACATATATATATAAATATAATTTACTTACATTGTTCCTCTTCCTTTGTAGCATGTCGTTCTAGCTCGAGCTGCGGCTGTGTCGAATAAGCGATAATGCAACCGGCTCAAAGAGAAGGTGATGACTCTTCAAGGCAGTCTTACCGACTCTGAGAACCAAGCTTTGAGCTTGGATGAGATGGCTTCGGCAGAGTGGAGTGCTAAAGTGAGGCTGGAGGCTACGAAGGAGGAGCTCGAGGCTGAGCTGGTTGTACTTCGGGCCCAAGTAGAGGGGCTTCGAGAGGAGCAGGCAGCTTCGAGAGCAGAACTTGTCAAGCTCCGAGAAGAGCAGCAAGGTTTGGCTGAGGAGGCGAAGAAGTTGCTCGGATAGAAGACTGTCCTAATTACAGAGATAGCCAAACTCTCCTCTTTAATCTGCGAACTGACTAAATCGAATAAGGCATTGGCCGTAGAAAAGATAAAGTGTGAGAGTGCGGCCTCCGAGACCATGGACGCCCTCCGAGGTGTTCTGGAATACTTTGGTACTTCCTGCCTCCTCATCATCTGCCAATGACTCCCTGCTGCGAAAGATGAAGATGACCCAAGCAGCAACAAAGACAATGAAGACTGTGGGTACTCGGTACGGAGAGATCTCCGGCTAAGTAGCCGCTCTTGGAGTGCTTTGCTACTACGAAGACATCAGATTGTTTGTTTCGTCAGAGCCCGGAGCAGCTCCCGCTAGCTTTGGCGGTGACCGTCTATTGACTCCTTCACGTGATGTGGTCACACCTTGGGAGGCTTTTCAGCCATCCTAGAGAGCTAAAGGTTGGTCAGCCGTGAAGGCATGGATCGACGAAGGACTCCGTCAAAAGCAATCATGGACGCAACTTTCGAGTAGCAAGCCTCCTTCGGACCTAAAGGTTTAGTTCTCCTTAGGGCTCCGTTTATGTAAAAACTTATGTTCTTGTTTTCTTTTGAATGAAAAGACTTATTTGGAAATGTTTTTAGGCTTTTTGACCTTTTTTGGATGAGCTCGAAGTGTTAGAGATTAACGAAGAGCTCCGTCAACAATGGGCTACCTTCGAAGCCCTAAGCCCTCACAGGCATCCCCGATTTTCAATTCCTCGGGGGAGCCATGGAGAGGTTATATCCGAAATATGTAAGGAAGTATTAGCCTATATTAAGGAGGAGAAGGGGGAAGAAGTTGTTAATATAGCGTCTTCATCTCTGGAGGACACTTATTGGTCCGAAGAAGAGTAGTCTAGCGAGGAGCAAGCGAAGAGTAGCCCCGAACGACTTCGTACCTGGGCCAAGCTTCAACAAGAACAAAGAGATTTCCAAGCTTCGAAGAAGGGGAAATAGGTTAAACATAAAGTTCTGAAGACTCCGGGCTCCTGGACAAGTCGCCTTCGAAGCCAAGCTAACTCTAAGTCTAGCTCAGGGGATCAAAGGGGCCTTCGCTTTCTTGTTGGCTTAGACACTAATTTTTCTTAATGTAATATAATCTATTGAGGAATATAAACTAGAATGCTTCGAAATTCTCTCATTATCTCCCAACCCCTCTTTGGGGGTAAGCACCTTTGAATTTCGATCAAAGATGATTACGCACAACGATTACAATGCCATCTAAGAGTACAATTTCAATAACTTTTGTTTTCGGAGGCTTTGTGCCCTTGATTATATTGAATAAGAATTAAGAACTAGTGGTTCAAAATTCAACTAGATGGTCTCTATGGACCTCGTAGGTCTTTTCGAACTCGTTGGTCCGAAACCCGTTAATGGTAGCTTAGTACTCTTTTTCGGATGTATTAGAATCCGATGATAATGGTCACTTCGGACTCTTTCTATGGATGCTTTCAAGCTGATTACTCGGAGTTCGTATCATTTGGACTCTTTTTATAGATGCTTTCTAGCCGGTGGCTCGGAATCTGCTTTTTGTGGTCTCCTTCGACTCTTTTTACGGATGCTTTCAAGCTAATTGCTCGGAATCCGTATCATTTGGTCTCTTTTGACTCTTTTTACGGATGCTTTCAAGCTGGTGGCTTGGAATCCGTTTTTCATGGTACTTTCCTACCTTGACGGATGCTTTGAGCCGGTGGCTCGAAGTCCGTAAATTAGGTTCGAATGAATAATACTTACCTCCACAATCAGCTCTATCCTCCTAGTACGTCCACTAAGAGTAGGAATCATCTTGAGAAGTACGCATTACTCGAACCATAAGCTTTATTCATTTAGAAAGTGTTTACAAATGATTACAAGGAGCCCCTATGCGAAGTATCGCTTAAGGTGCTCCGCATGCTATGCATGTTTTAATTCTTCACCTTCTAAATTAGCTAATTTAAAAGACCCGGGGCATCCTGAACGAAGGATGATATATTGTCCTTCCCATTTATTTCCTAATTTCCCTGGAGCAATAATGCTTTGTAGTACTAAATGACCCAGTTTAAGTTCATTACGCTTTATCTTAAGGTCATACCAAGTCTTCATCTGATGTTGATACTTCGTCAGGTTAGCAACAGCTCGAAGCCTTGTTTCTTTAGTTAGGTCTAGTGAAGTCTGTCTTTCATTTTCCATTTGAGGTTCGATGATGCGAAGGGATCCTCCCTTAAGCTCCATCGGCGTCATGTCTTCATCTTCGAATAGTAACCTGAAAGGGGTGAAACCTGTGGACCTTGCTTGAGTGGTCTGAATGGACCACAAAATCTTCGGAAGTTCTTCAGTCCATAGCCCATTCGCTAATCCTACTATACTTCAGGCCTGATAAAATAGTACCATTAGCTCGCTCGATGGCTCTGTTGGATTGAGGATGAAGGACGACTACAAAACACATTTCAATACCAAGACCTTCGCAGAACTCTCTAATGGGTTCAGCATCAAATTGAGTGCTATTGTTGATTGTCAGTTGTCGAGGTACTCCAAACCTACAAATAATATTTTGCTAGAAAAAGTTTTGTACATTCTTTGAAGTGAGATGTGAGTGGTTCTGCTTCAACCCACTTAGAAAACTATTCAATTGCTACCAGTGCAAATTTTAAACTGCCCTTTGCCATTCGGAAGGGGCCAATAAAATCCATACCCCACTAGGCCATTGGCCATACTGGAGCAATAACTTGAAGTGGTGTTGGTGGACGATGACTCCATCTTCCCATCCATTAACAACCTTGGCAAGTGCGGACTAAAGCCTCCGCATCAGCTACTATTGTAGGCCAATAAAACCCCTAGCGAAGTGTTTTGCTGAGGAGCCATGTTGAAGAGCATGGGCCTCATGGCTCCAGACGTGATGAGTGGTTGTCAACGGAAGTCAAAGAGAAGATGTGAAGAGTAGATGAGACCTGCCGTGTTTGGGCCGCGTGTGACTCAGGTACACGGGCAGCGAGCGGCTGCCGGGTAGAGGGGCTACGGAGTCGGGCCAGCCCAATCTGAGTACATGAGCTAGGAGCGGCGGAGGATCCACTGGTCTGTTGACCGGGATTGACTCAGGTACATGGGCGGCGAGCGATTGCCGGGCTAAGGGAGCCACGGAATCGAGCCGGCCCAATCTGGGTACCCGGTGCGAAGACAGTGTACACTTTGTCAGTTTCGACGCAAAACTGACGACCGTTGATCTTGGATCCTACCATTCTGAAGCGAAGTCGTAGCTGCTACAAAAGCTCCGCAACAGGACAAGTTATCTTTATTTAGGATTTTACTATTTTGCCTTTAAGCCCACAATCTGTGTTAGTCGAGTCAATAAAAAACCCTAAGGGCAGTTCGGTAATTTTCCATTTCTATTTCAGCGTCTGTGTAATTTACCCTAGGGGTAAATCTATCTTTTCCCTTCTATTGGGCTGCCTATAAATAGGGCCCAATCGCCTAGGGTTAGGCTGAACTCACCAGAAATTTTAATCTGAGTTCATTTGTTTTCCCCATTTTTCCACCGCCGCAATCTGTTTTTCTCTAGCCAAAGTTCTCATCTCGCCAGCCAGATGCCATCGAGCATGTGGGCGTAGGGACTGGTGCACGCGTGTCAGCTGGCCTGTGCTGGGATACGGCGTAGCTATGCTACCAAGGCATGGAGCACGAGGCGCACGGTGGTAGCAGCCGCTGCAGCCGAGCGGAGAGCTTGAGACGTAGGCGCTAGGAACTCTGGCCGCAGCGGCGTGGTGCTTGATTCGGGCGGGGACAGCCGAGCAGCAGTGCTGTCAAGACAGCCCATGCAAGCGCAGCAGCACGGAACCCACGGCGGAAGCAGCAGATGGCTACAACGGGCTCTTGATGCGTGCACGAGGCAACGTCAGGGCACGGGACTCGGTGCACTACATGAAGAAGAAAGCCTGCTGTTCACGCCATCTCGTCAATAGCCTGGCGCATTGCATCGGAAGTTGAGGAAGCAGCACAACACGACACTGTTCGGCAATAGGCGGTGTGCGTCAGTTCGCTTCTGGTTTGCACATGGCGCACGCAGCAGGAAGAGCAGAAGCTAGGCACACAGTGTGTTCGACAGAACGTGCACACAGGAGACAACCACCAAAATAGTAATATCTCATTTCTTGGTATTCGTGCAAACTGCATTTTCTTCATATAATATTTCCATGATTGATTTACTTGATTAAAGCGCAGTAATATTTTCATGATAGTTGTGCACTGCAGTAATCTTTTAGGACTGTTTTGTGTTACTGTAATTTACTTCAGACCATTTTATTTGGGTACATGCGATTTCTGTGATAGTTCTATTGGATTAAGATATTGCAAGTTTTTTCATTGATATATCCTTATGTTTTAGTGCACATCATCTGTTTGTTAAATCATCTACGGATTCACTATGATTTGGTGAAATTTTTGTGGGGATGTCATTTATGTTGTCAGTTATTATAATCTGCCTTTAAGCACTTGGTTGGTGTCTTTTCGATTACGACACCGGTCGTTTTTAGGCTAGATTATTTTTAGTACCTGTGATCTATTTTGCTTCTGCTGATTGTTTGTCGAGGTGCGTTGGGTGTTGGGAGAAGGCCATTGATTCGAAAGAATTTTTTTAGGCGCCCATTCACCCCCCTCTGGTCGCTACTTTCGGTCCTACATTTGCCTGTTAAGGCCCGAGGGGCAAGATGGCTGCCACAAAGGCCTTCATGAATTTCTCAGAGTATATATTGGCCTTTGGCTTGGGAAATACATCGGAGTAGGGGAGAACATACTCTGGACTTATATAAAATACCGTTGATAATATGATAATTCCAGATTCTTAACTACAATGTTGATAGCTTCGGGCCTTCGGGCAAATTAGCTCTGCCTTGCAATAATTCCATAATCGAACTCCTCCAATCGGTGCTTGGTATACAAAGGACCTCCATATGATGGAGTTGGGGCACCGAAGGGGAGGTAGGTTCTTCATAAAAAGCCCCTTCTGGAATATCTATGGCTCAGGCTGTAGCTTTTGCCAAGATATCTGATTGTGCATTGTCCGCTCGTGGGATGCTTCGGATAGAGATCCCTTTAAATGCTGCTTCGATCTTGCGGATCTCTTCTAGATATCTAGCAAGTTGCGGATGCCGAACTTGGAAACTTTTATCAACGTGCCCTGCTACAATTTGGGAATCTATTTTTATAACTCTTGTAGAACCAAGGGCACGTGCCTTGCGAAGACCTAGTAAAATTCCTTCGTACTCCGCAAAATTATTGGTGGACTTAAAGTTGAGCCTTGTGGAGTACATTGCTTTCTGCCCGGAAGGTGAAATTATAACCGACTCGGCACTTGCTCCAGATGCTTGAAAAGCTCCATTATAGTATATGTTCCATATTCCTTCATTTGATTCTTTCGGAGCCCATACTGCAGACGGAGTCCATTATGCTACAAAATCCGCCACCACCTGTGACTTGATTGTTTTTCTTGTTACAAATGAGATGCCGAAGGATCAAGCTCAACGACCCACTTTCCAATTCTCCCTGTAGAGTCCTTGCTTCAGAGCATATCTCCCATAGAATAAGAAGTTGGTACAATTACATTATGTGCCAAAAAAATAATGTCGTAATTTCCTCGAAGCCCTTACTAGAGCATAAGTGATTTTTTCCAATTCTAACTATTGGGTTTTTGCTCCAGATAAGGCTTATGACACAAAATATACCAGATTTTGTACCAACTTCCCATTTAAGCCCATCTCTCGAACAAGGACCGCACTGACAGCGGAGCCTGTAGCTGCAAGATAGAGGAGAAGAGTTTTATTTGTGATGGGCACAGTGAGTGTTGCATGGTTGCCAAGATAATCTTTAATATCATCGAAACTCTTCTAGCACTCTGGTGTCCATGCAAAATCATTGGATCCTTTTAAGGCTTTGAATATTGTGAGGCTCCGCTCTGCGGACCTTGCCAGAAATCTGCTAAGGGCCGCGAGGCATCCAACAAGCTTCTGAACTTGCTTCAAATTTTCCGGTAGAGCCATTCTCTGTAATGCGCTTATTTGAGTCAGGCTAGCTTCAATCCCTCTGCTCGAAACTAAATACCCTAACAATTTCCTAGCTTGAGCCCCGAAGATACATTTTTCAGGGTTAAGGCGAACTCCACATGTTCAAAGGCTCTCAAAAGTTTATGCTAAGTCTAGACTATGCTGGTGCTTTAAAGCACTCTTTATTACAATATCATCCATATAGGCTTCGACATTGCGACCTATCTAGTGACCTAGAGCCTTAGCAATTAACCTTGAAAAAGTTGCCCTATCATTTCTTAAGCCGAAGGGCATTCTTACATAGCAAAAGACTCCCGAAGGAGTCACAAAGCTTGTCTTGGCTTCGTCTTCGTGTTTTAACCATATTTGATGATATCCGGAGTACGCGTCAAGGAAGCTCAAAAGCTCGGAGCTGGCGGTGGAGTCGACTAATTGATCAATGTGGGGCATGGGGTAGGGGTTATGTGGGCATGCTTTATTAAGGGATGTGAAGTCAATGAACCCGCGCCACTTGCTGGAGGCCTTTTTCATGACGAAGACGGGGTTGGATAACCACTCCGTATGGGACACTTCACAATTTCTCCACTTCTGCTTTAGCTAAGTTTGCCCTCTCTGTTGACAATTTGCGGAGCCCCTGGCGAACAGGTCGAACTCTTGGGTTGACGAGTAGGCTATGCTCAATGATACTTTGGTGGACTCTAGGAATATCTTCGTGAGACCAAGAAAAGACATCCAAATTTTCTTTAACTAATTCCAGCGAAGTAGCAACTTTCGGAGGCAATTCCTTGCCAAACTGGATGGGATAGTCCTTGCCATCCTTAACGATGATCTTTGTTACAATTTCACCTTCAGGGCTTGGCTTGGGGGAGGATATATTTGAGAATTAACTTGACGCAGGGGTATCCTCCGAATGGTCTTGCACATTATTTATCTGTCTAGGTTCAAGGGGTGGACCATGGCCATATTCTGCCCTTCGCACCGCAGCTTGGACACCGAAGACCGTAAGCACTCCTCCTTGTGTGGGCATCTTCAAGCATAGATAATTATGATGCGCCATGTCTCCGAATTGATTTAGCATGCCCCTTCCAAATATGACATTATAAGAATAAGGGGCATCAACGACGTCGAATATCACCTCCTCCATTCTAGCTAGGAGCCCCTCTCCGAAGGCGACCTCGAGGCCTATTTGGCCGAGGGCATCGAGAGGAGGGCCTGCGAAGTCTTGAAGTTGACGAGTTGTTGGGAGAAGATGTTTCCGCGAGATGCATAGCTAGTCGAAGGCCTGGATGAAGATAATATCTGCGTTGCTTTCGCCGTCAACTAGCACTCTCCGAACCTCCGTTCCTACAATATCAGCAGTGATAACAAGGGGGTCCGCATGAGAAAATTTAATGCCCACTACATCGGCTACAGAGAAAGATATAGGCACATGAGACCACTCGGGCATTTCAGCAGCTGACGAGGAGGTCCCAATATTCCCTACTTCGCGAACATATTCTCGTCGTTGCCATTTTGACATGCTGCCCAAGGTCCCTCCTCCGGAGATGGGGAGGACTACTCGCTTGCCGTGATCTTGTGTATCTTCTTTCTTCAGAGGTGGCATAACACTGGCTAGTGAAGGCTGTCTTGGGGCTTCGAAGTTGTCTACATGTCTGATGGTTTGCACCGACTCTCAACGTGTGAGGAGCCATGCTGAATAGCGTGGGCTTCATGGCTCCAGATGTGATGAGTCATTGTCAATGATAGTCAAAGAGGACTGAGAAGAGTGAAGATCTGCTATTTCATGGGCCACGTGTTACTCAGGTACACGGGCAGCGAGCGATTGTTAGGCTGAGAGAGCTGCGAAGTCGGGCTGGCCCAATCCGGGTACATGGGCCAGAAGCAGCAGAAGACCCACTGGGCTGTTGACCAGGATTGACTCAGGTACATGGGCGACGAGTGATTGCCAGGCTGAGAGAGCTGTGGAATTGGGCCGGCCCAATCCGGGTACCTGGTGCAAAGTTGGTGGAGGCTTTGTCAGTTTCGGTGCAAAACTGACAATCATTGATTCTGTATCGGACTGTCCAGAAGAGAAGTCGTAGTCGCTACGAAAGCTTAGCTTCCGGATAAGTCATTTGTATCTCTAGGCCCACAGTCAGTCAGTCGTGTCTGTAAAAATTCCTAAGGGAAGTTGAGTCATTTCCTTTATTTTACCATCTGTAAACACCCTAAGGGGCTGGTGGAATATTCCTAAGTGTTGGGCAGCCTATAAATAGGGCCCCAATCCCTAGGGTTGTGCTACCCTTCTAGAATTCACTTTTCAATCCATTGGGTCATTTTGTTCCCTGTTTTCTCTCTCCTGCTCATGTGTGCGCCGCCTGAGTTTTTGCTCCTGTGTTCATCCTGTTTCTTCACTGTTTTTCGAAGATTTTATTCCTCTCGGTGTGTGCGCAGCACTTCATTTAAGACTCTGTTGGTTCAGTTTGCACGCAGCTAATTTATTCCTGAACAGAAGCTTCTCTGCTGCTTCGGCTTGTTCTTCACGTGGAGTACTAGTTCTTGCTGTTTGCAAGTAGTACTACTTCACTGTAGCAACAGTACACTAGTACTCTAGGCTTGTTTTTTTTCTGCGTAGCTTTTTGATCGAGTGACAAGGCCAAAGTCCCTTTTCTGGCTGTTTCTGGCGAAGCCCCTTCTCTCTGTTCGAAGTCCCTCAGCTCCGTTAGGCAGGCTTCGATCTGACATCCTCGAGGGCTTCGCTTGAACTTCGACTTCACTTTGTGTGTTGTGTTTCTAGCTTCGAAGTACGTTTTTGTGCTCTGTCAGCTTGGCATTCTTTGACAGTCTTTGCGAAGGTGTTCTTTGTCTTGAGCTGTTCGAAGTCAATACTTCGACAGGCTTCGAAGCTAGTCTCTCCGGTAGACTTCGCTCGACATGAGTTCCTTCTTGCTGTCATTTTCGAAGGTCACAGTGTGTAAGTTCGGAGCTTGTCTTTCGAAGTTAACCTTCGGAGCGAAGGTCTCAACTTCGGTTGTCATACCTCGACCAACCTAGCTTCAAAGGTTGAGTGTAGGCTTCGACTTCGTCTTGCTGCCGTGTGTTTGGCTTCGCCTATCTTTCGGAGGTTGCTTTTCTGTGAACTTGTTCAAACCTTTCTGTTCGAAGTCTAGGCTTCAAAGTACACTGTTTCGAAGCAAGCTTCGATACTCTCATACTTCGCTTCGAAGCATACTTCGCTCTTTGCCACACGAACTAGGCTAGACCAAACAAACCTTCGGCACATCAACGATAACCTACGCTTGACTTCGACAAGCAACTCTGAAGCAGGCTTCGTCCAGCGAAGCAGGCTTCGGCCAGCAAAGCAGGCTTCAACTAGCGAAGCAAAGTCTAGGCTTCGACAAGTTTTGAACAGGAGACAGATTTGAACAGTAACTTCTCATATCACTTTATTTATACTTAGATCATCCATTGAGAAGTTTAACCTGCCATGTCTTGAATATCTTTGTTTATCTACCTAGTGGCACTTCTTTGGTGTTTCTCTGTTTTTGTCATCTGTTGCTTCTAGGCTAGATATCTTTAGACTTATGCAATCTATTAATACTTTGCTGCTTAGTCTTTTGAGGTACGTTGGGTATTGGGAGCAGGCCATTGATTTGAAAGAATTTTTTAAGGCGCCCATTCACCCCCCCTCTAGTCACTACTTTCGGTCCTACAAGTGGTATCAGAGCCTGGTTAGGGTTTTTCCATACCTTAACTGGTTCTAAACCCCAGTAGTGATCATGACTTCTCCTGGCAAGGTCCTGTCCTTGGAAGCCTATGGCTATAATTTTTGGAAGACTCGCATGCGAGCCTATCTTATGAGCCAAGGCTCGGACATCTGGGACATCTGTGTTCACGATACGTTTGTCATTTTACCAGTTGCTGAGCATGGTACTCCTGGTATTATTGCCCAGCATCTGAGCAATAGTAAAGCCGTGAACATTCTCTTTTCTGGTTTAGGTCCCACTGAGTTTGAGCGTGTGAGGCATCTCTCCACTACGAGAGAGATCTGGGCTACCCTCAAGGCACACCATGAGGAAACAGCCTAGGTCAAGGCTCGGCTCTATCAGACCTACCGGCGTGAGTACGAGAACTTCACACAAAAGCCGGGTGAATTTGTTGAAGCTTTGTTTGGTCGTTTTCAATCGATCATAAACAAGCTTCGGGACAACAAGGCTGAGGGTGCTCAGTTAGTCTCAGATCATGAGCAGGCGCTCAAGGTTCTCCATACCTTGGACCCAAAGATCTGGGAGATCAAGGTATCCTCTATTGTTGAGAGCACTTCTTATGATACCTTGACCATTTCTGAGTTGTTTAGCAAGCTGAAGGCCACTGAGGTTGATATCCAGCTGAGATCAAATCTCACTGGTTCTGGATCAAAATCCCTGGCCCTTGCTACACCTTCTGTTGATCCCTCTGCTGTGAGTTGTGCTGGTTTCTCCTTGATGTCTATCACTGAGGATCAGCTTGAGTCTTTGGGAGATGATGACCTATGTCTTTTTAACAACCGGGTGCGTCGTGTCTATGACAAGAGGATGTTCAAAAGACATGGCACAAAATCGAGGTGCTTTGAGTGTGGTGATTTAGGACATTTCATCGTCGACTGCCCCAAGCGCAATGGTCACAAGAAGGGCACCGGTGGTGGCTTCCACGACTCCAGCAAGCACGAGAGCTCTTCCTTCAACAAGGGCAAGCCAAAGACTAGATTCTTCAAGAAGGCCCTGAAGGACTACCGGCGAGAGAACAAGAAGCGCGACAAGGCCTTCTTCGCCGAGATGGAGAAGAGCTACTCCAAGCAGTCCACGTCTTCTTCCTCTTCATCGAGCTCAAGCGATAAGGAGATCGTCATCAGGAAGGGGAAGGACAAGGACGATCCGACGGGTCTCTGCTTCATGGCTTTCGGGGACAGACCGAAGAGCCGCTCACACCAGCGCCGAAGATCCCGCAAGAGCTTCTGCTCAATGGCTCTTGGGGATAAGGAAGAAAAGAGCTCCTCCGATGACTCCGATGACAACGAACAGGTATCATCCTATGAGCGTGAAATTGTTGATTTACTTGAGAGCAATCGCCAGGAGTTAAAGTATCGGGAAAAACTACTTAGGGGGGCCAAGAAGAGGATAGATGAGTTAGAGAGTGAGCTTGCCATAGCCAACGACAGAATTGAGAGTCTATCTTCTTCCCCTTGCTTGGGTGATAGCAGTGAGTGCCCGAAGTGTGAGGTGCTTCTGTGTGACCTATCGACTCTGAAGTCAAGGTACACAGAAAGGGTTGATGAGAGGGACGCTTTGGCCATTGAGCTTGAAAGCGCTCAGCTGGAGCTGAAAGATGCTCAAGCCACTGTCGTCGCACCCTATGTTGATTGCCCATCTCATCTAGCTGCCTTAGCTGAGCTGAAATCCAAGGGCGATGAGCATTTGGGTGATTTGGAGAGGTTGAGAGCTGAGCTTGCGCAGACTAAGCTAGAGATTGAGACATTATCAGTTCCACACACTGTCTGTGAGAACTGTTTGTCTCTTAGAATGGAATTGATCAAGCTGAAAGCCGAAAAGTCTATCCAAGTAGAGAGTGAGTGTGAGACCTGCTTGTCTCAGGTGGAGGTTCTAGCTTCCTTGAGAGAGGAGCTAGCTGATTCTCAGAATGAGAACTTTTACCTCCGTTCTATCCTGAGTTGGATCAGTGCCAGAGAGCCACAACTCGGCATGATGATCCAGCAGTTCAAGAGGCAGGATGGGTTTGGGGTAGGTTACACCTACACCAAGGCTGACTTTGAGAGTACCATTAGCCGGGCAGTGGAGTGGAGTAAAATGACTCCTGAGCAGAGATACCCCAAGACTCACTCCACTGAGTTTTCCTAGGCTTGTTAGCCCAAGGATGGAGTGATCCATGAACCACCAAAAGCTCCACCCAAGAAACCTATCTGGGTTCCAAATCCCAAACACCTCCACACTTCTCTAGACTCTCTTCCTCGACCCTCTCAGCCCAAGAAGACAACACCGATCACCACTAAGCCCAAGAACCCTAAGCCTCAACCACATCCCAAGAAGCCCACCTATCATTGTGAGTATTGTCAGAGAGAAGGGCATCTTGCGGAGTTTTGCTTCAGGCAGAAGCGGGTTGAGAAAGCTGAGAGAGCTCGTGGTGGTTAGGAGCAGTTCTACTAGCAGGGTGGTAGACTGCGTGTTCCTCGACACGGGGAGAGGCTGGAGTCCAGGCCGCGTCGTGTAGGTGGTGGTAGAGGAGACGACTTTCATGCCCATTCTCCAGATGGTGGTGTCCGTTCCGGCAGAGCTCCAGGCTGTTTTGGCTACGGTCCTAGACCTCGTGGCCGAGGCTTTAGGCAGAACCGAGGACTGCGCTTTGAGCCGCGTTTTGGTCTGGTCTCTCAAAATGATTTCTGCTTTCCGTCTTTTGAGCAGATGGCTCGACACTGGTTTAGCTCTTTTGCTAAACCTGGTGCCAGACCATTTGCTCCCACTTACAGCCACTGATTGTGCAGGATCGGGGACTGGAGGACGTTTGGATCATGGACTCAGGATGCTCTCACCACATGACGAGACATCGCAGATGGTTCTCCAGTCTCACTCCCCCGAGCTCCATGGAATACATCACCTTCGGGAACAGTGGTCAAGGGAAAGTAAGTGGCATTGGCTCAATTCGCATTTCAGATCATTTCTATTTGAAGAATGGTCCTTTGATTAAAAATCTGAACTTTAACTTGATTTCGGTTTCTCAACTTCTTGAGGATGGTTTGGAAGTGCGTTTTAAGAAGGGAAATTCTTCTGTGTTTGATTCTAGAGGGTCTTTGGTTTGCCAGATTTTACCTTTCGGTAAAGTTTTTCGAATTGACTTCTCTAGTTCTTTTGGCCCTTCTCGGTGTTTGATTGCTGGATCTTCTTCTGAGCTCTGGAAGTGGCATAGGAGGTTAGGTCATTTGAGTTTTGATATGCGAGTCAGGTTAAGCTCTATGGACCTCATCCGAGGATTGCCCAAGCTTAAAATGGAGAAAGATCTAGTGTGTCATCCCTGTCGTCATGGGAAAATGGTTGCCGCATCCCACTCACATGTGACTCAGGTGATGACTTCGTATCCAGGTGAGCTGTTACACTTGGACACTGTAGGTCCAGCTCGGGTACGCTCAGTCGGTGGGAAGTGGTATGCACTTGTGATTGTTGACGACTTTTCTCGTTTCTCGTGGGTTTTCTTTTTGGAGTCTAAGGATGAAACTTTTCAGTTTGTTCATGACCTGATTTTAAAGCTGAAGAATGAGAACAATAGTCGGATGCGAGCAATTCGCTCTGACAATGGCTCTGAGTTCAAGAACTCTCAGTTCGTCAGCTTCTGTAGTGATCAGGGTCTTGACCATCAATTTTCTTCTCCTTACACTCCCCCACAGAATGGCGTTGTGGAACGAAAGAACCACATGCTAGTCGAGATGGCCAGGACGATGCTCGATGAGCACAGGACTCCTAGACGTTTTTGGGCTGAAGCCATGAACACGGCTTGCTATCTGGCCAACCGCATTTTTCTTCGAGCTTACTTAGGTAAGACTTCGTATGAGTTGCGGTTTGGCAGACAGCCCAAGGTGAGCCACTTGCGAGCGTTTGGCTGCAAGTGCTTTGTGCTAAAGAAGGGAGGACATTTGGACAAGTTTGAGTCTCGTTGCTAGGACGGTGTTTTTCTTGGCTACGCTTTGCATTCTCGAGGCTTCCGTGTTTGGAACCTCGAATCCCAGCTGCTTGTCGAGACTTGTGAGGTTTCATTTGATGAGTTCTTGCCTTCTTTGACTCCTTCTTTTGAGCCTTCTGATGGTGAGCTCGGAGAGTCCATCTTCGAGGAAGATGAGGATACTCCAGCCGCTAATGAGGGTGGACCTTCTGCACCCCCTGCAGAGCCCACACCTTCTGAGACTTCGATTGAGGACGAGGGCGGACCTCTGATCGCTTCTTCCACTTCGATCGAGCCCCCTCAGTCGAGTCTAGAGGTGCCAGCTGCTGACTCCGGTGAGGTGACTTCAGATCACCAGGGAACCCGAGCAGTTCAGCGTGGTCACCCCTCAGAGCTCATCATCGGTGATTTGACTGAGAGGACTTTGCGTTCATCTACCTCTCTTGCTGTGTTTGTTGAATCTGCTTTTGTTGCATCTTTTGAGCCCAGAGATGTTTCTCATGCTCTTTCTGATTCAAATTGGATTAATGCTATGCAAGAAGAGCTTGAGAATTTTGTCCGTAATCGGGTTTGGACACTAGTTGAGCCGCCACCAGGATGCAACCCCATAGGCACCAAGTGGGTGTTCAAGAACAAACAAGGTGAAGATGGGGTTGTGGTGCGCAACAAAGCTCGACTAGTTGCCCAGGGTTATTGCCAGAAGGAAGGTATTGACTTTGAAGAAACCTTCGCTCCTGTTGCCCGTCTTGAGTCCATTCATATTCTTCTAGCTTTTGCCATTTTGAAGGGTTTTAAGATTTTTCAAATGGACGTCAAGAGTGCTTTTCTGAACGGGTACATAGAAGAGGAGGTTTATGTTAGGTAACGCCCCGGTTTTGAGAACCCTAAGTTTCCTCGACATGTTTTTAAGTTGCAAAAAGCTTTATACGGGTTGAAGCAAGCCCCCAGGGCTTGGTATGACCGGTTGAAGCAATTTTTGTTGGGGAAAGGCTTTGTGATGGTTCGGTGGATAAAACTCTCTTTTTGCTCAGAGTTGCTTCAGATTTCTTAGTTGCTCAGATTTACGTGGACGATATTATCTTTGGCGGTACTACTGACTCTCTTGTGTCCAAGTTTTCTGAGCAGATGCACAGTGAGTTTGAGATGAGCCTCATGGGTGAGCTCAAGTATTTTCTAGGGCTCCAGATCAAGCAGACCAAGGACGGCACTTTCATCCACCAAGGTAAGTACACTCGCGATATGCTTAAGAAATTTTACTTTGGTGGAGAATTCAAGCCGCAGATGACTCCGATGAGCACATCTGGGGGTCTGGACAAGGACGAGAGTGGCGTCAAGGTCAACGAGAGGGAGTTTCGAGGGATGATCGGTTCGCTGTTGTACTTGACGGCAACAAGACCAGACATACAGTTTGCCGTGGGACTTTGCGCGCGTTTTCAGTCTTCACCACGCGCGTCTCATCGGCAGGCTGTCAAGCGCATCTTCAGGTATCTCACTTATGCGCCTGATCTTGGTCTTTTCTATTCAGCATCATCATCTCTTGATTTATCTGGCTTTTCAGACGCTGACTTTGGTGGGTGCTGGTTGCATCGCAAGTCGACTTCCGGTACTTGCCGTTTCTTGGTTCTTCCCTTGTTTCTTGGTCTTCTCGAAAGCAATCTGGAGTTGCTCTTTCGACCACTGAGGCTGAGTATGTAGCTGCTGCTAGCTGCTGCTCACAGTTAGTTTGGATGATTTCCACTCTGCGAGATTTTGGGTTGTTCTTTCCTACCAGGGTTCCATTATTTTGCAACAGCACCAGTGCAATTAGTGTAGGGAAAAACTCGTGTCTCCATTCAAAAACCAAACATATTGATGTGTGCTTTCATTTTCTGCAGGATCAATATGAGAAAGGTGTTATTGACCTTGTTCACATTGATACCCATCATCAATTGGCTGACATTTTCACCAAACCCCTAGATCAGTCTACCTTTGAGCGTTTACGAGGGGATTTGGGTGTTGTGTATCCTTTCTAGGATATTTTGCGTCAGTTTTCTTTCTTCTTTACTCTTTTCTTGAGTCTTTTCTGTGTGTGTTCATATCTTGCATATTCACATATCACACTTTAGAGCTGTTTCTGTTATATGATTGAACTGCTTTACTTATTCTAGCTGGTACATGCTTTTGAATACTTGTCAATGATCATGCTTTGGTTCAGTTCACTTGTTATGTCTGATATCTGTCATGTGCATGGCTTTTATGCTTTAAACTTGAAAATATGATCACCATTGCTTCTGGTAACTAGCATGCGTATACTGAATGTTCTTGCTATCTGTTACATGCCTTGTAGCTAGTTCCTGACTTAGATGCAAACATGCAACTTTGACACCTGTCTGCTTTAAAACATGGACATGTGCTATAAAAATGATGAAAAATAAAAAAATAAAAATTCTATGCCTTTTTATGCATAACTTGAAAAGATCCAGGTGGGTTTGTTTTGTCACATTACATTGTTCTGGACTGTGTATTATAGCACTTTGGTATGAACTAGGACAGTGTAGTGTATGCCAAGACCAATGTCTTAAGCTTCTGATGGTCCAGTTCTGGCCTAGGCTTGACTTGGTCGGTCAGTATAAGGTTTGACATTCAAATAACCCCTGGCAAAAATGAAAAAGGAAAAAGAAAAAGCCTGAAAATTGAAATGATAACAAGTTTGCTGAAGCACTTTGTTTTGGACAATGCTTATCTTGGTAGATATCAGTTAGCTTCTACATCTCATGTTTTACCTTGCTTGTCAACCGGAAAATGTGGTGATGTTTTTGTTTGCAAAAATTGAAAATGCGTGCTAATGACTTTTTTAGATATCATCTGTTGCACTAATCATGCCATGTTTCTTAGATAGTATGTCTTTTGCTGTATATGTTCGATGTTGTAATTGTAGTCAATCATATCTGAGAAGCATGCTTTCTACACTCCACATGCACCCCAGTTGCATTCATTGCATATTTTGAGGGGGAGTTGCCTTTCAGTGGGAGTCTGTGTCTCTTTTGAGTGCTTGATGAGTTCACTTGTCAACAAGGGGGAGAAATTTTGGGATAAGAGTTTAAGGGGGAGTTTTTGTCTCACTTACTCTTTTAATATCCTTGTTGATGTTTCTGAGATCGCACTCATTTTGAGCTTTTACATTTTGGCTTACCATAATGACCGCTTCTTGCTTTTTGTTCGGCTTTTGGTCATTAGGGTTAAACTTTTACCTTTTCTTCTTCTTCTTTGTTTTCTTGTGCTTTGTTTTCATGTTTCCACATGTGTTCGTAGGTTCTAAAGAGCTGAAGAAGTGAAGTGTTGACAATGCACTCATCAAGGGGGAGATTGAGGAGCCATGCTGAATAGCGTGGGCCTCATGGCTACAGATGTGATGAGTCATTGTCAACGATAGTCAAAGAGGACTGAGAAGGGTGAAGATCTGCTGTTTCATGGGCCACGTGTGACTCAGGTACACGGGTAGCGAGCGACTGTCGGGCTGAGAGAGCCGCGAAGTCGGGCTGGCCCAATCCGGGTACATGGGCCAGAAGCAGCAGAAGACCCACTGGGCTGTTGACTAGGATTGACTCAGGTACACGGGCGGTGAGTGATTGCCGGGCTGAGAGAGCTGCGGAATCGGGCCGGCCCAATCAGGGTACCTGGTGCAAAGTCGGTGGAGGCTTTGTCAGTTTCGACGCAAAACTGACAACCATTGATTCTGTATCGGACTGTCCAGAAGAGAAGCCGTAGTCGCTACGAAAGCTTAGCTTCTGGATAAGTCATCTGTATCTCTAGGCCCACAGTCAGTCAGTCGTGTCTGTAAAAATTCCTAAGGGCAGTTGAGTCATTTCCTTTATTTTAGCATCTATAAAAACCCTAAGGGGCTGGTGGAATATTCCTAAGTGTTGGGCAGCCTATAAATAGGGCCCCAATCCCTAGGGTTGTGCTACCCTTCTAGAATTCACTTTTCAATCCATTGGGTCATTTTGTTCCCTGTTTTCTCTCTCCTGCTCATGTGTGCGTCGCCTGCGTTTTAGCTCCTGTGTTCATCCTGTTTCTTCACTCTTTTTGGAAGATTTTATTCCTCTCGGTGTGTGCGCAGCACTTCATTTAAGACTCTGTTGGTTCGGTTTGCACGCAGCTAGTTTATTCCTGAACAGAAGCTTCTCTGCTGCTTCGGCTTGTTCTTCACGAGGAGTACTAGTTCTTGCTGTTTGCAAGTAGTACTACTTCACTGTAGCAACAGTACACTAGTACTCTAGGCTTGTTTTTTTTTCTGCGTAGCTGTTTGATCGAGTGACAGGGCCAAAGTCCCTTTTCTGGCTGTTTCTGGCGAAGCCCCTTCTCTCTGTTCGAAGTCCCTCAGCTCCGTTAGGCAGGCTTCGATCTGACATCCTCGAGGGCTTCGCTTGAACTTTGACTTCACTTTGTGTGCTGTGTTTCTAGCTTCGAAGTACGTTTTTGTGCTCTGTCAGCTTGACATACTTCGACAGTCTTTGCGAAGGTGTTCTCTGTCTTGAGCAGTTCGAAGTCAATACTTCGACAGGCTTAGAAGTTAGCTTCGAAGCTAGTCTCTCCAGTAGACTTCGCTCGACGTGAGTTCCTTCTTGCTGCCATTTTCGAAGGTCACAGTGTGTAAGTTCGGAGCTTGTCTTTCGAAGTTAACCTTCGGAGCGAAGGTCTCAACTTCGGTTGTCATACCTCGACCAACCTAGCTTCGAAGGTTGAGTGTAGGCTTTGACTTCGTCTTGCTGCCGTGTGTTTGGCTTCGCCTATCTTTCAGAGATTGCTTTTCTGTGAGCTTGTTCAAACCTTTCTGTTCGAAGTCTAGGCTTCGAAGTACACTGTTTCGAAGCAAGTTTCGATACTCTCATACTTCGCTTCGAAACATACTTCGCTCTTTGCCACACGAACTAGGCTAGACCAAACAAACCTTCGGCATGTCAACGATAACCTACGCTTGACTTCGACAAGTGTTGGAACAATTGCGTTAGTTCCAGCAGGTTTTCCTGTGGTGGTGTATGATGTGGAGAATGAACCTCGATGGGTTCTCTCAGAGGGAGAAGGAGTTTATACTGGTTCGGGCCTCCCCTAGGGGATAATAGCCCTACGTCCAGTTTGTGGTGGATTTGGCATGGTATGCCTTAGTGTGGAGAAGAGAACTACAGGGTCTCATGGCCCCCTGGGGTGTGTCCTGTTACAAGGGCTTTGCCCTGCTTTTATAGGCACGCAGGCCTAAGGAAAAGACCAAAATGCCCTCTACAAGCCCCTAGGCTCATAGGGGTAGACAGGGAAAGAGAGCTAGCTACTGTACAAAAGTACCCTACAGCTTTACAACTTTACAGACGTGTCAGGTTGCACCAGGCTTTGACCAGCTAAACGACATACCAAGGGCGGAGGGGCCCCCGGTATGGCCTATATACTTAGATATTTCTTAAGCTTCGAAGTAGGGGTCGGAGCCCTTCTGGCGGAGGCTGTGAAGAAGGCTTCGAAGTGCACCCCGAGGGGGGCTTCGAAGCATGCTCCGAGCAAGGCTCCGAACTGGGGTCTCGGAGCTTTGGCCTCCGAACCGGGGGCCTCCGAACTAGGGGCCTCCGAACTGGGCCCTCCGAACCGGGGCCTCCAAACCGGGGCTATGAACAAGGCTCCGAACAAGGGTCTCGGAGCCTTGACCTCGAACCGGGCTCCGAACTGGGGTCTCGGAGCCTTGGCTTCGAACAGTCTTGACAGGGTCCGAAGGCTGGCTTCGTGGAGCCCCTAAAGGGGGGTTCAAGGGCTAACTCCGGACATGGTCCGAAGGTTAACCTCGAACTGGGCTCGGAGGCTGGCTTCGAGGCCAACCTGAGACTTGGCTCCTTGCGGCCTTCAGGGGATCCCGCGGGCTTCGCACCGAAGGGCTCCGAAGTACCTCGCTCTGGAGGGCTTCGATGGGGCCCGGGGGCTTCGTTCCAGCAGGCTCTGGGACGAACCTTGAGACATGGGAACAGACCTGGGGGAGGATGTAGGCTTCGACAGTGCTGGGCTCCGGGCCGGAGGCCGTCGAAGGCTGACGTCATTTGGCCCCTGTTCAGGGGAAATATATTCCCCCAACAGTAGCCCCTCGTGTGTAGGCCTTCGGGACGAAGGGGTGCACGCGCCTTTAGGACAAATGACCTGCAAAATACAACTTCGGATAAAACATGCCTTCGGAGCTTGGACCGGAGGCGACCTCGAAAACTGCAGGTAATAAATGCCTGCGCCAGTTTGTCAGAAGGACCTTGGGAGCCCAAACGGCTCCGCAACGGCTAGAAAGTTACCGTTACCCTGCGCTGGGCCGCTTCGCCTTCGCTGGAGGCCCACTCGGAAGTGGGTTCGGCCCACGACTGCTGGAATTCTTACCGAGCCTATAAATAGGGGTTTACCGCGTGCAGCTTCGGCACGCTCTCATTTGCTTCCTTCTTATCGCCTTACAACCTTCGCTCTCTTCTTCTTTCTGGCTTCGCGCGGAGCACCCTTTGCTAGCTTTAGCCCTTCGCGCCGAAGCCCCACAGAGATGCCGAAGAAGGCAGTGGCGAAGTCCTTGGCTCTGGGATTCCGCAAACCGACAACAGCATGATGGTGCAGCACAGGTAGTTGAAGCAAGGATTCCGCTGAAGGGTGTTCTGACAGCCTCCGAAACCAGTCTCCTGGCTCCTGACACCTCCGACGAAGTAGCTCTGAGCGTGAAAACCTGCAACAGAATAGAGATCAAGTGCCAATTCGGCCTAGGGACCGAATCTGCTAAGTGTTGCAGTAGAGGAATGAAGGTAGCAATCTGTTATGTAGATTAATGGATTCTTCACAAGCGAGGTAACAAGGCGATATCAATCTGTTACGTAGATTAACGGGTACTTCACAGGTGAAGTAACAAGGCTTACCACTATTCTGAAGTGGCCAGCGGAGGGCTTCCAGGCAAACCCGCGAAGGTTGCAGAAAAGTAAAGATAAAAGTAAAGGTACGGTTCAAAGCTAGGGCTTTGTGTTTGATTTCTGTTGGGGGGTTAATGAACCGACCTCACCCCTATATTTATAGAGGCTAGTCTTCTAATCTCTAAGACTAATCTGTTAAGATTCGGACTAATCATGCGTAGGGAAAAATTAGCCAGAATCAGACTCAAACTCTATCTCTGGAATTCTGCCTGAAGTGGGCCTTCGGCAAGGCCTGCCGAAGCTTGCTCCTCGGGCCAAAGCTTCGGCGATGTAGGCCTCCAAAGTCCTTCGGGCCGAAGCTAGCAGGCCTGCTAGAAGCTTCTGAAGCCCATAGATCTAATGGGCCTTCGGCCCTATAGGGCTTCGGCCCGATCCAGGACATGTGTATTTTTGGCCCAAATTACCAAAATTGATATTTTGACAATCTTAACCATTTAATGCCATTTTTTGCTATCAACACATGCCTCTTCCTTTTAGTGAACTAAGTGAACTAAAAGCATAACAGTCTAAGGATGATATCTCCCATATTGGCCTTTGACACTTTCAAGCAGTTTGCCACACACTTGGGAAATACTTTTTCAAGTACCTGCCATTCAAAGCTCTTCGAAATCGTTCTCCTTTTAGAGATTCTAACACATATGCATTACCTGGAGCGATTTCAGCTATTTTGAAAGGGCCTTCCCAACTAGGTGACCACTTACCAAATTTAGGGTTCTTAGTGCCTAAGGGTAAAATCGTCTTCCAAACCATGTCGCCAACTTGAAATGATTTTGGTTTAACTTTCTTATTGTAGGCTCTAGCTACTCTTCTCTTGTCTATTTCTATAGCTTCTAAAGCCCTTAGCCTCTTATCGGTCACTTCTTCTAAATTATCCTTCAAAAGAGTCTCATATTCATCGACTGATAAGCCATCTTTCCTTAGAACTCTTAAAGAGCCAAGATCTATTTCTACAGGTAGAACGACTGCTTGTCCATATACTAGATCATATGGACTAACTTTGGTAGCACCGTGCTTCGTAATTCTACAAGCCCATAGCGCCTCAGAAAGCACTTCATGCCACATCTTAGGGAACTCTTCGATTTTCTTCTTATTGAGCTTAATCACAGTTTTATTACTAGACTCGGTCTGACCATTGGCCTGAGCATAATATGGTGAAGAGTTTATCAACTTGATACCATAAAATTCGGCAAAGTCTCTCACTTCTTTAGAGACAAATGAACTACCTTGATCCATAGTGAGAGTTTGGGGAATACCGAATCTATTTATAATGTGCTTCAAGATAAAATCAGTTACCTCATTGTGAGTTATATTCTTGAGAGGCACGGCTTCGGTCCATTTGGTGAAGTAGTCTGTTGCCATCAACACGAACCGATGTCCTTTTAAAGAAGGAGGATAGATCTGGCTGATTAAGTCTAAACCCTAACCTCGGAATGGCCATGGCTTGATAATAGGGTTAGGCCATGAAGCAGGAGCTAGCTGAATATTGTCAAACTTTTGACATGCCTCACACCATCTACAGTATCTAAAACAATCCTCAATCATAGTCGACCAGTAGAAACCTGCTCTTTTGAGCATCCAACTCATTTTTTGGTCCGACTGATGAGTGCCACAAAGCCCTTCATGGACTTCTCCCATAGCTACTTGGGACTGTTCATCGTCTAAACACTTCAAAAGTACTCCATCAACAATTCGGCGATACAGTACATCGTCTAGCAACACAAATTTAAACGCTTGTCGCCGAACTTTCCGATCAACCCTTTGATTGGGATTTCTTAAATACTAGATGATTGGAATTCTCCAATCGCCCTTATGGACCTCTGGAGGGTTTGTTGACTCCTTTACTAGAGTGATTTCCAAACTATTAACTTCAGAGTGCCCGGGCCTTTCCCACTTCTGCCGAAGTCTGACTAGATCGATCGTGTGGAGCCGATTAGGACAAAGCCTTCCGCCGGAGGGTTCCGCTTCCTGAAGACCTCCGTTGTCTAGCGAGCTTCGACGCATGGGCTTTGGCGTGCAACACCCTTCAGCGGACGAAGTGCTCTGGCCTAAGGGCTCCAGCACGCGGCACGCTCCAATGGCCAGAGGGGTCTGACCCAAAGGGTTCGACAGACCTCATGCCTTCATGAAGCCTCTAGCTTCGGCAGTGAGACCAAGCATCGACTTTTCCTATACATAAAAATTACCTCTCCTAACTTGATAGCCAGACGCTTGCTGAGCCAAATCATTTGCAATGGAATTGGCTTCTCTTGACATGTGAGAAATTTTGAAGTCGTCAAAAGTAGCAACTATGTCTAAACATTTATCCAAGTAACTGTTTAGCAAGCCATTAAAGCATTGAACACTTTTAGCTACTTGTTGTACTACTAACAGAGAATCACCATGCGCATGAACATGTTTAGCACCTATGGATTCTAGCAACTCAAGTCCTAGCAATAGGGCCTCATATTCAGCTTGGTTATTAGTAGAGGGAAATTCTAAACGGGCCGAGGTCTCAAAGCGCATTCCATTAGGTGATATGAGGACCACTCCAATACCTTGGCCATTCTTGCAGGCTGAACCATTGAAATAAAGTTTCCATGGTACTACCTCAATTAGAGAAATATCATCACCCCAATTGATGTCCACGTGGTGATCAACTATAAATTAGCAACAATTTGGCCTTCCATAGCTCTTAGAGGTTCATTGGCCAAATCATATTCAATCAAAGCGTAAGCCCACTTTCCGATTCTTCCACTTAGAATCGGCTTTTGCAACATGTATTTTATAACATCGGTTTGGCAAGCGACAATACATGTAGTAGGGAGAAGATAGTGACGTAATTTGGTACATGTGTAATAAAGTGATAAACATAAATGCTCCACAAACACGTACCTGGTTTTGGCGTCCAGCAGGCGGTGACTCAAGAATGTGATGATGTACTCTCTTCCCTCCACCTCCTGAGTTAGCACGGCTCCTATCACGCTTTCTTTGGCGGCGATGTATAATCGAAATGGAATTCTGGCTTTCGGCGCTCTCACCACGGGTGGTGATGACAAGCATTCTTTAATTTTTTCAAAGGCATTTTGTTGACTTGCCCCCCAAGTGAACTCTGCTTCATTCCTTAGCTGGAGTATAGGGACAAAGACATCGATCTTGCCAGACAAGTTAAATATGAATCGACGCAAATAATTCATCTTGCCTAGCAACTTTTGCACATCTTTCTTGCATGTCGGCGCTGCAAAGTTTCTAATTTTCTCAAGCCTCTTAGGATCAATTTCTATACCTCTTTCATGAATCATGACTCCTAAGAACTTGCATGCCGACACGCCAAAAGCACACTTGAGCGGGTTCATTTTCAAACCATACTGTCGCATCCTATCAAAAGCAACTTTCAAATCAGCTAAGTGGTTTCCCATAGCGTCCAATTTAACTACAACATCATATATGTATACTTCTAACATAACTCCTAACAAGTCATGAAAGATCAAGTTCACATCACATTGATATGTAGTGCCAGCATTCTTTAAACCAAAAGTCATAACGACCCACTCGAACAAGCCGACAAAACTAGGCCATCAAAAGGCTGTCTTGTAGACGCCCTCTTCGGCCATAAAAAATTGATTATAACCAGCGTTGCCATTAAGAAAACTTAGTACCTTGTGTCCTGAAGCATCATTGATTAACATGTCGGCTATTTTCATGGGATACTCATCCTTAGGAGTGGCCTTGTTTAGATCCCTAAAATCAATATAAACTCGTATTTTGCCACTCCCCTTCTTTTCTACAGGCACAATGTTAGTGACCCATTCAGCATACCTGCATGGCCTAATAAACTCAGCCTTGAGCAATCATTCCACTTCTTCTTTAACTCGGTCGTACACGTCCAATTAAAGCAATGAGGAGGTTGTTTATAAGGCCTAAATCCAGACTTGATAGGTAGCTGATGCTCCATGAGCTCGCGGCTTAATCCGTGCATCTCGCTATACTCCCATGTGAAGCAATCGACGTACGACCGAAGCAACTTTATTACTTCGGCCTTTTCATCAGGTTGTAAATGTTGGTTTACAAAGGTCGACCATAGGATTCCACCATCTCCTATGTCAATTTCTGCTAAAGGATCAGCCGACGCAAACCTTGACCTAATTTTTCTACTTCGGTAAAGTCTTCGATGGCTTCAGCAATACCATCTTTAGTAAACCAATATTGCTCCACACGAGACTTTAGCCAATCTAGATTACTTTTGCTAGACACGATTACTAATTTAGAAATAGTCGTGCTACACCAGCCAGCTTTACAAACACTGGTACGAAACGTCCTCCGAACATGCTAACAAAGTCGTAATCCGAAAGATCTCTACCCGATAGACATTCTACTTTGTTTTGGATGGCGTCAATGGACACATCGGTCAATGCTACCTGGGCCAAAGTGTCTGCGGGTATGACCTCTACCTCATCGCCGTCCCATTGAATCAGGCATTGGTGCAAACTGGAAGGAATGCAGCAGTTTGCGTGAATCCAGTCACGCCCGAGTAGCACACTGTAGTTACCTTGCACGTCAATGATGAAGAATGCTATTGGCAACGTCTTATTGCCTACTGTCAACTCCATGCACTACTAGAAAACCCCCCTGTAGATACGCTGTAGTAGTAACGCCATTAAAAGCATCTCTACGTCGACATGTAAAGATGTTTTTTGACACGATTTGAAAAATGTGTTCGATTGTTACGATATTAAACACGCTTATAGTGTTATTAGTCATATAAAGATATTTTTTAACACGCTATTGAAGTCGTCTCAAAAGGACACGAAGTTAGACACGATTTAAAGCATCATTATCCCATAGAGACATTGTAAAGCGTATGAAACATTTGTTTATATCTAGGTATAGATCCTTTCTAACTTGATTTGAAAAGCGTAGCGAATTGATACAAAGTATAACATGCTGTCAACCGCGAAAAAGCATGTAGATTAGTTGTAAAGTGTATCAAATAACCATAAAAAAATTGACACGGACATAGACGCGCTTTGAGGTGTCATTATCCTCTTGAAACAGTTTAAAGCGTATCAAAAAATTGTTTGTAGCTAGGTATAGATGCTTATAAGCATCTATACAAATTGATACAAAGTTTGACATGCTTATAAGCATAAATAGCATGTACTAAAAATTGTGTACAACTGAAATTAAAAAAAAATGTGCCTCAATTGATTTGAACCCGGGTTGGGAGCTTTAGAGCAATGCAGCCTTACCATTGAGTTAGGAGCATATTTGTGATCTATTCACTGGACAAACCATATAAACATATTATTAGCATCTGCCACTATTAAAACTGAATCGCAATCATGTTTTATCCTTTTTTAGCGCAGCCGCTGCCGTGCCCTCCCTCGAACGCGCCGTGCTGCCTCCTGGTCGGCCTCATTAGCCCACGCCGCCACTGGAGACGCAACACGCCGCTCCCTTCCTCCGTGCATTGCGTCGCACTGCCCCTCACTCCGCGTACTGTGCCGCACCGCCCCTCCCTCTGGTAACTCCGCCGCGCCGCCCCTCCCTCCGCCGCACCGCCCCTCCCTCTCTCTGCTCACGAGACGTTCCACCGAGATTCGCAGGTCGCCCAGGTCGTCGTCATCATCAACATACACCAGGTCGGTTGCCCTGTTGCTCGATCCTCCACCTACAACTGCTTGGATGTTTGCTTCTCTGTACAATGGACACCCCTTTTTCCCTTTACTAGTGTAGTATATGTGTGCACTATCGTCAATTATCAAATCGAGTTTAAAAAGGAGCAACATCATTTAGATGATGGATTATTGGACTTTAAGTCCATGTGTAATCTCCGAGGGGTTTAATTGGGGAAGAAAGATAGTGAATATAGCCTCAAATTAAGGGCCAGTCCATGCTCACAGTTGGTAAATTGTTATTACATTTTTTTACAACCATGCTGTAATGTAAATGTATGATATGATTGAGCTTCCTTGTTATTTGTTGTCGTGGTTTGATTTCTTGAAGCATAAGCTGTAATTTAACTGTCTTTTAAATTAAGCATGATTTGTTTGATTTAAATTCCACATGTGCTTACATAGGGTGATGGATAGAAGTTGGATGAAAAAATCAAGACGGGAGACTGCATATGAAGATGGTGTTGAGGAATTTTTTACTTTTGCTTATCAGGACCTTCCACCTGACAGCGAGATATTGTGTCCATGTAAAAAGTGCAAGAATAGAATAAACCAGACTCGTGATGAAGTTAAGACACATCTGAGGTGTGACGGTATTCTTCAAGGTTATACCTCTTGGGTTCATCATGGTGAGAATTATGACAGACCCACAATTGCATTTGATGATGTGCCTAATATGACCACATTGTCTGCCACGGGTATAGTACAAGGTCACCGGGACAGAGGATCGGATAGCATTGAAGAACTACTACATGCTGCATTTGGTAGGGCTGCCGGAATGCTTGAAGGTGAGGCAGATGATTTTCAGGGAAGATTTGCAAGTATGGAACATAATGCCCTAGAGGATATTAATGTGAATTCAAGTGAAGGCGATGATTCGAGGAGGGATCATAATATATATGCAAGATTCTTAAAGGATGCACACGTAAGGTTATACCCTGATTGTAAGTACTCAAGGTTGTCATTTTTGGTGCACTTATATCACTTGAATTGCTTACATGGTTGGTCACAAGAATCATTTGCATCACTATTGGGTCTACTATCTGCCGTGCTACCTTGTGAAGCAAATCTTCCTAAGACATATTATGAAGCGAAGAAAATCATCCATGGACTAGGTCTTGATTATGTGAAAATCCATGCTTGCCCCAAAGATTGCATGCTTTTTAGAGGTGAACATGCCAAAAACGATGTTTGCCATGTGTGCGGGAGCTCTCGTTGGAAAGTTTTTAAAGAGAATTCCTCATCAGCTAAACCAAAGGGGAAAAGGAAACCAACAAAAGTGTTACGGTATTTTCCATTGATACCTAGGATCCAGAGGTTATTTTCAACTACGAAAACTTCAGATGATATGCGATGGCATGAGGAGGCACGAACAAAAGATGGAAAACTACGACATCTAGCAGATGGTGATGGTGAAGCTTGGAAAGAATTTAATGATAGGCATCCTGAATTTGCAGCAGATGCTCGAAATGTACGCCTTGGTCTTGCAAGTGATGGATTTAACCCCTTTGGGAATCAGAATTTGAAGCACAGTACATGGCCAGTAATGCTCGTTCCTTACAACCTACCACCTTGGATCTGCATGAAGCAAACATCTTTCATGTTGTCAATGATCATCCCTGGACCAGATTCTCCTGGTAATGATATAGATGTATATTTGCAGCCCCTGATTGATGAGCTTTTACTGATGTGGGATGGAGTTGAAACATTTGATGCCTCTTTGAAAAAAGAGTTCCATCTGAAAGCTGCACTTTTGTGGACTATAAATGATTTTCCAGCATTAGGTTACCTAAGTGGATGGAGCACAGGTGGTACATATGCCTGTCCTGCTTGTGGTCCAGCGACCAAATCATTTTGCCTGAAGCATGGTAAAAAGTCGTGCTATATGGGTCATCGTCGATGGCTGCCAGAAAATCACAGATACGGAAGGCAAAGGATGCAGTTTGATGGCTCCATAGAGACTGAGCTTGCACCTAAAACAATGAGTGTCAGCACTATTCTTAAAATGTTAGAAGGGAGAGAGTTTGTGCTAGGGAAAAAGGTGAGCATAACAAAGAAGGACAAGAAGAAAAGCAAGAATAAGGAAGTGGCAGATGAAAGTGCTAAGAAACGCAAGCGTAAAACAAAAGGACAAAATAATGAGTCAAATGGGAGTGTTAGTCAGGAGGTGAAGAATCATAAAGATTGGTTGAAAAAGAGATCAGTGTTCTTTAATCTACCATATTGGGAACAGAATAGATTAAGACACAATCTAGACGAAATGCACTTAGATAAAAATGTGAGCAACAACTTTATCTCGACTCTATTAGCTATTTGTCATAAAAGAAAGGATGACCTTAATGCACGACTAGATTTAGTTGAACTTATAATTCGAGAGGATCTTCATCCTGTTGTACATAATGATGGAAAGCAGACGATTCCTGATGCACCTTTTACCATGTCTAGAGAGAAAAAGGAGATCCTTTGCTCAGTAATAAAAAACCTTAGGACCCCTAATGGATATGCATCAAACATATCTAGGTGTGTGAACATGAAAGACTTTACATTAAGTGGACTTAAGAGTCATGACAATCATGTTTTACTACATGACATTCTACCGATGGCGCTCCGATCCTGTTACCCTAGCAAAGATGTCATGAGGATAGTTGTTGAACTATCTAATTTCTTCAAAATGTTGTGCTCCAAAGTTATAGATGTTGATGAGTTGGTAAAGCTTCAAGAGAGTATTGTGATGACACTATGTGATATGGAAAGAACTTTCCTACCATCATTTTTTACTGTGAGCGTGCATTTGATGGTGCATTTGGTACAAGAAGTTAAACATGGTGGCCCTGTTCAGTACCGATGGATGTACCCCATGGAAAGGTATGAAACTTCATTTAGTTTGCACTGTTGTTGTCAATAAATCATTTCGAAAACTTACACATGTTCATAATTGCATATTTGCATATAGGTTTTTTGTTCGGCTAAAGGCACTTGTCAAGAATAGAGCTCACGCAGAAGGATCAATTGTTGAAGGATATTGCATGGAGGAATGCTTGGACTATTGTTCAAGATTTTTAGAAGTAACAACTCGTCTTACTAGGCCATCTAGAAATCCTGAATATTCTCATGAAAAAAGGCTTGTACTTGTTTCATAATGCTGGTGAACCAATTGGAAAGTGTATTGTGGTCAACGTTGATAAGAATCTTCTTGTTCAGGCACACCGATATGTCTTGCGACATTTCGATGAACTTGAGGATTTACGTAGGTTTGTTCTTATATTTCCCCAGGTTTTGGTTATTTTGTAGTAACTTATTGATGACATGACACTGATCCTATTCTTGTAGAGAGTTCTTGGAAGAGGAGAAAAGCAAGCTGGGGCCATCAACCAATTTGACACCTTGTTCCATTGAGAAGTTGACCGATGAAAACTTTCCTGATTGGTTAGAGCAAAAGGTGTGTACATCTTAAATTGGTGCATTTTATGCACACACTATTAATTAATAGCTGAATTGGATATAATTAAATGCACTTGTACAAATATGTTATCCTAGGGGATGGAAAAAGAATAACGGCAAAGGTTAGAGCATTGGCTGCTAAACCTAGCAGATATTGTGTGAGATGCAGTGGATTCTCTATTAATGGTTTTAGGTTCCACACTATGAGCCGTGAGGCTGCACGCTTGACACAGAATAGTGGTATAGTGAACATCGCACATGATGGTGTGCATTATTATGGTAGATTGTCAGATATAATTGAATTGTCATATGCAGAGTACAAGGTAGTGCTTTTCAAAGGTGAATGGTATGATGTTCATCATCAGGCTGGGTTACGAAAATATGAGTTTGGATTTACCCTTGTGAATTTTTCTCGAATGATACACACAGGACAAAAATTAGAGCATGATCCTTTTGTCTTCTCTTCACAAGTGCAACAAGTATTTTATGTCCAAGATCCAAGAGCTGAATCGTGGTACACCGTGGTGAAAGTTATACCACGTGATAATTTTGACATGGGTGCTGAATTGTTGGAAGAGGAAACAGATTAGATTGCATAGTTGAATGGTGGCAATTCTGTTGATGTTAAGTTCTGAAATGTTGATTGCATAGTGTAAAAGTTCTGTTTTTAATCCATGTTTTCTTCAAACAGAGATTCCACGGTGCATTTTTGTAAGCCATGATTTTGGATATAATTGGTAGAAAGTTGTCAATGCTCCAGATTCAGATTTTACAATGTATACTTTGTTTTCAATCAAAAAAAATTAATACTCTCAACATGTGAACAACTCCAGATGTTGTTTTTGTCAAAGTGTTTAAAATACTGTTGTTTTTGAGGTTCGAACGCCGGACCTGTGCTTCAAACAGCCTGTCCTCTACCATTGGACTATCGATGCTTTCTTGAAAGTATTGTGCAAGCAGCATTTTTATATGTATACTTTTATTTAGTATTTAACCCTTCGCCGCCCGTGACGCCTGCCAGAAGCCCCGCCGTCGCCGCCGGGCGCCGTCGGTCGGCCATCGTTGGTCGGCCGCTGCCCGTCGATCAGACCCCCGCCACGCTCACTCTCTCGCGCGCTTGGGGGCTCCCTACGCCGTTGCGACTTGGGGGGCTGTGGCCGTTCGTGGCCGCTCGCCAGACCTCGAGGTGCGCCTCCACTTTATCATTGACCTTATCTCTTTTGTTGATCAAAGAACAGTGCCTATGCTTGAAAGACTGCTAGTTATATCATCACAGAGGCAGAAAAATTTATTTATGCACCGAACAAAATTGCATTTGAGATTGAGTAATATGGTTCAATATTACCTGCTCAAAAGATAGATGTTCAGTTCAACTAATTTCTCACTAGTTTTGCTAGAATCATTTTCTGAGTATTGTGAACTTATTTGAAGTCTTGAAGATATATCCTTCTAATTTTTATTTTTCTTGTGAGTATTAGTATGAAGTATCAGTTTTTAGTTTGGTTATCTGTAGCATTTCTGAAATTTAGTCTACTGAATCAAATCTTAATGTTTACTTGATGTTTCAAGTGAAATGAGTAATCAAGACTGAATGTCCAAGCTTGAATGTTGGTTGTTTCTACTGATTTTTGAGTAGTAGGGTACCATAAACATGAATCAACATATTTGTGATTTCATTTTGTTATAAATTCAATCAGTGAACATATCCTTCTGCTTTTGTGTAATCAGTTGTTTTCATCTAATTGAAAAGTGCTTCAAAACTATACCTTTGAGCAGTAGTATTCACTGTCATGCAGTTTTCAAAAATGTATTCTATCTGATTTCTTGAATTAAATTCTTGTTGACTATTCATTTGCCGAGCAGCCGAGCATTTTTCTAGTGATGGGTCCTCCTAACAAAGAGTTGAAGAGGGACAAATTGGGGAGGTTCCGGCGTCATACAAAAGTCGAAAAAAAGTATGTGGTTCCAAAGAGTGAACAGAACACTAGGTCATCTACTACATCAAGCGGGGTCTGTGAGGTCTGCCAGTGTGGTAAGGTTAAGGTAGAAGGCCGCCCTTGCGATTGCGCGCCAACCTCCAAAAGGAAGCATGTGGTTCTTCAGTTGGACTCGGACTCGGACGACGACATTCCGCATCAAGGTAAAGGGCAAACTGTAGAGGCAAGTCATGCCAAAGGGCAAACTGTTGAGACAAGTCATGCCAAAGGAAAAACTATAGACGAAAGTGGTGGCAAAGGAAAAACTGCAGAGAGAATTGGTGGCAAAGGAAAAACTGCAGAGGGAATTGATGGCAAAGGAAAAACTATTGAGGCAAGTGGCAGCAAGATGAGTGTTGAGGCAAGAACTTCTGATACTTCAGTTATTTTACATTTCTATATCAGTGTGCATTCATAATATATTTAATATTTTATTTATGAGTTACTTATCTGAGTTTCAATGTTTATATCTTCTTGCAATCATGCAGGACTATCTAGACCTAATGCTTGTACAACTAGACTGCATGATCGAGAAGTTGGACATATTGATGGACAAACTTGACATAGTGATCGACAAGATGTGTTCTAAATGACATGGACAATGGCATAGTTAGTGCTGGTGGATGTTGTGATATTTTGTTTAGTTAGGTGTGGTTGTTGTTGTTGATCGATCGTATCTTTTGGTTACTTAATGATGGATGTTGTTATCGATAGATCGCTGGTACCTTTTGTTAGGTTGGTGGTTGAACTAATGAACTAATGACTGAAGGCTGGATCATATATGTAAGAATTACTAATGGCACATCTAATTGATTGCATGTGGTATCTTTACTTAATTTGACTGATCAGATTGTATGCTTATGTCATGCTATCATCTTCAGTTAATCTGAGCAAAATTCCAACTTTTCTGGTGCAAATGCAAATTTGCGAAAATTTTGTTGTCGTGTTGTATATGCTAGTTTCTTCAGTTAATTTGACCACAAGGCAACCACTATCTTCAGAATACAAAATACCAACTTTTCTGGTGCAAATGCAACTTTACAATATCAAAAAGTTTGTAATTGTCTAGATCCATTTAATTTGCTATTTTGAACACATTAGTCATGTTCCTATGATTTATATCGAAATATGTCAAATTTTTTGTTCCCATACACTAAATTCGAAGTTTTCCAAAAAAAAAATCTATGTTGTGAAACTCGATTGGTAATGCGGAGGTTAAGGGTTCTTAAATTCTAAGAAAATCAAATAAAGTCTGAAAAATACGAGATTTTTCATGGTGCTATTATATTATACGTACATTCTATGATAAAATTTTGAAAATGTTTCAACGAAGTTGTGACATAGGATGTTAAGAAACTCGACCTTCTCATGAATGGAATTGAATTACAGTTTTCAAAAGGAATAGGTTCGGGTCGAAAGCAAATTTATGATTAAACAGTCTTTTCAACTTTAATTTTTTTATAATCAAAGTAAAACTTATCTCCTTCCATATAAAATGTTTGTAATTTTCTAGATCCTTTTAATTTGCTATTTTGAACACATTAGTCGTGTTCCTAAGATTTATATCGAGATATGTCAAATTTGAACTACAAGTACCTCAAACTATGTACCAAAATTATAGAATAATCATATTCATGTTTTTGTTCCCATTTTTTTTGAAAAAACTATGTTCTGTAACTTTATAAAGTCTAAAAATAGGAACAAATTTTGAGTAGTGTTTGTTAAGATGAAATACTTGATTTTAAAATTTTATTGAAGGATAGAAACATATTTAAAAAACAAACTAAAAATGTGGTGACTCCTAGGGATCGAACCTGGGTTGCCATCTTACCAACCAGCGCCAACATCCATCTGACTTCTTGATATTTTTGTACATGCAATTGTATTTTGTGCTAGTAACGAATACAGTACCGAAATTTTTTGGCGCCAGGTTGCGCGCCAAACATTTTTACCTCCTATACATTGAAATCCTTGCCTTATTCAACACAGGGAAACATCGCAACCGCACGGCAACCGCACATTCTCCTTTTACCTCTCTTGCTATACATCCAATTCTCCTTTTACCTCTCCTTTTACCGCTCGGGCGCCGGCAAACGCAGGGCCACACCTGCTCGCCGGCATCCTCAAGTTCTCATCGTCACCATCTCTGCTCCAGGTATTGCCATGCCTTCGTCCCAATCTCTGGCCTGCTTATCGATTTACTGCTTATCGTCGCCATGAGTTCAGATATGACATTGAATTAGGGTTCCAACAAATTCAATACCTTCGACATGTAATCTTTCATGAAACCATATGTGTTGTACTGCTGAGAGTTTGTAGAAGATGAGTATCCCTTGCTGGTACATTAGCAAATCTTGTTTGCATCTGTTCCAAAATATTTGGAGGAATCAAACTGGTATTCTGTTCTGTTTCAAAATCCTACTGGAGCTATCTGCTGATTGACTGATTTGTGTTCCAATTTGAAGTTGTTGAATCCAATATTTGATCAAGGTTCTGATTTTAGTGTTGTATGTCCTGAATCTGTTTAGATTACTGATATGCTTTCAAGGTTAGCTTGATTCTAATTTGATTTTGAGTAAAAGTGTTCTAGTTCAAGGTTGTCTCTCTTGTTTGGGTCACTACTGTGTGAATGTGCTGTTAGGTATGATCTAAAAGGTTGAGCTACAGCTGTTTTGGGTTTTGACATCTTGAGAAGATCATTCTGCGCACTGTGTTCAATTGAAATTTGAATCTTTGTTTTTAGAGGTGCGTTGGGTGAATTGATCATGAAATTTGAATCTGTGTTTTTAGAGGTAGTTGAATGCTGATAGCAGTCACAATAACTTGATGACTTAAATCTTGGTAACTTCAGATCAAATCATGGTAAGACCACTTCAACGGTTAAGGAACTTGAACCTCCAACAAGAAGAGGAGGCAAAACCTATTGAGAATGGGCAGGATAACTTAGCGGAGTGTGAGAATGGGCAGGATAACTTAGCGGACTGTGAGAATGGCCACTCCAACTTACCAAAGCATGGCAACGACGAAGACTTGCAAAGTCCTCCTGATATTGATGGCTTATTAGAGTGGCTCCCAAGCCAACATCCGCGAACCCCAATAAATATAATATGTTAGTTTCATGTTTTTATTGCATATCCAAATTCAGTGTCAACATAATCTATTTCCTATATGTAGGGCCAAATGGAGATGTTAGACAAGTTTTAGGGGAGTTCAGAGTTTCAAATTTAGTGGATTTACAGAGAGGAAAGGTTATTGTAGGGACTGATGAAAATGGTGTCCCAAATGAAAGGTTAGCCTCTATTCTTGGACAATACCTTGGACAGATAGCAGAAAAACCATCATTAGCGCCTTTACACATTGAAAGATGGGACAATGCTATGTTCAATACTCACAAGCAACAGATAATCAAAGATGTGGAGGTAAAATTAATGTTCCTAGCTAGTTCAATAAAAAGTACCTCAATTTCCATCCATCTAGTAACAACTACCTCTACTTTTATAGGAAAACTTTCAGTTCCCCCGCCAAACACTAAATCTTACAAGGGACTGGGTGCTAAGGACTGTTAACAATAGGTGGCGATCCTACAAATCAAAGTTGAAGAAACAATATTACAACCGTGAAGAGAGATCTCTAGATGAAATCATAAATGGGAAACCAAGCAAAGTGAATGAACTTCAATGGAAAGACCTTGGTTGGATTTTGGTGCCTAGAACCACATAAGGTACCACCCTTTTATTCATCATTTATATGCATGATGAAAGTAACGAGTGTAACATCACTTCATCACTCTTTTATTTGCAGAAAGTATGTGCGATAAACTCTAGGATCGCAAAAGAACAGAAAAATATAAACACATCTGGGAGAAAAAGCCATGCTACACTTAAAAAAAGAGATGGTGGGATATATTCATCCCAAGTTACTTCTTGTATTCACATTCATCTAATTCAGATCTGTAATGAGCCTCACTTTTGTATGTTGTACAGGAAGTTAACCATAAAAGGAAGATTAATAAGCTTGAATTATGGGAGGCTGCTCACAAGAAAAAGAATGGCAGATTCACTACTCACAAAGTGGATTCACTAATGGTACATTTTCTGATCCTAAGCATTTATGTTCGATCTGAATTTCTGTTTACCATTTTTTGAGCTCGCACTATTTTTATTTCTATAGAATGCATCATATGAGGAATTAGAAAAAAGGCAACAAATGAACAATGGTAATCTTTCAGCGCAAGATTTTAATGAGGTCTTCAATGGGATAGTTGCTAAGGAGTTAAAAGCACGAGGGTACTATGATGATAAGTACTGGAGTGAAGTTCGAGTGTCACAAGGTCTAACTTTTGTCACTCAAACTGCGGAAAAAAGAAGGTGCCAAGATAAACTAAATGAAATGGAGAATAAGATGAAACACATGGGTGGTTTCTTGGTTTCATGATAAAAAAGTTTCCTGAAGAGGATTTCATAAAAGAAATGGTAGCCAATCTACATGATGATGAAGTAAGCATTTGTTTCTTTTTCAGAATGGCAACTACATATTTTTTTCTCATTGATAGCAGTGATTACAAGTAAGCCCTCCTTCTCTTACTTGGTTTTTTCAAGGATGAACCTGTAGAACCAGAAAGTCATACTGATGACAGCCCTGCGCACACAATTGGTAATGTGCACTCTTCGACAAATGAAGTGCAGGTAATAGATCACCTACTTTCTGTCATATGTATTCATCTACATCATTACTATTAAAGTTTATACTAATGGATTATGTAATATGGTTTATTATACTTTGCAGCACGATACATCCACCGAAGACCGTACGCCTTTACCTACTGACCATGTGGTTGCAACGGTATGCAGTACATCATGCAAACTAAATCTCACAGTAATTATGTAATTTAATTCCCAACATTTGAACATGCTTATAAGTCATGTGTTATATTCCTTGTTTGGCTCTTTGTTTACTACAGGAGGAACAAATTCATAGTTTTGTTCATTAAGGTAACTATGTTAATGCAGCCACAAATATTTCCCAAGATCCCATATTGACAAACATGGTATGTCTAGACTAACATTGCAATGTTAATCTATATTGGCTGAACTTATTTTACTGATGATGTATTTTGACTAATATAAGTTATGTTTATTCTAGAGGACTCGAAGAGTTAAAGCCCCTAGTTTGAGCCAATCTGATTCAGTATGCTTCTATTCTGCTTGTTTCTTTTGTAATTAAATTATTTAAATTACAAAACTCTTACCTTCTTGTTTTGCAAAATGGTAGAGTCGTTCTCCAATCTATCTTATTTCCCTAAGAAACAAAGGAAGAATGGTGGCCAAAGCGTGGTTGGTGACAACTGATTGCAAACGAGAGATTGGAGGAACCATGCTTGGAAAGGAATACGTTGGGGTTTATGTTGAAGGTCTTGAAAACGTTGATGTTAGAAATAAAGGAGATGAGCTTATACCTAGATCTATTTTTGAGATTTGTAAACTAGTAGATGCTATTGGCTATACTATACCTTGGCCCCGTTCACATGTAAGATTTTTTCTAAAGAATAAACCTTCAATTCCGTAATATATTCAAGTTGTGGTATTCATCTAACCTCATGCCCCATTGCAGGTGAAGAAAATTACAATGGAGACCAGCAAGAATGGACAATGAAGCATAGTTTATATTTGTTAGTGAAATAAATTTAGAAATATTTGTGTGATAGTCACTATTTCTATGTTTCTTTATCAAGGCAATAGTCTTGTTCACAATAACTTAATTACTGCACTAGTTGGTTCAAAGTACTCATCGTATCATTTATTTGCAAATTATTATCCAAATAGAAAATCTGCTTTGCTCACTTTTTTGGTTTCATATTATGGCCATTGACCTACCTACAGTATACCATGCACTTGGCACAGTTCATGGAAAGGTGTGGACAAGAGGCCTAATGTTTCAATGGTTAGTTTTTTCTTTACCATTCTTGGTTTCCTGCCATTTAATTTCATGTTGATCACCAAGTTACTTATATTATGTTATTAGCTTCCTTTCTCTGTTGTGCTTGAATAATTGAAATTTGTCCATATATAACTTCATCAGATTATGTTTATTTATCACCCCTCATTTCTTAGGCCTCACTATAGTTTTTTGATAAACTCATTCTCTGAAACACTCATATGTATAAGTTTCTTTGCTGCATTTCATTCTGTCCTGAATTGGCTCCAGTTCAATTTATGGTTATTTGCTAGGTAAGACAATTGATGTTGCTGCTATTAGTACACCTACAAATTCAATGTTTCTTTTCCCCTAAAATATGTTGATATCTGAAAGATACTTCATTTCAACTTCCACTTTGCATTCCCCTACATATGATTTGTGGCATGGGTTATATACTAACACATATTAAGAATTTTTCAGGTCATAGATGATTCTGTGCCAATTATTTCTATGGTACAATCTGTGATGTCCTCGAGTGCATCTAAAGGAGAAATTTGCTATGTACAAGAACCTGAAGCCATGTGGTTTATAGGGAAAAGATTCACACTGAAATGATGAGCCAACACTCTTGGTGACCATAATGCTGAAGTTTTGTTGAACAAGAGTTAAACATATGTTCAGTTTGGAGAAGCTTTTGCATGAATAATGCCATCCCGTGCAAATACATGTACCAAATTTGTATTTGCCACGATGTGTATTGCTTTCTTACAATATTTATGCATATGTATTACAAAGATTCAAGGTTATGATACAGAGTTGTCAAATGAAATAAAATTGTTAGCAACTTTTCCTTATTGGCTTGATATTGATCAAGGGAATGCAATAATGATTGACTTCAATATGTAGTCTGTGTATTCTGATTGGTCCATATTTTTGGTGAAGCAAATAATTGTTGGTCAATTATTTCCAATAGATCATTTATTTATAAAACATTATCTGATAATAAAATATAAATATATATTACAATTATGTATGCAAATAAAAAATCATTATATATTAGTACACATGAAAATATATGTATCTATAAACTGTCTCTATAATTCTTAATACACAATGTGATGTAACTACTCAACATGTCTATATCCGTAGACGCGTAATTATAATGTATCTATGATATTGTTTCTACATTTGTTAACACGCGTTGTAGTGTTAATACAAAACGTGTCACCTGCCATATCATCCGCCATGTCACGTGCCACGTCAATCGCCATGTCATCTTCCACGTAATTTGCCACATCATCTGCCACGTCATCTTCCACGTCATCTGCCACGTCACGTGCCACATCATCTGCCACGTCACGTTCCGCCCTCTACAAATTCGTCTCTATACTTATTACTGCGCAATAAGGCGTCCTTATAAAATGCATCTATATTATTAGACATAATTTGTATATGTATCTATAAATTGTATCTACATTTATTAACATGAATGAAATGTCACAATACTACGTAACTAAATCACTACAGACATTTTATACATGTGTCTACTAAACTGTATCTAACTTTATAGATATGCAAATAACGTGTTTATAGACTCTCTTACTTTCATAGCAACTCATAAATAATTCATCTCTACAAGGTCTGACGCGTGACACGGTACGTACGAAGACGCTTCTAACACGCTTTATGAAAGCGTGTCTATATTGACATAGAGATGAAATAAAGCGTGTCTAGACCCTAATTCTGGCGTAGCTACAGGGGGTGTTTTCTAGTAGTGATGGAGAGCATGCCTTTCGCCTCAAAACTCTCACCGTTGAAGCCATTGAGCATTAAGTTAGTTTTCTTCAAGTCCTCCTCATCCCTGCCAAGTTTCATCAATAGCGAGTAAGGCATTAAGTTAATAGTGGCTCCACTGTCAACAAGAATTCTGGAGATCGGCTTCCCATCAATGTGACCTCTGACGTAGAGAGGCTTTAGATGGCGAGCCGTATCCTCTGGTTTCTCAAAAATAGCATTGCCTGGGCTGAGGTTCAACTGAGCGACCTCAGCCTCATCTTGGGGTAGGGCGAACTCGGCGGGCAACATGACGATGTTGATGTCTATTGCCCGAGGTGCGGGTCCCTTAGAGAAGGGTGAGTAGTCGTCATCGAGCGTGTTGTCGTCGTCGTCGTCGCTCGGACTAGGAACCGGGTTGGTTATTTCAACCGGTTTGATCCTTCATACCTGTCTTGTCATTGGTCGATCATGGATCTCCTCAATGATGGCATCTCGCTCATCCTCGGCTTTCTTCTCGCGCATCTCTTGTGCCCGTAGGCGTTGCAGACGCCTTTTCTATGATTTGGACATACCTGGAGGTCCCAAGATGGTTGTGGCTTGGTACCAAGCACCACTGTCCTGTTTCTGTGATTTTTGGCCGAAGGGGTACTTCCCAGGTTGGCCTCGCGTACCTCATAATCGGAGGGGCCTTCACTGCAGACCCTGCCAATCGGACCAACCTCGTTTGGCCGGTCGGACCAGGCTCTGGCGCTGGCTTCGGTTGGAGTAGGTAACTTACCTCTATCGGGCTCCAGCGCTAACTTCGGCTAGAGTAGGGAACTTACCTCTGTCGGGCTCCGACGAGGGGGCCTTTGGGATTGGGACTTCCTGAGACCCTACTCTGACTGTGATAGCTTCGGACTCCCTACCCTTCACCTCTTCGCGCTCATCTCCCCTGGCTCCGTCTTGTGTGAGCCGATTCGGAGGTACTACGAACAGCCTGTGGATGATGCCTCCCTCCGTCGTGTCTATTTGTCTCTACTAGTTATAATACACCGAAGGAAAACAAGGGATAGTGTTAAGTTGCGGAGGGAACTCTGGTTGTGATGTGTACAGAGCCCACGGGGTCCCTACCCAATTGTATGGCGGAGGCATCGGTGACTCTAGTGGCTTCGCCTACTGTGAGCTGAACCCACTGATCGGAGGGGGTTTGACCAGGTCGATGGAATTTCAAACCATATCAGCGAAGGGTCTTGCATGTTTGGAGGTATGTTTGGCCATTGCTGGCCGAAGCCTCCTGCCAGAGAGTTTGTCTAGAGTGGAGCCGGGCTCGGCCATTGGGGTCTGAACCTGTTCTGTGTAGGGTTCGGCCACCGTGGCCCAAAGTCATCATGCGGAGGGTTCGACCACTTTGGTCCGAAGCCATCATGCGGAGGGTTTGACCACTATGGTCTGAAGCCATCATGCATAGGGTTCGGCCACTATGGTCCAAAGATATCATGTGGAGGATTCGGCCATTGTGGTCCAAAGCAACCCTCCGGCTATTTTGGCCCCTTCGGTTGACTTAGCTTTTCTTTGGTGCTTGTTTAACAACATTTGATATGCCACCTTTGGCTTCTTGCGAGCCCTAGCCAAAGGAGGCATGCTAACATTCCGTTTCCACACTCCTACTTCAGGGTTCTTAGGTACGAGTGTGCGTGTTTGTGATTCTCCAATAACGGCCGCTTTCCCTTTAGTTGACTCGGCCTGCTCTGTCCGAATCAGCACCTTCTTTTCGTCGATGCTGACGGTGTTCACGGGAAAGGGGTCTTTGTCCAGCTTCATATTTGGACTGGGGTCTATCTTCAATCGTCCTTCCTCTATGACCGATTGAACTTGTCGACGAAAAACATTGTAGTCATTAGTATAATGCGAATGCGAATGCGAATCATGCCACTTACAGTATGGGTGTTTCTTTAGCTCATTGGTAGATGGAATGAATTGGCCTTTAGGCAACCTGAGAAGCTGGTTCTTCAAGAGGAAATCAAATATTTTATCACACTTAGTTATATCAAATGAGTACTTGACTTCGCTAATTCTTGGTGGGAGTCGGCCGTAACTCGGAGCAAGTAATAGGTTTGCTCTTAGCGTTCCAAACCCATTCAGCCGTGTACATGTCAGCTGAATCTTCTTCCCCCTCTAATTCTTCTTCATTGGAGTGCTCCATCACATGGACTTCAGCCCTAGGCTTGTTAAACGTCTTAATGAACTTTTTATCCTTGGCTCGGCCTTCCTGGACCAGAGCCTATTGTAAGACTTGGCTAACTTCCAAGAAGTGTTGGTTGTCTAGTCTTTCTTTGACTTCAGAGCGCAACCCACTGAAAGCTAGATCCGCCAAATCCCTTTCCAAAATATTATGACTAAAACATCGATTTCTGGTATCTCAAAAATGCTTGATATACTCAGAGATGTTCTCGCTAGATTTCTGTCTAACCGATGTCAAGTGTGAAAGCCTAAATTCTGTTTCACCTGTGTAAAAGTAGTCATGGAATTTTTCTTCTAATTCAGCCCACGTTTGGATAGAGTTCGGTGGGAGCGCCAAAAACGACGTGAAAGCGGTGCCGGATAGTGAGAGAGAAAGTAGTCTAAGCTTTAAAACGTCTGACCCACTAGCTTCTCCACACTATGCTAAAAATTGACTGGCATGCTCTAGTGTGGTTTTGTTACCCTCACCGTCGAACATGGGGAATTCAGGGACTCTATAGCCATGAGGGTAAGGTATCGTGTCGAAATGGTCGGTGTACGACTTTCGGTAAACCCTAGCTTGAACCCTATGTATGAAACTCGTGCACTCTCTAAACAGTGGGTGGATCCACTCCTCGATGTCATCTTAGCCTACTGCCTGCGTGCCTCTCATGCGGGGGCACGACACGCGGCGATATGTCGGTGTGTCAGCCGCGGGGCTCCTCTTCGTGCGCTAGCTCGGGATGTATGATCTGTTCAGGCCTATGCGCTTGTGCATGCGGCGCGGGCAGCGTGGGAAAGGCTAGCGCTGGTGTAGGCGGAGGTGGCACATGGTAGGCGGTGCTAGTCTGGCCATAAGCATAATGATTGGTCTCGGCCATAGATATCAAGGCCGGAAACGTAATTGCTTTGCCTGTACTACCGTTAGTTCTACTGTAAATGTGATTTATCGAAGGTATACCAGCAATCGGAGCTGGAGGTACAGCCTCGGTAAAGTTGATCCTTCTAAGTGTCGCCTCTACCTGGGAGCTAACTGCCGAATCTAAACGGTTGGCTAGCGAAGCACTAACAGCTTGGTCTACCGATGCGGCTATTTTTTGCTCAATTTCGAAAGAAGATAAATGAGGTGATACTGGTGTTAGCTAGGTCTGAGAGAGGTCGGGGACATTGACGTAACGCTTGATGAAGACCGCGCATGTCCTGACGTAGCTCCCAAGCATGAGGTCCTGTAGTGCCTTCATCTTTCCCTCAATCTCTGCTCGGTCTTCTACGGGGATATCTTCAAGGGTAGGCGTCATAAAATTAGCCAGAATCAGACTCAAACTCTATCTCTGGAATTCTGCCCGAAGTGGGCCTTTGGCCAGGCCCACCGAAGCCTGCTTCTCGTGTCGAAGCTTCGGCGAGGCAGACCTCTGAAGGCCTACGGGCCGAAGCTAGTAGGCCTGCTAGAAGCTTCTGAAGCCCATAGCTCTAATGGGCCTTTGGCCCTGTAGGGCTTCGGCCCGATCCAGGACATGTGTATTTTTGGCCCAAATTACCAAAATTGATATTTTGACAATCTTAACCATTTAATGCCATTTTTTCTATCAACAACTTCCTTCAGCCAACCTACTACCAAACAAGCATTTAGACACATTGTATCTTTCTGTCTTGCATGGTCCTGAAATATGCCCTTAAGCCCTATGATCATATCGTAAGCATCACGTTCCTCATACTTTTGCTAAAACTGAGAGGACATGCAAGCAAGCATCAAGCAGCTGATATCCACGGAATCACTAGCATGCTTCTCATAAGCACGCTTATCTGTTGCAGAAGCATATTCTCTTGGTTCATCAAGGTGATGTTCCTATAGAACATAATCCTTTTTCTCTTGCTTGAGAACAATTCTCAAGTTTATGTACCAGTCCATAAAATCTGTTCCAGACAATTTATCTCATTCAAGAATAGATCACAAATTAAAATTTGGAGTGCTCTTAATAGTAGTAGGTGGTGCCATAATCTATAAAAGATTAAATGCAAGGTTCAACACTATGCAATGTTTATCTTCTATCCAATAAAAGATGTCCCACTATCTAAACCAGTCACTTTCCCTCTCATGACTAATAGTGGCGCAAGATGCATGGTCACGCTATCTCCTAGTGAGCTTTGGCATCACTGCTAGAAGCTAGTTGACATAGGTAAGCAACTCCTTGTTGATCACATAGTATGTGACTCTTGTAGCTGGAGAAGCATTCAATGCTCGACCCCAACTCCTATGCTCCAAGGCCCAAAACTATTTTGATAGCCTTTACAAGTGAACCAACACTATGCGTGCAGAAGTCCGACTTCCGCCCCAACTAGTCGAGATAAAAGATAGTACCCTGATTTGGCAGATGCACTATCGATCAGCATGAACCCTAGTGGGTGCAGCTATTGGGAAGAACATCAACACTTAATTTTCTGATGGAAAACTACTCTAGCATCGTAACGTTCCTAGAACACACGAAACATGCAAGAATAGACTAACAGGAACATAAGAAATCATCATAGGCAATCATATTAATTGTGACATAGCATGGCCTTCTTCACATGGCGATCTCCATCTCCATGGCTCCCGTCATCAAGTGCGTGCCCCTGTACTCCATGAAGAGTACTAGTCCCTCTCGTATAGGCTATACTAATTACATGGGTCGAAGCACCACGGAAACAACATGTAAGTCGTAATGAATTTTACATCAGCCTTGGGCTATAAATAACCATGACACGCAGACCATATTTAATTTACATTCATTGCATGCATCTCATACATCACATTTTAACCAAGGCCATGCCAGTGATGACATTCTATGCAAAACAAAGTTAGGCGAGCAATCTAATAATGACTAGATTTTGGATCTGAAAAACTCGGGTCAGCAAGCTCGGTTTTTCACAATCGCGCAGGTCAGAACTTCTGATCTAGCATCGGAACTTCCGATCTATCAGAACCTCAGATTTAATATTGGAATCCTGCATCGCAACAATTGCCTTCTGTATTGAATCATTATTCGATATCAGAACATCCGATCAGAATCGAAACTTCCGATCCGCCATCAGAACTTCCAATCATATTGGAACTTTTGATATGCCACGGATAGAAATAGATCTAATATGTTTTTCCACCATGTATCTCCATACATGAGGGATCCAGATCAAACAATAGGCACGTAGGCTCTGATACCACTATTGGGGAATATGGGAGCTACACTAGCCGACAAATTCAAAATTTCTGCCCTATGGCCCTAGACTCATGCACGTGTGAGATCATAGATTAGTACCTTCTAGCACTTGATGCGCTAGGTGCAGCGGAAGAAGATGTTGGAGCAGCGCGTCTAGCCTCTCCTCGCTTCATCCTTGCCATCCTTCACCAATCCGATCGATGAAGACGATGTAGTCGTTCGCATGTAGACGTTCACGAGCGTCGCTGTTGGAGCAACGCCTCCACGGAGTCCACACGTACAGGGATGGAGTACCTCCCATGGCAGCGTGCTAGCACTTCACGTGAGAGACATGGATCCTTGACATCAACATTTGAGATCAAGAAGGGAAGGAGAGAACTCGTGGGTGGCCATGTCTAATCTAGGCTTATTGTTGTACCCAAGACGTCCTCCTCCTCTCCTTATATAGGGCTGAGGGCCCTTGGGTCATGCTTATCCCGAAACCGTAATAGATCCAATCTGTATGCCCACGTCTGAACTTCTAATCCTGCATCGGAACTTTCGATAGGGTATTTCTGGTCTCCTGATATAGTACGACACGCAACAGATCCAATATGTTATCGTCCACCTCGGAACTTCTGATCAGTACAAAATTCTTCCGATTCCAAATCAGAACTTCTGGTTCGTCAAAACTTCTGATACCATATTGTAACTTCCGAAGCAACAATTGCTCTCTGTATCGTGACCATAAATTAACCGGAACTTCCGATCCACTGAATTTTCTTGGGCATATCCTTCAGAATCTACAGCTTTCACGCTTAATAAGTTCCATCTAAGTCAGTAGAAAAGACGCCATATGAGATGTGGGCTAGGAGGCATCCCAATTTGTCTTTTCTAAAGATTTGGGGATGTGAGGCGTATGTCAAACGTATGACATCTGACAAGCTCATTCCTAAGTCTAACAAGTGCTTCTTTGTGGGCTATCCTAGGGAAACCAAAGGATACTATCTCTATAATAGAGAAGAGGGCAAAGTGTTTGTCGCTCGGAATGGTGTATTCCTTGAGAAAGAGTTTCTCTCAAAAGGAGTTAGTGGGAGGACTGTGCATCTCAAAGAGGTTCGAGAGCCATTGGAAAGTGTTCCAAATCCCACTGAACAACAACAGGATGAGAAAAGTGTTATGGAACCTATTGCACATGTGCCATCCCCACGAAGGTCTGGGAGAGTAGTCCATCCACCAGAGAGGTACATGTTCTTTACCACTGGGCATCGAGACGTGTTGTTGTTGGAGAATGACAAGCCCAAGACCTATGTGGAAGCAGTGATGGGACTAAACTCTGAGAAATGGCTTGGAGCCATTGGATCCGAGTTGAAGTCCATGCGAGTTAACCAAGTTTGGAACTTGGTTGATCCACCCGATGGTGTAAAAACCATTGAATGTAAATGGATCTTCAAGAAAAAGATAGACATTGATGGAAATGTTCACATATATAAGGCAGGATTGGTGGTGAAAGGTTTCAAGCAGATGGAAGGTGTTGATTATGATGAAACGTTTTCACCTGTCGCTATGCTTAAGTCTATTCGGATCATCCTAGATATTTCTACATTTTATGATTATGGGATATGGAAAATTGATGTCATGACGGCTTTCCTAAATGGAAACCTAAGTGAGGATGTGTACATGACACAGCCTGATGGTCTTGACAGTCCGAGGAATGCTGGGAAATTTGTAAGTTGCTAAATTCCATTTATGGATTGAAGCAAGCTTCTCGGAGTTGGAATCTTCATTTTAATGAGGTATTCAAAGGGTTTGGCTTCATCAAGAATGAAGAAGAGACTTGTGTTTACAAAAAGGCTAGTGGGAGCTCACTTGTGTTTCTGGTCCTATATGTGGATGACATATTGTTGATCGGAAACGACATTCATTTGTGGAATGTTGTCGAGAATTCACTAAAAAATAGTTTTTCGATGAAAGATCTTGGAGAGGCAGCATACATTCTAGGCATAAAGATCTATAGAGATAGATCAAAATAGTTAATTGGATTAAGCTAGGGTATGTACATCAACAAGGTTTTGAAACGGTTCAAAATGCAGAATTCTAAGAAGGGTTTTTTGCCAATGTCACATGGTATTTCTCTTAGTAAGACTCAGTGTGCTGTGACACCTGATGAGCTAGAGAAGATAAGTGCGATCTCGTATGCCTCCGCGGTTGGATCCATCATGTATATCATGCTGTGTACACGCCCAGATGTGTCATATGCTCTAAGTGTTATGAGTAGGTACCAATCAAACCCGGGTGAAAGTCACTGGGCTAGAGTAAAGAGTATCCTCGAGTACTTGAGAAGGACTGAGGAAATGTTCCTAGTATACGGTGGTGAAGAGCATCTCGTTGTAAGTGGTTACACGGATACTAGATTTCAAACCGATAAAGATGATTCTCGATCGCAATCTGGTTTTGTGTTCTGCCTCAATTAAGGTGCAGTGAGTTGGAAGAGTTCCAAGCAAGATACGGTGGATGATTCTACAATAGAAGCTGAGTATATTGCTGCTTCAGAAGCTGTGAAGGAGACCGTTTGGATCAAAAAGTTTGTTTCTGAGATGGGTGTTATTCCTAGTGTGTCCAGTCCAGTAGACCTCTATTGTGATAATAGTGGTGCCATTGCGCAAGCCAAGGAGCCTAGATCGGACCAGAAGTCCAAACATATACTTCGGCGATATCACCCTATCTACGAGATCATTGAGAGAGGTGATGTGAAGATTTGCAAGGTGCACACGGATTTGAACATGGCGGATCCATTGACTAAGCCACTTCCACAGCCCAAGCATGAGGCGTATATGAGCTCCATGGGTATGAGATACTTGCGAGAGTGAGTCATGTGTATGTGGGAGGTGCTAGTGATGTGTATGCTAATGTGTGAGGATAATTGTTATCTTGTTCCTTGAATAAATGTCGTTTGCATTTAATTAATGAGTACGACTTGTTATGTGAAACTATATGTTTTATGACGATGTTGTTCAAAAGGGTCCCTAATTTTGTCATCATGTGGGACAATGATGATACATGGATTAGCACATCCGACTGATTGATGATTGTGTTTCATAGATCACAGGCATAGAGATGTCAAATCAATGATATGGACACATGTTGGGGAACATGGTGTTGGACAGACCCACTTGAGATACTGCTGGGATTGTTATTATAGAGTCCTTGACCTGAGATCATTATTTGATTCCAGAATGCGTAGTGACACACTTAGATGCTCCTAACGCTATTCCATAAGAGGGTAGTAATAAGGGTTGTTTTCAGGTGTGTTGTGAAACATGTCTTGCGATATGAGTGGTCAAGATAGAATTTACCCCTCGTAATAACGCGAGAATCGTCTCTGGGCCCCTTGAGGTATTGGATTGGAAAAGTGCATGGCCATGCCATTATGACTAAGGAGTTAGTCATGATTTCAAACCAATGCTTGATCGAGTGAAATGTCGAGCTAACCAACAAGGGTGGCATGTATCTCGCCTTGAGCTTGACTGATGGCGTGTGGTAAAGGGACTGGTGTGTGCGTATATCAAGGTTCATGAAATCTTGATTTTCTACGCTTTCTTGGGTTAATATGCGCTGCTAGGTACCGCTATTGATCAGTGAGTCAGAAATGGTTTCCGGTGAACAACCATTAGTGTATGAACCTATCGGGTCACACACTTAAGGGGATGAATTAAAACATGCAAATAATTGGTTCTTGTGCAAGTGGGAGATTGAAGGATATGCCCAAGAAAATTCCATGTATCAGAAGTTCCGATAGGAAGTATAGGAAGTTCCAGTTATTTTCTGGTCTCGATACAGAGAGCAAATGTTGCTTCAGAAGTTTTGATATGGTATCAGAAGTTTCGATGAGCCAGAAGTTCTGATTCGGAATAGGGGAATTTTTGTATAGATTGGATGTTCCGATATGGTATCGGAAGTTCCGAGGTGGGCGATAACAGATTGTATTTGTTGTGTGTCGTACTGTATCAGGAGACCTAAAATACCCTGTCGGAAGTTCCGATCTAGGATCGGAAGTTCTGACATGGGCAAACAAATTGGATCTGTTAAGGTTTTTAGGATTTTGGGATGAGCATTACTAAGGGGCTCTCAGCCCTATAAAAGGAGAGGAGGAGGACATCTTGGAACAAGGAATAAGTTTAGATTGGACCTAGCCACCAAGACTCCTCGCCTCCCTTTCTTGATCTCAAACGTTGAGGTTGACAATTTCCTGTCTCTCACGTGTGGTGCTAGCACACTACCGTGGGAGGAACTCCATCCCTGTATGTGTGGACTCCGTGGAGGCATTTCTCCATAAGCGACGTTCGTGGTCGTCACCACGAGAAAAGACGACTTCTTCATCGATTGGATTGGCGAGGAATGGCCAAGAAAAAGCGAGGATAGGCTTGGCGCGCTTCATCAACCTCTTCTTCCGCTGCACCTAGTGCGTCAAGTGGTAGAAGGTACCGATCTATGATCTCACACGCGCATGGATCTTGGGTTTTATGGCGAAAATTTTGAATTTGCCAGCTAGCATAGCTCCCCCATTCCCTAACATTCTCTTCTTTATCAGCTGCCTTTTCCCAAGGACATGTGATATGCTTCTTGTTTCGGGTCCATTCGGCCAAGCTGACCTCCGCATCGGACCCGCTATCCTCATCGGAGTCTGAATGGAGCGCCTGAGTATACACCACCTTCTTCTGATACATGCCCCTTTTTGCCTCATAGAATTGGCTCTCATGGATTGATACCTGTTGTAAAAAGTGTGAGAGGCTCTCTAACTCTTGTGATGAAAACCTTTCCTTTATTGGATTCAGGATCCCCTGGAATGCTAACTCAACAAGTTGCATGTTGCTGAGGTTCAAGCTATAGCACCTACTTCTCACGTCATGAAATCTTTGTGCATAATCTTGCACTGACTCATCCATCTTCTGCTTCACTGCCATCAAGTCGCTAAGCTTCATCTCATGTATGCCGGTGAAGAAATACTTTTGAAACTTCTTCTCCAAATATGCCCATCCTTTGATAGAGTTCACCGGTAGTGACGAGAACCACGTGAAAGCTTTTATCCTGATAGTGATATCAGGAAGAACTTGACCTTTAGTGATTCCCTGTCTGATGCCTCACCACACTGGACGAGAAAATGACTAATGCGCTCGGTATCGGCACCCGATCGAACCACTCCAGGTATGGTCGTTGATACATGTACGTCTGATCTTTAGGCTTGAGCCCAAACTGGTCTCGAATAACTTCAGTGATTCGGTTCACCCAATCATCTTCCTGCTGGTTTGTGCTGGGTATCGATCAGTTATTGGAGGCTACTGATATTGATCTAGCCGAACAATGTTGTATCTTTATTCTTCATTGGAATAGGGTGGCACTCTATAGTATGTGGTCTAATGGTATCCCTGAGGGATGCCATCGGGTGCCCCCCTTGGCGGCACAAGATTAGGCAGCATGTTCCTAGCAATTCCATACATAGGTTGGGGTACCTCTTGCCTAATCGGCCCATACGGCGTGGTCGAAGGCTGGGAGGGTGGCATACCTATTCCAAAGGGATATGTATTATAGGACAGGTCCTATCTGCCTAGCCCTTGGAGCATAGGGGTAGGTAACGGGACCATCATGTCAACCTCCTGGCCGAACAAAGTGTTCGGTAGACCCTGCCTTATCGGTCCTTGTGGTGGTGGCACCAGCCGAGTATGTTGAGGGTTTTGCAGCAGACAAGGATGATTAGTAGGGAAATACACCAGGCCTTGTGTCGGCTCTTGAGCAATCGTCCTGTTAATAATCTTTTTTATCAACTAGTGCAAGGTATTAACCAATTCCTTGGACTGATTGATGAGAGCATGGTAGAGAGCATTGTAATGGTTTCTTGAAAAGTGATCTGTAGACTCTCGACCTGCTGAGTGATTTGGACTGGGGTCTATCTTCAATTGTCCTTCCTCTATGGCCAATTGAACCTGTTGACGAAAAACATTGCAGTCGTTAGTATAGTGTGAATGTGAATCATGCCACTTATAGTAGGGGTGTTTCCATAGCTCGTCGGTAGATGGAATGACTTGGCCTTTAGGCAACTTGAGAAGTTGGTTCTTCAAGAGGAAATCAAATATTTTATCACACTTAGTTATATCAAACGAGTATTTGACCTCGCTAAGCCGATTCTTAGTGGGAGACGACCATAACTCAGAGCAAGTAACAAGCTTGGTTTTAGCGTTCCAAACCCATTCGGTCGCCTACATGTCAGCCGAATCTTTTTCTTCCTCCGATTCTTCCTCGTCGGAGTGCTCCATCACGTGGACTTAGCCCTAGGCTTGTTAAAGGTCTTAATGAACTTTTTATCTTTAGCTTGGCCTTCCTAGACCCGAGCTTGTTGCAAGACTTGGCTAACTTCTAGAAAGTGCTGGTTGTCTAGTCTCTCTTTAATTTCAGAATGCAACCTGCTAAAAACTAGATCCGCCAAATCCCTTCCTGAAATATTAAGACTAAAACATCAGTTTCTGGTATCTCGAAAATGCTTGATATACTCAAAGATGCTCTCGCTAGATTTCTATTTAACCGATGTCAAGTGTGAAAGCCTATGTTCCGTTTCACCTGTGTAAAAGTAGTCGTGGAATTTTTGTTCTAATTCAGCCCACGTTTGGATAGAATTCGGCGGAAGCGCCGAAAACCAAGTGAAAGCGGTGCCAGATAGTGAGAGGGAAAATAATCTAAGTTTCAAAGCGTCCGACCCACTAGCTTCCCCACACTGTGCTAAAAACTGACTAACATGCTCTAGTGTGGTTTTGTTACCCTCACCGTCGAACTTGGTGAATCCAAGGAGTCTATAGCCGCGAGGGTAAGGTATCGTGTCAAAATAATCAGGGTATGGCTTCCGGTAAACCCTAGCTCGACCCCTAGGTACGAAGCCGGTGCACTCCCTAAATAGTGCGTGGATCTGCTCCTCAATGTCATCCTAGGCCTCTGCCTGCGCGCATCTCTCGTGAGGGTGCGCGACACGCGGTGGGATATCGGCATGTTGGCCACGGGCTTCTTCCTCATGTGCTAGCTCAGGACGCATGACGTGTTCGGGCCTATGCGCTTGTGCATGTGGCGCGGGAAGCATAGGAAAAACTGGCGCCGGTGTAAGTAGAGGCGGTGCATTGATGGAGGAGGGGGTAACTGATCTTCCGTCAGGTGAGGGATAAACAACGATTTGTGGAGAACTCAACGTTGACGATCCGGCTTCCGATCCACGAGATCGGCCCTTGCAATCGCTACACCACTGCTCCGTTGGTTATCAAGTAAGCACATCCTGATTGACGTCGCCAAGAAGGCTAATACTTGCCTGCGAATCGAAGAACACAAGCAAGAACACATAAAACACAATTGAATTGAAAATTCAATTGGAATCTGTGAATTGGGGTTCACTTACAAATCCGGTGAAGCAGCGGCTATCAAAGCAACGTGAAAACTAAACCCAAAAACCCTAGATGACTGTAGAAACACCTTATATAGTAGTTTGGGATGCACCTCTAATGGGCTCAACTGGATACACGGCCCAAAAGGCCCAATAACGCAGAAAACAGCATGCTAACAGATTCTGTACTCTATATTGTTTCGACGATTCCCGTTGATCTAGAACGCATTTTGCGATGAAACTGGCGGCATTGGAAAGGTTACTAAGTTATCTTTCCATGGCTGGGTGGAACATCAAAAACGGAGTATGTATGCGGCCTGGGTGATGATTTTAGTGCACACTGCTCCTGGAATCCGAGTTGGACACGAATTGTAGTTGGATTGGACTCTCAAATTGGCTTGGACGTCCTTCCTGGTTCTTCTCCAACTCTTTGTTTATCTCCAAGTGTTTTTCATCATCTCCATGGTTTCTAACAATAATAATAATATTAGGTAGTAATTTATTCCCAAGATAATATACTAAGATACTTAGAAACGAGTTGACCTGGAGATTTAATCGTCGTGCTCGAACTCGAATAATTAGATCTTGGTATTCATGTATGGTTGTATCATTGGTAGGGATGTCCTCATCATCCTCCCCATCTTGATTTGGAGTCATCCTCAACTCAACGTCTATTGGTCCCCAATCAACTTCCATGATAATACAAGAGTTCCATATACATCCATCTCTTCTATTATTCCAAGAAAATATTTCTGAAATTGAAAATGAATACATCTCGTGATGTAGCATCTGAAGTTCAAATATATAAAAATTAAATCTAACATGGAAAGCATGCACCTTAACTTGTTTCCTCACAATCATGATCCTATCCCAACCGGTGATGTTCTCATCATTCTCCCCCTCTTGAAATAGAGTCGTCCTTGACTCATACTCTTCTTTTGCTCCCATGGTTGGTTTTAATTCTGCAACGTTAAATGTGGAACAATTCCAAGACTTGGGAGGCTAGACAAGTTTATATTTATGTAAGTCAACATAAGATAAAAACTCAGGAGGCATATCAAATTTACACTTATGTAGCTCAATATGAGATAAATACTTAGTGATAACTGGGGGCAGAGTATAAACTATATTAGTAAGAGAACAATAAGGAGTTTCAAAAATCACAACATAGCACACATCTTGACCATGAATTTCAGTTTGATCAGTTTTATGTGAAAGGATAAAAGAATCTTTTAATTCGATTTCATGCTGAATTTCAGATCTAATATCAAGTTGTTTGCTCTCATTAGATGCCGTCTCAATATCATCGTTAACAATTTCATCAGAAGTTGAAAGTAACAAAGTAGATTTCACATCCTCATGCACAACGGTATAGTTATTAGTCCTATCATGGTGAAGTGCATCATTATCAAATTGCAAAGGGTGTTCTATTATTTCAGCTGATGAAGCAACCTCAACGGGTACCTGTAAGGACTTTTTACCTGATAGTTCAACTAGTGCAGAGATGGAAGACAATATGCTTGCTGATGTTTGTGCAGGTACATGTGTAGGTGCATGACGAACACTTGAAGAAGAGAAATGCTTGGTTAGTACCAGTGTGCTCGTAACTCGTGGTGGATAGGACTCTCTTGCCTTGTATTGTTGTTCCTGCAATTCTTTCTCTGCAATGATAGCAAGATGGAACAAACGACTAAGAGTACTAAATTCTTTATAATAAATGATATCTTGAATCTCATGCCTCAATCCATCATAGAAGCGCCACATCGTTTCCTCCAAGTGCTCCACAACACCACAACGGGTCATGCTCTCACGAAGCTCAACATAATACTCTCTCACAGACATGTTACCTTGAACTAAGCATTGTAGTTTCTTACACAATTCACGATGATAAGAAGGAGAGACAAATTTACAACGCATAACTCTTTTTAAATGACCCCATGTATCAGGTTGTAATTGAAGTTCAATTATATCTTCCCACCAGATTAAAGCATGATTTTTAAACATACTAGATGCTTGTTTAACTCTATGTTGTTTAGGAACTAGATATAAGTTAAATTTATCCTCTACGGTCATCTCCCAATCTAGGTATTCTTCAGCATCATATTCACCATAAAAAGATGGGATGGTAAACTTACTTCTGATAGAAGAAACATTGTTACCATGATTATGACTTGTCGCACCTTCCATACCTGCCATGGTTAGTAGAAAAGGAAAAACACTTGGAAAAAATATTAGCCCTATCAACTATTAGGAAGTGGAATGTATTCTCGCTCACACTCAATCATCTTACCACAATCTTACAAGGTTCTTACCATCGCAGGGTAGTGGATGGCACAATCTTGGTCATGGCACAATTATTGATTGGTTGGTGACTTCCAAAGAGAGTGGTATACGATTGCAAAGACTCAAGCTGCACTGATCGGAAGTATATATGTGGAGCTATAGGAAGGCCAAATATTTGAGTGGAACACAATTCAATAACAGATAGTAATGCAGAATAAATGTTCAAACTATTAGTCCTAATTGCTGGTCTACTCGTGTTCTAAGAACAATAGTGACACAAGAAGGAAACAAGGATAGTTTCAACACGACACCAGCAACACTATGAAACAAACAGTGCAGGGCCTTCGGTATTGCCTCTTTTTTTTCTTCTCTCTTTTTTTGTCTTCTTTTTTTCTCTTTTTTTCTCTATTTTTTGCAACCAATTACCAAGTGCTAAGTAGCAACAATATGCCCCAATATTAAGCACAGCACCAAGTTTCGGCTCAAACCGATGGAAGATGATATCGGTACAGGAAACCTTAAATAACCGATGCTGAAACATCGGAGCACAAAATGAAGGCTTCCTGATTTTTTTTAATTTTTTGACAACAACGGTACTGATAAAATCAGTATCGCCCAAGCCAACTTTTAGAGATCTACCCGTGGCAAAAAGTTCAGCTCAATCGGAGTTACGAGGGAAAAGTTATGGCCGTTTCAAGGAGAACCCTCCGAAATCGGATCCGTTCCCCCTAAATCGGATCTGTTGGTTGTGGCGGAAACAGAAGCGGATGGGGATCAGTGGGGGTGGAAAAACTATGCAGCGGAGTAGGGGAATTGTGGTGGAGACACGAACCAATCTAAAACACGAATTAACCAGCAACGAGACACAAATTTGGACACGAATTCAACACTACGGACTCTAAAAGAGAATTATGCAAAAGGCTAACAATGTCTCGGACAGGGAATTTTTTTGTTTGGCTTTTCTGTGGACTCTAGGATGAATATGAAATCAATCTAATCTAAGATACACGAACCTGATAGTAAACCAATCTCTGATACCACTTGATGGAGGAGGGGGTGCCTGATCTTCCGTAAGGTGGGGGATAAACAACGATTTGTGGAGAACTCAACGTTGACGATCCGGCTTCTGATCCACGAGATCGGCCCTTGCAATCGCTACACCACTGCTCCGTTGGTTATCAATCAAGCACAACCTTATTGACCTCGCCAAGAAGGCTAATCCTGGCTTGTGAATCGAAGAGCACAAGCAAGAACGCAGAAAACGCAAATCGAATTGAAAATTCTATTGGAATCTGCGAATTGGGGTTCACTTACAAATCCGGCGAAGCGGCGGCTATCAAAGCAACGTCTAAACTAAACCCAAAAACCCTATATGGCTTTAGAAACATCTTATATAGTAGTTTGGAACGCACCCCTAATGGGCTCAACTGGATACACGACTCAAAAGGCCCAATAACGCAGAACACAGCATGCTGATAGATTCTGTACTCTATCTTGTTTTGATGATTCCCATTGATCTAGAACGAATTTTGCGATAAAACCGGCGGCATTGGAAAGGCAATTAAGTTATCTTTTCATGGCTGGGTGGAACGTCAAAAACGGAGTCCGTATGCGGCCTGGGTGATGATGTTAGCGCACCTTGCTCCTGGAATCCGAGTTGGACACGAATTGTAGTTGGATTGGACTCTCAAATTGGCTTGGACGTCCTTCCTAGTTCTTCTCCAACTCTTTGTTTATCTCCAAGTGATTTTCATCATCTCCATGGTTCCTAACAATAATAATAATATTAGGTAGTAATTTATTCCCAAGATAATATACTAAGATACTTAGAAACGAGTTGACCTGGAGATTTAATCGTCGTGCTCGAACTCGAATAATTGGATCTTGGTATTCATGTATGGTTGTATCATTGGTAGGGATGTCCTCATCATCCTCCCCTTCTTGATTTGGAGTCATCCTCGACTCAACGTCTATTGGTCCCCAATCAACTTCCATGACAATACAAGAGTTCCATATACATGCATCTCTTCTATTAATCCAAGAAAGTATTTCTGAAATTGAAAATGAATGCAACTCATGATGTAGCTTATGAAGTTCAAATATATCAAAATTAAATCTAACATGGAAAGCATGCACCTTAACTTGTTTCCTCACAATCATGATCCTATCCCAACCGGTGATGTTCTCATCATTCTCCCCCTCTTGAAATAGAGTCGTCCTCGACTCATACTCATCTTTTGCTCCCATGGTTGGTTTTAATTCTGCAACATTAAATGTGGAACTATCACAATACTTGGGAGGCAAGACAAGTTTATATTTATGTAACTCAACATAAGATAAAAACTCGGGAGGCATATCAAATTTAAACTTATGTAGCTCAATATGAGATAAATACTTAGTGATAACTGGGGGCAGAGTATAAACTATATTAGTAAGAGAACAATAAGGAGTTTCACAAATCACAACATAGCACACATCTTGACTATGAATTTTAGTTTGATCAGTTTTATGTGCAAGGATAGAAGAATCTTTTAATTCGATTTCATGCTGAATTTCAGATCTAATATCAAGTTGTTTGCTCTCATTAGATGCCATCTCAATATCATCGTTAACAATTTCATCAGAAGTTGAAAGTAACAATGTAGATTTCACATCCTCATGCACAACGGTATAGTTATTAGTCCTATCATGGTGAAGTGCATCATTATCAAATTGCAAAGGGTGTTCTATTATTTCAGCTGATGAAGCAACCTCAACGGGTACCTATAAGGACTTTTTACCTGATAGCTCAACAAGTGCAGAGATGGAAGACAATATGCTTCCTGATGTTTGTGCAGGTACATGTGTAGATGCATGACGAACACTTGAAGAAGAAAAAGGCTTGGTTAGTACCGGTGTGCTCGTCACTCGCGGTGGATAGGAGTCTCTTGCCTTGTATTGTTGTTCCTGCAATTATTTCTCTGCAATGATCGCAAGATGGAACAAACGACTAAGAGTACTAAATTCTTTATAATAAATGATATCTCGAATCTCACGCCTCAATCCATCATAGAAGCACCACATCGTTTCTCCGAGTGCTCCACAACACCACAACGAGTTATGCTCTCATGAAGCTCAACATAATACTCTCTCACAGACATGTTACCTTGAACTAAGCATTGTAGTTTCTTACACAATTCACGATGATAAGAAGGAGAGACAAATTTACAACGCATAACTCTTTTTAAATGACCCCATGTATCAGGTTGTAATTGAAGTTCAATTATATCTTCCCACCAGATTAAAGCATGATTTTTAAACATACTAGATGCTTGTTTAACTCTATGTTGTTCAGGAACTAGATATAAGTTAAATTTATCCTCTACGGTCATCTCCCAATCTAGGTATTCTTCAGCATCATATTCACCATAAAAAGATGGGATGGTAAACTTACTTCTGATAGAAGAAACATTGTTACCATGATTATGACTTGTCGCACCTTCCATACCTGCCATGGTTAGTAGAAAAGGAAAAACACTTGGAAAAAATATTAGCCCTATCAACTATTAGGTAGTGGAATATATTCTCGCTCACACTCAAGCATCTTACCACAATCTTACAAGGTTCTTACCATCGCAGGGCAGTGGATGGCACAATCTTGGTCGTGGCACAATTCTTTATTGGTTGGTGACTTCCAAAGAGAGTGGTATACGATTGCAAAGACTCAAGCTGCACTGATCAGAAGTATATATGTGGAGCTATAGGAAGGCCAAATATTTGAGTGGAACGCAATTCAATAACATATAGTAATGCTAAATAAATGTTCAAACTATTAGTCCTAATTGCTGTTCTACTCGTGTTCTAAGAACAGTAGTGACACAAGAAGGAAACAAGGATGAACAAGATGAATTGCAAGGACAGTGTCAACATGACACCAGCAACACTATGAAACAAACAGTGTAGGGCCTTCGGTATTGCCTCTTTTTTTCTTCTCTCCTTTTTTGTCTTCTCTTTTCTCTCTTTTTTTCTCTTTTTTTTGCAACCAATTATCAAGTGCTAAGTATCAAAAATATTCCCCAAGATTAAGCACAGTACCAAGTTTTGGCTCAAACCTATGGAAGATGATATCGGTACAGGAAACCCTAAATAACCGGTGCTGAAACTTAGGAGCACAAAACGAAGGCCTTCCTGATGGGGTTAATTTTTTCTGTGCCATTACGATTTTTACGGTTTGCCAAAATGCCATGATTATGTCACTGCCAGATGGGGCCCGCCACAGTCACTGATAGTGGCATGTAGGCAATTTCTGAAAATTATAATGGCATGTGAGTAATTTTCCCTTCCTGATTTGTTTTTAATTTTTTGACAACAACGATACTGATGAAATCAGTATCGCCCAAGCCGACTTTTAGAGATCTACCTGTTGGACATATCTCAGCTCAATCAGAGTTACGAGCGAAAAGTTATGGCCATTTCAAGGAGAACCCTCTAAAATCGAATCTGTTTTGCCTAAATCGGATCTGTTGGTTGTGGCGGAAACAGAAGCGGATGGAGATCGGTAGGGGGTGGAAAAATTATGCAGCGGAGTAGGGGAATTGTGGCGGAGACACGAACTGATCTAAAAAACGAATTAACCAGCAATGAGACACAAATTTGGACACGAATTCAACACTACGGACTCTTAAAGAGAATTATGCAAAAGGCTAACAAAGTCTCGGACAGGGATTTTTTTTGTTCGGCTTTTCTATGGACTCTATGATGAATATGAAATCAATATAATCTATGATACACGAACTTGTTGGTAAACCAAGCTCTGATACAACTTGATGGAGGAGGGGGTGCCCGATCTTCCGTCAGGTGGGGATAAACAACGATTTGTGGAGAACTCGACATTGACGATCCGGCTTCTGATCCACGAGATCGGCCCTTGCAATCACTACACCACTGCTCCGTTGGTTATCAATCAAGCACAGCCTGATTGACCTCGCCAAGAAGGCTAATACTTGCCCGCGAATCAAAGAACACAAGCAAGAACGTAGAAAACACAATCGAATTGAAAATTCTATTGAAATCTGCGAATTGGGGTTCACTTACAAATCTGGTGAAGCGGCGGCAATCAAAGCAACGTGTAAACTAAACCCAAAAACCCTAGATGTCTGTAGAAACACCTTATATAGTAGTTTGGGATGCACCCCTAATGGGCTCAACTGGATACACGGCCCCAAAGGCCTAATAACGCAGAAAACAGCATGCTGACAGATTCTGTACTCTATTTTTTTTGATGATTCCCGTTGATATAGAATGAATTTTGCGATGAATCTGGCGGCATTGGAAAGGTTATTAAGTTATCTTTCCATGTCTGGGTGGAACGTCAAAAACGGAGTCCGTATGCGGCCTGGGTGATGATTGTAGTGTATGCTGCTCCTAGAATCCGAGTTGGACACGAATTGTGGTTAGATTGGACTCTCAAATTGGCTTGGACGTCCTTCCTGATTCTTCTCCAACTCTTTGTTTATCTCCAAGTGATTTTCATCATCTCCATGGTTCCTAACAATAATAATAATATTAGGTAGTTATTATTCCCAAGATAATATACCAAGATACTTAGAAACGAGTTGACCTGGAGATTTAATCATCATGCTCGAACTCGAATAATTGGATCTTGGTATTCATGTATGGTTGTATCATTGGTAGGGATTTTCTCATCATCCTCCCCTTCTTGATTTGGAGTCGTCCTCAACTCAACGTCTATTGGTCCCCAATCAACTTCCATGACAATATAAGAGTTCCATATACATGCATCTCTTCTATTAATCCAAGAAAGTATTTCTGAAATTGAAAATGAATGCAACTCATGATGTAGCTTATGAAATTCAAATGTATAAAAAATAAATCTAACATGGAAAAAATGCACCTTAACTTGTTTCCTCACAATCATGATCCTATCCCAACCGGTGAGGTTCTCATCATTCTCCCCCTCTTGAAATAGAGTCGTCCTCGACTCATACTCATCTTTTGCTCCCATGGTTGGTTTTAATTCTGCAATGTTAAATGTGGAACTATCCCAAGACTTGGGAGGCAAGACAAATTTATATTTATGTAACTCAACATAAGATAAAAACTCAGGAGGCATATCAAATTTACACTTATGTAGCTCAATATGAGATAAATACTTAGTGATAACTGGGGGCAGAGTATAAACTATATTAGTAAGAGAACAATAAGGAGTTTCACAAATCACAACATAGCACACATCTTGACAATGAATTTTAGTTTGATCAGTTTTATGTGCAAGGATAGAAGAATCTTTTAATTCGATTTCATGCTGAATTTCAGATCTAATATCAAGTTGTTTGCTCTAATTAGATGCCATCTCAATATCATCGTTAACAATTTCATCAGAAGTTGAAAGTAACAAAGTAAATTTCACATCCTCATAATGAATTTCCAAAGAAAAACAATAATACAAGAGGTTCATCATGCGACACGTACATATGAGCAATCATTTGTGGTACGCAGACCACAATTATTACATAAGAGTAAACATAAAATAAATAATTAAAAGCATGACGAACGCCCTCTTCAGGATCTTCTTCTTGACTGGGTCGCTACTCCAGACCATCCTCGTAGTAGGCATCCTCTGAATTGTGTGTCCAACGGGTATGAGTACAAAGAGTACTCAACAAGCCACCGCGAATGCAAGTAGTAATGCAAGATAATAACAAAGGAAAGATAATGGCTAAAAGTGCGGAAAAGTACATTTTTCAGTTATTGCATTTAGTGTAGTCAAATTTAATCATGCGGAATAATAAACATGAACATCATAATACCATCTAACTCGAGGAGTACGTTTTCCCTCCTCGCGCAACAGTCCTTACATGCCAAACCATCATGCACATACATATTAAAAGTAAACTAATTGTGGGATGTCATGCAACCCGCCCTTGACCGTGGGCTCGGCTTTTTGAAAAGATTTATGACTCTGATCAGAGGTGTACTACTGTAACCACAAGGCACACACTCCTCCCAAACACCAAGGTGTAACGAGATGACCCATACCACGAGAACTTGTGCCAAAACTTCAGCATGAAATGCTCCAAGCGATAACCACCCGCTCTAGGTTTCGCCGGCACGCCGGGCCGCATCCCGGCTAACGTCGCACCTCCTTTTGTGCCTCGTCATTAAAGCCACCTGCAGGTGCAGCTTGACGCATCTCCAAATGGTGGCCTCGGTTTGGAACACTCCATACCTTAGTTAGGACTTACCCATTAGACTTGTGGTTAGTACGGAAGTGTATTGCAACGGATCCCGCAGACCGGTCCTTATAGTGCCCCGGATGCTACCGACCAATGCCCTAGCTTGCACCCGGAACCCACCATGCATACACTCACAACCAAAACTCTATAACCAACAGAATTCCAAAGATAAGGATAACGGGGGATAATATAGTAGAACCAAGTTACTACGACTCATTTTTAATGCTATAGCAATCGTGTCGATACATTGGACACTAGCTAATAGTACTAATCATATGGTGACAAGGAGTTTAGGCTAGATAGCATGGCTTGGGTTGCACATCAAGGTCGGGGGATCCTAATAAATATATTGTAAGGGTTCCATTTGACTAATGCATGTATATCCTATGTGTTTTAGCGGTAGCTTAATAAAACATGGGTTCAACATGCTCAAAAGAGTGGTTTGGTGACTTGCCTTGTTCAGCGAAAGGGGAGGGAGGAACTTCGGGAAATTATTCCGGCTCCTCAGCGACGTCGTAGTCTTCTCGATATAAATAAATTAAACGTAACATTCAATTAAACAATCCAAAAACCACACAACAGGTATATAAGTTTTGATTGGTTTGAACCAAGGAAAAATAAAGTTGTGAAGTTTCTGAAATTCATTTTATGGATATTTTAAAATGAACTTTAATGAAATATTGTCCTTACTAAAAGAGATAATAATGTGAACAATTGTATTTTAAATTTTCTAACTAATTTAAAATAAGAGGTTCAGTGTAAACCTAGTGGTTTTATTATACTCACATGAAAAGAATAAAAGATAAATTTCTCTAAAATTGAAATGAGCCAATTTGTAATTTACCCTAAAGTGCATTTGAATAATTTATTAAATAAGCATGAAATATTCAAAGTAAACATACTATTTTTATTGCATTAACATGTAGAGAATAAAATTATAAATTTTCTGGAATTGAAATGATAATTTTTGAAGTTAAAATGCGCCAGATATGAATTTTATAAGTTTAAAACAGTTTCTGGAATTTAATTTAAATCAAAAACGGCCTCGGGTCCACTGTGAACCAGGTCCACCGTCAACCCGCGCACTGTGCGCGTGCGCCGGATCGAGATCCACCGTGGGATCGCGATCAGGTGGCCACGAGCGAGGTGGGGGAGTTATATTAATGTGGACGACTGAGATTAAAACGTTGAAATGGTACGCGATGGACGGGCCAGATGCGATGCGGGATTTAAATACTAATGGACGCACGAGATCACACCATACCACTTCGCTTGGATCTTATGGGCCAGATTAAACCGAGGGATGGATTTAATCCCGGCCATCGGATCGCGATCACGCGATTGGGGATGAATCCGACACGGCACGGGTAGTTTACCCGCGCCGGTCGTCTTCTCTAGCGATGGCGAGCGGGCCAAGGGCCACGGCGAATGACGGCGGTCCAAACTACGCCTAGAAATGGAAAGAGGGTGTTAAGGGGAACACGGGGGTACCGTTGCGGTGGTCCGAGGTCGACGGGGCATGGACGGCGACGAGCGGAGGTGGCAAAGACGTTCGGGTCCTCGTCGGTGATGGGGATCCAGCGGGTTCATCAGCAATGGAGAGAAGGCCGAGGTCAGGGTGGTGCTGGCGGTCATGGAGGTGCGGTCACCTAGGGCGGAGGAGGTCTCCGGCGACGGCGAGCGGTGGCTAGAGCGAGGGCGGTGGTGAGGCGCTAAAAACTGAAGTGAGGTGCTCTAGTTCGTTCTCAACGCGATCAGGCGTGCGGGCTAGACGCGGTGGAGGCCAAGGGCTTAAATAGAGGCGTCGGAGGGGCTTAGAGGGGGACGCACGTAGGGAAAGCCGAGGGGAGGGCTTTAACTCACTGGCGAGGTCGCACCATGCACGGGTGCTGCGATCCCGAGGCTTAAACGCGTCCCTTAATGCGATTAAATGGCCGGTGGGTCTCGGGGTGCATTAAACCGGCGTAAATTTAATGGGGGAGGAACCGGCGAGGCGAATCCGAGGCGAGGTCGTCGGCCGGTGCGATTTGGGGGCAGTGGCGCGAACGAGGCAACGGGACACGACCGATAGGTGGGGCCGAGGCGTCGGGCGCGCGCGGAGTGAGAGGGGCTCATTGACAAGCGGGGCCTGGGTGTCAGTCCAGGATGCGGGAAGGGAGTGGGCTGGGCCGGCCGGGGGAGAGAGAAGAGGGGGAGGGGCCCATTACTGTTTCAATTATTTTTCGAATAAAAATAATTACAGAAATTGATTTAAAATATTTGGGCTGCCTCCAAAGGTGATAAAAATTTGTAAAAATTCTCAAAAATATATCTTGGACTTGGGATCATATACAAAATTCTATAGCCTCTGGTTTGGTAATTTCACCTAGGTTCTAGTTCAAATAGGCTAGGAAGGGCATTAAAGGTATTTCCTATTTAATTGATTCCAGAAAAATATATTAAATGATATTTTTATTTCTTTGAAAATTTGGGGTGTTACAATGTTCTATTATTTCAGCTGATGAAGCAACCTCAACGGGTACCTGTAAGGACTTTTTACCGGATAGCTCAACTAGTGCAGAGATGGAAGACAATATGCTTGTTGATGTTTGTGTAGGTACATGTGTAGGTGCATGACGAACACTTGAAGAAGAGAAAGGCTTGGTTAGTACCGGTGTGCTCGTCACTCGCGGTGGATAGGAGTCTCTTGCCTTGTATTGTTGTTCCTGCAATTCTTTCTCTGCAATGATGGCAAGATGGAACAAATGACTAAGAGTACTAATATTTTATAATAAATGATATCTTGAATCTCATGCCTCAATCCATCATAGAAGTGCCACATCGTTTCCTCCGAGTGCTCCACAACACCACAACGGGTCATGCTCTCACGAAGCTCAACATAATACTCTCTCACAGACATGTTACCTTGAAGTAAGCATTGGAGTTTCTTACACAATTCACGATGATTAGAAGGAGAGACAAATTTACAACGCATAGCTCTTTTTAAATGACCCCATGTATCAGGTTGTAATTGAAGTTCAATTATAACTCCCCACAAGATTAAAGCACGATTTTTAAACATACTAGATGCTTGTTTAACTCTATGTTGTTCAGGAACTAGATATAAGTTAAATTTATGCTCTACGATCATCTCCCAATCTAGGTATTCTTCAGCATCATATTCACCATAAAAGATCGGATGGTAAACTTACTTCTGATAGAATAAACATTGTTACCATGATTATGATTTGTCGCACCTTCCATACCTGCCATGGTTAGTAGAAAAGGAAAAACACTTGGAAAAAATATTAGCCCTATCATGGTGAAGTGCATCATAATCAAATTGCAAAGGGTGTTCTATTATTTCAGCTGATGAAGCAACCTCAACGGGGTACCTGTAAGGACTTTTTACCTGATAGCTCAACTAGTGCAGAGATGGAAGACAATATGCTTGCTGATGTTTGTGCATGTACATGTGTAGGTGCATGATGAACACTTGAAGAAGAGAAAGGCTTGGTTAGTACCGGTGTGCTCGTCACTCGTAGTGGATAGGAGTCTCTTGCCTTGTATTGTTGTTCCCACAATTCTTTCTCTGCAATGATGGCAAGATGGAACAAATGACTAAGAGTACTAAATATTTTATAATAAATGATATCTTGAATCTCATGCCTCAACCCATCATAGAAGCGCCACATCGTTTCCTCCAAGTGCTCCACAACACCACAACGGGTCATGCTCTCACGAAGCTCAACATAATACTCTCTCACAGACATGTTACCTTCAACTAAGCATTGTAGTTTCTTACACAATTCACGATGATAAGAAGGAGAGACAAATTTACAACGCATAGCTCTTTTTAAATGACCCCATGTATCAGGTTGTAATTGAAGTTCAATTATAACTTCCCACTAGATTAAAGCACGATTTTTAAACATACTAGATGCTTGTTTAACTCTATGTTGTTCAGGAACTAGATATAAGTTAAATTTATGCTCTATGATTGTTGGCGTAAAAGATTACACTAACAGGTTTCTGAAGATTAGAAACTAACAAACGAAGTGTTTGCCAAGTAAACTATTCCAAGCCTCCGAAAGGGTAATAGCTTAAAATAGTTTGAAAGTGTGTATTGAATAACTTGTATCCGGTCCGTATTACAGAGTGAAACAGGGGGTATTTTTAGGCCCAAATATTAAGGAAAAAACCCTTTTACCCCTCTGTTACAACCGACATAGTGGAAACTATGCGGTACCCTTAATAGGGCTAAAATGGTAAAAGACTAATCTAATGAGAAAGAAGATAAATCTTCCATCTTAGCTGGCAGAGAAGCTCTTGGAAGAGTCCAAGTTCAAAGATATACTCCGAACTAGAGTCTGTCATCATACTTCGAACTTGATTCAATGTATCTCCGGAGTTATATGCTGGAAATCTTGGACTTGATCACCAGCCTTTGTCTTGTTACTGCAATAACCCTGAAGATGGAATATTTTCCCCCAACAGTAGCCCCTCGAATACGCTTCTCCGCTAAATCTGTAAAGTTAGGAGAGCAGTATATGCAAGAAAATAATCATGCGTAGGGGTTAGCAGATTTAAACCACCTTCGAAATACGTGGAGATGCAAAACTTCGAATCAGATTCTAAGAAAATTATATTCAAACCGTCTTAGAACTAACTCTAGAAGTCTGAAAGCCTTTTTAGACTTGGAAGAAATAGCCATTGGTTTCTTTCTTCTAATGGAAGTTACATGATGCATTAATTCCGCCACAAAGTAACGGTTAAGAATGCGAAACGGCATAGGCAAACAGTAAAAAATTGGGGTCTGGGCTATAAATAGAGGGCCCAGACCCTTCTCGAGTACCTTTCCACCGCTTTCGTGCAAGCAAACCATCAATCAAGCCCTAGCCTCCATTTTTCTTCTGAAGCAATCCGTGAGATCCCATGATGAAAACCAGTTTCAAGGGTCCTGGAGCATCTTCAACTTTGGCCCGGTAGCAGCGGCGGCTGCAACATTGGCGACGGCAACTCTGACACCAGCAATGGCAACAATGGCGGCGGCGGGGAGAAATCCCCAAAATGTCGGCCCTCAAGACCTTTTTACGGCATCAACGAAGTACACGGATCAGTCCTATCAATTGGGGCCTTCAACCTGCAAAAGAGAATCACTCGCGGCCGCAATAGAATGCAAAATTAGTTCGGGAGTCATGATTCGCAAACTCGGGAAAGAGATCATTCCGTCGCTAAGGCCCGGAGAAGTGGTTGTCTTCGAAGCCTTCTTTGAAGCTGGCTTGGGGATTCCGGCGGTTGACTTTTTGGCGGAGGTATTGGACTTATTCCACGTTACTCTCCCTCAGCTCTCTCCAAATGTCGTAGCACGTCTTGCCATCTTCGAATGGGCGTTGCGGGCCGAGGGTTGTGAAGGAAGGGCTGAGATCTTCGCAGCACTGCACAGAGCTTCGTGTCAACTGAAGACCTTCGTAGGCCCCGGAGGTGAGAAGACGATAGTAGCCTTCGGAAGAATCAAATTCAGACTTCGGGAAGAGTATGCTCTTCGGTTTCTGGCCAAGGCTATCAATGCTAGATGGTATACGGACTGGATCTTGAAGTGGTTTTATGCCGAAGTTGGGGCAAGCAGTCGCCTATCTAGACCCTTGCAAGATATCAACTTCCGAAAGGAAGCTGTTGTGCATCCTGATCCGGGCCAGCTCGAAGCTCGCCTCGGCCTGCTCCAAAAAATTAGTCACCGCCTGAGTATGCGGGACTTAGCCGAAGAATTCCTCGGGCTTCAAATCCCTCCCCTGATGGCCAACTGGCTGATCACCTTCGAGGAAGATTCGGAGGGTGGTCTCCGCAAAATTTCTTCGAATTCAAGCCCTGCAGGTAACTTCGAAAACAGCATATGTCATATATATTTATTCAAAAAATAACCAACTTAACTTATTTTTCAGCCTCTTCAGCCCCTATAACTTCGGAGCAGATTGTACGAGCTTCGGAGAAGATTCTGGGCGTCCCAACTCGATCCGACCGAGAAGGAATGGAGAATTAAGCTAGTTGGTACATGGGAACGGTCCAACCGAGTATGGGGGCTACTCGAAGTTGTTCCGCCTCCTCTTGTGGATTGGGTGCCTTCGGAGAAAGGGCCCAAAAAGAGAAAAGCCGAAGTTGGAGCTTCGAGCTCTGCCAAGACTCCGCTAAAGAAGGTGGCTCGAAAACCAAGAGTTCATGCACCTTCAAGCCCAAGAGCTTTAGTCTCCGATTCCTTAGAGGATGAAGGCAGGATGCTTGTCGACCTGATCGATGAAGATGCAGACCAAAGAGATGCACATATTGATGATGCTGTGATCATACCAGAGTCTCAAGCCAACCTTGAGCAAGTGAGGACTCCGGTGGCTCAAGAAAATTTACCGCAAGACGGAGCTCCTGTGAATGAAGACGAAGTTGAAGTTGTAGTAGAATCAACTTTGATTCTGGACGAAGCAACAACGGCCATTCCCGAAGATGCTCCAACAGTCGAAGATTTGACTGTAGATTCCGACGAAGACTTTGGAGTAGCCTTCGACCCGCCAAGCAGTCCAATGCTCACCCGTCGCCAAAATGTCGAAGGTAAACTTCGCATAATTCTTTTGTTCTTTTTTCCTGCGAAGCTATACAATGTATAATACCTTTGTTTTAACAGAATCTACTCCCGTGGAAGAGGTCCGTCCCGAGGATATAATTCCTGGACCTTCGACAGCTTTGGAGCCAATTCCAAGAGCCACTCAAATGGGACCTGGAACAGGCAAAGGCAAGATGGACCACCTCCCTGCTCCGAGCTCAGGATCAACTCCGTTTGAATCAACAGACGAAAGCCAATCTATGGAGGGGGGCCAATCTGCTGGAGCTCCAAAAAATATGGCTCAACACTCCGGGCCTTCACCAAACGAAGATGACCGGCAAGCCTTGAGCATGCTCCCTCTTCTGGCTCCTTTCTTGGAGCGAAGAACTGGACTTCGGACTTTGCTCGAGCCTTTGGATCGAGCTAGCCGCGAAGTGGGGGAGATGGACTTGGTGGCCATCTTAAGTGAGGCGAAGAGTTCGGAGCTTAACGCTGCCATGGAACGTGTAGCATACCAGGTACGAAGTATTTGCAAAACAAAGTCAAACATATATACAAATAATTACTCACCTTGGTTTTTTCTCTTCGCAGCAAACAGTCTTGGCCCGAGCTGCGAACATTTCAAATGAGCGTGGAAGCCTTCGCCTTCGAGAGGAAAATACAACTCTTCAACGAAATCTTACTATCTCCGAAGGTCGGGTGGCCCACTTGGACAACATGGTTTTGACGGAGCGCAGGGCCAGACAAAGCTTGGAAGCTGCGAACAAAGAGCTCGAAGCAGAACAAATTGTGCTTCGAGCGGAAATTGAAAAGATGCGGGCGGAGCATGCTGCGGTGGGAGCTGAACTTGTCAGGCTCCAAGAAGAAAAAGCTAAAGCTACCGAAGAAGCTAGCCAGCTACTTAATCAGAAAAATTCTTTAGCTACGGAGGCAGCTAGGCTCTTTGGAGTAGTAAGAGAATTAACTTCGGCGAAGGATGCCTTAGTTGAAGACAAGCTGAAGTCAGAGAAGGTAGCTATGGAGGTCATGAACCAACTGCTAGGCGTTCTAGAGTACTTTGGTACTACTGGGATGCTTCCTTCAGATGACAACATCCCCCTGCTGCGACGGCTGAAGAGGATCCAAGGAGCAGCGAAGCAAATGAAGACAACAGGCATTCGGTACGGAGAAATCTCCGGACAAGTGGCTGCTATCGGCATACTTCATTACTACGAAGATCTGGGCCAATCGATAACTCCGAGCGCAGGGGCGGCTCCCATTACCTTTGACGACAACCAGCTCCTTACTCCTTCCGAAGGTGTGGCCGCTGCTTGGCAAGCCTTTCAAACTTCATGGAGAGCCGAAGGTCGCTCTGCGATCAAAGCTTGGATCGATGAAGGGCAACGCCAGAAGCAAGCTTGGTCTCAAGCTTCGAGCAGCCAGCCTCCGCCAAACCCGCAAGTTTAGAATTATCTTAGGATCTTCGACTATGTAAAGCATTATGCTTTTGTACATTATGAATGAAAATTTCCTTATCATGTTTTTAAGCTTTGCCTCATATGGAAGATGTCGAAGTATTAGACGTTAACGACGAACTCCGCTTACTATGGGCTACCTTCGATATCTTAAAACTTCACAAACGCCCTCGATTTTTAGTTCCTCGGAACAGCTCCAGAGCGATTACGCCCGAAGTAAGCAAAGACATACTGTCTTGTATTAAAGAGGAAGAAAAAGAAGTTTACTTGGAAACTTCATCTTCCGAAGACATTGTATGGTCCGAAGACGAAGATGAAGTTCAAGGTAGAAAGCCTGAAGAACTTGGAAGCTGGGAAAGGAGCCCCAAACGACTTTGAACTTGGGCCGAGCTTCAACAAGAACAGAAAGACTTTAGAGCTTCGAAGGGAGGTAGGAGAGTTAAACGCAAAGTTGTTAGAACTCCTGGCTCTGGAACTAGTCGTTCCAACCTTAGCTCTAGAGATCAAAGGGGTCTTCGATTCCTTCTTGGTATAGATACCGATTTTTCATGATGTAATCATATTTGTTCGAATAATAAATATCGATTTAAAATTGTCTTCCTATTTACCAGCCCCTCTTTGGGCGTAAGCAACTTCGAACTATATTCAAAGATGGTTAGGCACAAAGAAAAACTTAGGAGTACAATTTTGGGGGTTCGGAGCCCCTCAGCAATTTAAAGATTGATTAAAATCTTATAAAATGTCTTCGACTATTTGTAGTCTGAAGACTGGTAACTTAGTACCTTATGTTTTTGAAAGAAATCACTTTGGACAACTTTCCGGACACTTTAGTGTCCTAAATGATTTATCACTTTGGACTTTTCTAACAGACATTCGAAGCTCATGGCTCAAACTCTGTTTTGTTTTGGCCTCCTTCGGCTCTTTTTGCGAATTCTGTCAAACCAGTGGTTTGGAGTTCGCAGTGGTCTCTTTGGACTCTTTTTACGGATACCTACAAGCCGATGGCTTGGGCTCCGCGTCATTTGGTCTCCTTGGACTCTTTTTATGGATGTCTACCAGCCGGTGGCTTGGACTCCGCATCTTGTGGTCTCGGGCTCTTTTACGGATGCCTACAAGCCGGTGGCTTGGACTCCGCATTATGTCAGCCCACCACGTCGGAAACTTCGAACCAGTGGTCCGAAGTCCGAAAATATGATTCAAATTAATGACACTTCCCTCTCGGTCAACTCCGCTATTCCAGTGCGTCCACTCGGAAGTGGGAAGTTTATGAGGGGTAGGCATTATCTGAATCATATGCTTTATTAATTCGGAAACTGCTTACAAATGATTACAAGGAGCCCCTATGCGAAATATCGCTTTAGGTGCTCCGCATGCCATGTATGCGCTAACTCTTCACCTTCCAAATTAGCTAACTTAAAAGAACCAGGGCGCCCTAAGCGAAGAATTAAATATGGACCTTCCCATTTATTTCCTAATTTCCCTGGTGCTATGATACTTCGCAAAACGAGATGACCCGGCCTAAGTTCATTAATCTTGACCTTCGGGTCAAACCAAGTCTTCGTCTATTGTTGATATTTTGACAAATTTGCCACAGCTCGAAATCTTGTCTCTTCTATTAAATCCAGTGAAGCTTGTCTTTCTCCTTCTATTTCGGGTTCAGTGCTGCGAAGTTATCCTCCTTTGAGCTTAATTGGTGTCATAGCTTCATCTCCGAATAATAGTCTGAATGGAATGAAACCCGTGGACCTCGTTTGAGTGGTCCGAATGGACCACAAAATCTTCAGAAGTTCTTCGGTCCAGAGTCCTTTTGCCAATCCTACTATCCTTCGATTTATCCCTGACAAAATGTTACCATTGGCTCTTTCTACAGCTCCGTTAGACTGAGGGTGTCGCACTGCAGGAAAGCATAGCTGGATGCCTAGATCTTCACAAAATTTCTTGAAAGGTTCTGCGTCGAATTGTGTTCCATTGTCAACTGTGAGTTGCCTAGGCACTCCGAACCGGCAAATGATATTCTTCCAGAAAAATTTCTGTACATTGTTCGAAGTGATAGCTGTTAGGGGCTCTGCATCGACCCACTTTGAAAAGTATTCGATTGCTACCACTGCGAACTTCAAATTTCCTTTTGCTGTTGGGAAGGGACCAATAAGATCCATGCCCCATCTGGCCATGGGCCATACTGGGGCAATGACTTGATGAGCTGTTGGTGGGCGATGACTTCTTCGTCCCATCCACTGACATCCTTGGCAAGTGCGGACCAAGCTCTCCGCATCTGCTACTATTGTAGGCCAATAAAGCCCCTGGTGAAGTGTTTTTCCTGCCAAAGCTCGAGGGGCCAGATGGCTACCGCAAAGTCCTTCATGAATTTCTCGAAGAATTTCTTGACCTTCAGCTTGCGATATACATCGGAGCAGAGGGGAACATACTCCGGCCTTGTATAAAATACCGTTGATTATTTGATAATTCCGAGTTCTAAGCTTTAACCTCGAAAGTTGTGTCCCTTCGGACATATTTGCTTCTCCTTGCAACACTTCCATGATTGAACTTTGCCAATCTGTACTTGGAATGCAAAGAACTTCCGCAGCAGGAATTTGTGGCACCGAAGGTGTACTGAGTTCTTCATAAAAATCTTCTTCGGGTATATCCATAGCTCCGGCTGTAGCTTTTGCTAAGATGTCAGCTTGCATATTTTCTGCTCTAGGTATACTCCAAATGGAAATCCCTTTAAATGCTGCTTCGATCTTTCGGATTTCTTCTAAGTACTTTGCAAGCTGTGGATGTTGGACTTGGAAACTCTTGTCTACGTGCCCTGCTACAATCTGAGAATCTATTTTAATAACGACTCTTGTAGCCCCTAGAGCACGTGCCTTTTGAAGTCCCAATAAAATTCCCTCATACTCCGCTGTATTATTGGTAGACTTAAAGTTGAGTCTTGCGGAGTACATTGCCTTTTGCCCTGAAGGCGAAATTATCACAGCTCCGACGCCTGCTCCAGATGCTTGGAAAGCTCCATCAGAGTAAATAGTCCAAATTTCTTCACTTAATTGCTGCAGGGGGAGTCCACTCTACCACGAAGTCCGCCAATACTTGCGACTTAATTGCTGTTCTTGCCAGAAAGGATATGCCGAAGGGTGCTAGCTCAACAGCCCACTTCCCAATTCTTCCAGTGGAATCCTTACTTCGGAGCATATCGCCCAAAGGATATGAAGTTGGTACAATTACATTATGTGCCAAGAAAAAATGCCTTAGCTTCCTCGAAGCCATTATCAAAGCATAAACGAATTTCTCAAGCTCGGAATATCTTGTTTTTGCTCCGGACAATTCTTCGGACACAAAATAAACTGGATTTTGTACCAACTTCCCGTTGAAATCAACCTCTCTGACAAGGACTGCACTGACAGCAGAGCCAGTAGCTGCAAGGTAGAGGAGTAGGGTTTCGTCCGCAACATGCACCGTGAGTGTAGCAAGGTTACTGAGATAATTCTTAATATCTTCGAAGCTCTTCTGACACTCTGGTGTCCATGCAAAATCTTCGGACCCTTTCAATGCTTTGAAAATAGGCAAACTTCTCTCCGCAGACCTTGCCAGAAATCTGCTAAGTGCTGCAAGACGATCGGTCAGCTTTTGCACTTGCTTTAAATTCTCTGGGGGAGCCATCTTCTGCAATGCAGTTATTTGAGTGGGGCTAGCTTCGATCCCTCTGCTTGAAACTAGGTACCCTAACAATTTTCTAGCCTACGCCCCGAAGATACATTTTTCGGTGTTGAGACGGATCCCGCATGCCCGAAGGCTATTGAATGTTTCTGCTAAGTCTAGGCTATGTTGGTGCTTTAAAGCACTCTTTATTACAATATCATCCATATAGGCCTCTACATTACGACCTAATTGATGACCTAGAGCCTTAGTAATTAACCTTGAAAAGGTAGCCCCGGCATTTCTTAAGCCAAAAGGCATTCTTACATAACAAAAGACTCTTGAAGGAGTTACGAAGCTTGTCTTGATTTCATCTTCGTGCTTTAACCAGATTTGATGATAGCCGGAATACGCGTCGAGGAAGCTTAATAACTCCGAACCAGCAGTGGAGTCGACCAATTGATCAATTCGGGGCATGGGGTAGGGGTCGCGGGGCATGCTTTATTCAGAGATGTAAAATCAATACACATGCGCCACTTCCCTGAAGATTTCTTCTTAACGAAGACTGGGTTGGCTAACCACTCCGTATGAGCCACTTCTCTGATGATCCCAGCGTTCAGCAACTTTTCAACTTCATCTTTAGCAAGGACAACTCTCTCTACAAACATCTTCCGGAGTCCTTGCCTAACAGGCCGAGCCTTCGGGTTTACAAGTAGACTGTGTTCGATAATGTCCCGACTGACTCCGGTAATGTCTTCATCAGACCAAGCAAAGACATCTAAATTCTCCTCAACTACATTCTCTAAGGAGGCAACAACTTCTGGAGGCAAGTCTTTACCAAATTGAAATGAATATTCCTTTCCATCTTTGACAATAACCTTCGTTGCAATCTCTCCTTCGGGACTTGGTCTTGGGAAGGATTTTTTCGAAGATTCGCTAGGAGCAGAAAAATTCTCTGGATCATCTTGCACACTGTTCACCTGTCTCGGGTCAAGAGGAGGGCCATGACCATACTCCGCTCTTTGCGCAATGGCCTGATCTCCGAAAATAGTGATCACTCCCGCCTGTGTGGGCATCTTCATACATAAGTAATTATGATGCGCCACAGCTCCAAATTGATTTAACATGCCTCTTCCGAAGATGACATTGTATGCATATGGAGCATCCACAACATCAAAGATCACTTCCTCTGTCCTGGCCAGTGGCCCCTCTCCAAAAGTAACTTCCAGGCCAATTTGGCCGAGGGCATCAAGAGGGGGTCCTGCAAATCCTTGCAAAGGACGGGCTGCTGGGAGAAGATGCTTTCTGGAGATGCAGAGTTGATCAAAAGCTTGGACAAAAATAATATCGCCGAACTTCCTTCGTCAACTAGCACTCTCCGAACCTCAGTTCCTGCTATGTCGGCAGTAATGACAAGTGGGTCTGCATGTGGAAATTTAACACCAGATGCATCATCTGCGGAAAAGGATATTGACACATGGGACCATTCGGGCATAGCAGCTGTAGACGAAGAGGTTCCAATATGGCCCACTTCTCCGACATATTCTCTTCTCTGCCTCTTTGACATACTTCTGAGAGTCCCTCCTCTGGAGATGGGGAGGACTACTCTTTTTCCTCGATCTTGCCCCTCTTCTTGCTTCGGAGGTGGCATAATATTGACCACCGGAGGGCGTCTTGCCAAATCGAAGTTCTCTATCCTCGCCACAGCCTGGACAGGCTCCGAACGGACTTCAGCCGGAACTCGGTCAGTAGTGCCTCGACCCGAAGTTCTTTCCAGATACTCTCCTCTCAAAGCAAGTATAGCTTTGCACGCATCAGTTGCGTGACTCCAGTTTTCACCATGAATACAACAGAAAAAGGTCTGGCCTTTGCCAGCCGGTTTCCCTGGCGGCCTCCAGCCGCTGGTCTTGCTTCGTGAGGGTTGCGGAGCTCTTTGGGCAAACTTCTGCGGGGGTGCAATGTTCAGAACTTCTGAACGAGGATGCTTTTGCCCCCTACGCCTGTCATGCTGAACTTCGAAGCTAGGCCCTTGCGGCTGTGCTGAAGTTTTTACTTCCAATTTGACCTCTTGCAGTATCGACGGGGTTGTAGCAGTTCTCCGAAGCCATCCCTCTTCTGACCTTGCATACTCTTCGAAATAAGACATTAACTGAGAAACAGAAGATATGCTTTTCCGGTGAAGTTTATTAAGGAGGCCTGGATGAATAACTCCCTCTCGAGCTGCGTCAACTACTGAAGACGTAGTTAACCCTCGAATTTGCGACTCCGTATGAGCGAAGCGCTTGAAATACTGTCTTAAGGTCCCTCCAGGGAGCTGCTTCACCTGAAAAAGACTTCCTGTTGACATAGGGGGTACGAAGGTACCCTGAAAGTTACTCACGAACTTCTTCTTCAACTGCCCCCATGAACTGATTGATCCTGGCTTCAGGGACCAAAACCACCGCAATGCAACTCCTTGAAGAGCTAGGGGGAAACATTTTGCCATAGTGTCTCGCACTGCTCCACTGGCTTCAATTGCTAAAGCATAAGAACGGACGAATTCTCTAGGATCTTCATCTCCGGCATACTTGCAAAGCTTCGAAGTTTTGAACTTAGGGTCGAAGCGTACTTTCTGCAACTCAGGATGCAATGGAGACTCAGTGTCGAAGGAAGCATTCTCTGGGGCTTCGAGATAAATAAGCTTGTCGTCTTCGGGCACTTCGGGAATGGTTGGGGTGGCTTGAGAACGAAGCCTATTCACGGCTTCTTGCCGCCACCTTGCAACTTCAACTTGGAGACTGGCCATTTGAGTGGCCATATCACCAAGACCGTCTTCATCTCCTCTGGAAGGATCTTACGGGTCTTGAGAACTGTAGGGATCGGTTCGAAGTGGAACTTGAGGTGGAAGAGGGACTCTGACTGGCCGAAGTATAGATGGAGTTGGCGGAGGAACTCCGTATGCTCGAGGAAGGGGAATCCCTTCCGGAGTTTGAGGTGGAGGAAACGTCGAAGGTCCTCCGACCTCAACTGTGTCTGAAGATCTTGCTCCGGAGGTCCGAGGGGACCTCCGAACAGGATTACTACCTGCACTCCGCTTAGGAGGCATGGTTTAAGAACTTGGTAGTGAACGAAGTTTTTTAGGACTAGGTTCCCCACGGACGGTGCCAATTGTTGGCGTAAAAGATTACGCTAATAGGTTTCTGAAGATTAGAAACTAACAAATGAAGTGTTTGCCAAGTAAACTATTCCAAGCCTCCGAAAGGGTAATAGCTTAAAATAGTTCGAAAGTGTGTATTGAATAACTTGTATCTGGTCCGTATTACAGAGTGAAACGGGGGGTATTTATAGGCCCAAACATTAAGGAAAAAACCCTTTTACCCCTCTGTTACAACCGACATAGTGGAAACTATTCAGTACCCTTAATAGGGCTAAAATGGTAAAAGACTAATCTAATGAGAAAGAAGATAAATCTTCCATCTTAGCTGGCAGAGAAGCTCTTGGAAGAGTCCAAGTTCGAAGATATACTCCGAACTAGAGTCTGTCATCATACTTTGAACATGATTCAATGTATCTCCGGAGTTATATGCTGGAAATCTTGGACTTGATCACCAGCCTTTGTCTTGTTACTGCAATAACCCTGAAGATGGAATATTTTCCCCCAACAACGATCATCTCCCAATCTAGGTATTCTTCAACATCATATTCACCATAAAAAGATCGGATGTTAAACTTACTTCTGATAGAAGAAACATTGTTACCATGATTATGATTTGTCGCACCTTCCATACCTTCCATGGTTAGTAGAAAAGGAAAAACACTTGGAAAAAATATTAGCCCTATCATGGTGAAGTGCATCATTATCAAATTGCAAAGGGTGTTCTATTATTTCAGCTGATGAAGCAACCTCAACGGGTACCTGTAAGGACTTTTTACCTGATAGCTCAACTAGTGCAGAGATGGAAGACAATATGCTTGCTGATGTTTATGCAGGTACACGTGTAGGTGCATGACGAACACTTGAAGAAGAGAAAGGCTTGGTTAGTACCGGTGTGCTCGTCACTCGCAGTGGATAGGAGTCTCTTGCCTTGTATTGTTGTTCCTGCAATTCTTTCTCTGCAATGATGGCAAGATGGAACAAATGACTAAGAGTACTAAATATTTTATAATAAATGATATCTTGAATCTCATGCCTCAATCCATCATAGAAGCGCCACATCGTTTCCTCCGAGTGCTCCACAACACCACAACGGGTCATGCTCTCACGAAGCTCAACATAATACTCTCTCACAGACATGTTACCTTGAACTAAGCATTGTAGTTTCTTACACAATTCACGATGATAAGAAGGAGAGACAAATTTACAACGCATAGCTCTTTTTAAATGACCCCATGTATCAGGTTGTAATTGAAGTTCAATTATAACTTCCCACCAAATTAAAGCACGATTTTTAAACATACTAGATGCTTGTTTAACTCTATGTTGTTCAGGAACTAGATATAAGTTAAATTTATGCTCTATGATCATCTCCCAATCTAGGTATTCTTCAGCATCATATTCACCATAAAAAGATCGGATGGTAAACTTACTTCTGATAGAAGAAACATTGTTACCATGATTATGATTTGTCGCACCTTCCATACCTGCCATGGTTAGTAGAAAAGGAAAAACACTTGGAAAAAATATTAGCCCTATCAACTATTAGGTAGTGGAATGTATTCTCGCTCACACTCAAGCATCTTATCACAATCTTACAAGGTTCTTACCATTGCAGGGCAGTGGATGGCACAATCTTGGTCGTGGCACAATTCTTGATTGGTTGGTGACTTCCAAAGAGAGTGGTATACGATTGCAAAGACTCAAGCTGTACTGATCAGAAGTATATATGTGGATAGGGGTGGGCAAAAAAAACCGAGACCGAAAACCGAACCCGAGAAAACCGAGACCGAATCCGAAAAAACCGAAACCGATTTATTTAGTACTAATTTCGGTTCTAGGAACCAGAAAACTGAATTTTTTCGGGTATTTCGGGTATTACATGTAAAAAACCGATTGGGCCCGAAGACCGAATAGGCCCAATAAAAGCATGTTGGCTGTTGCATACTTGCATTTGGACTTTGTAACGTGCATCGGTGCAGGGCTGGAGTCCTTTAGAGAATTGGGACCGAAGTACCCGATTAGCTGGATTAGGTTTCCCTACCACCGCCGCCTACCGACTAGAACTCCGAAGCGGTGAAGCAGTGATTCAGCGAAGCGGCGAAGCCCTCGACTGGTCGTCTCCCCGAATCCCCAACTCCGAGCGATGAGCCCCCGAAGCCCCGAAGGCCGACCGCCGACGACGAAGCCAGTGCCAGACGCCCACACCCAGACCCGGACACCCGAAGCCCCGAGCCTCCGAAGGTCGACACCGAAGCCCCAAATCTGCGTCTGCTGGCCTGCTGGCTACTGCCTTTCGGTCTGTTCGGACCAAACCGAAAACCGAACCGAATTTTTTAGAAGACCGAAATAGCTGAACAGAATATTTTTCGGGTAATTCGGTTCCTCACATTGAAAAACCGAAATTTTAGAAGACCAAAAAACCGAACCGAAGTTGCGGTCTAGACCGAATGCCCACCCCTGTATGTGGAGTTATAGGAAGGCCAAATATTTGAGTGGAACACAATTCAATAACATATAGTAATGCTAAATAAATATTCAAACTATTAGTCCTAATTGTTGGTCTACTCGTGTTCTAAGAACAGTAGTGACACAAGAAGGAAACAAGGATGAACAAGATGAATTGCAAGGATAGTGTAAACACGACACCAGCAACACTATGAAACAAACAGTGCAGGACATTCGGTATTGCCTCTTTTTTTTTTCTTCTCTCCTTTTTTTGTCTTACTTTTTTCTGTTTTTTTTATCTATTTTTTTTGCAACCAATTACCAAGTGCTAAGTAGCAACAATATGCCCCAAGATTAAGCACAGCACCAAGTTTCGGCTCAAACCTATGGAAGATGATATCGGTACAGGAAACCCTAAATAACCAGTGCTGAAACTTCGGAGCACAAAATGAAGGCCTTCCTGATTTGTTTTTAATATTTTGACAAAAACGATACTGATTAAATCAGTATCGCCCAAGCTAACTTTTAGCGATCTACCTGTGGTAAAAATTTCAGCTCAATCGAAGTTACGAGCGAAAAGTTATGGCCGTTTCAAGGAGAACCCTCCGAAATCGGATCTGTTCCCCCTAAATCGGATCTGTTGGTTGTGGCGGAAACAGAAGCGGATGGGGATCGGTGGGGGGTGGAAAAATTATGCAGCGGAGTAGGGGAATTGTGGCGGAGACACGAACCGATCTAAAACACGAATTAACCAGCAACGAGACACAAATTTGGACACGAATTCAACACTACGAACTGTTAAAGAGAATTATGCAAAAGGCTAACAATGTCTCGGACAGGGATTTTTTTTTGTTCGGCTTTTCTGTGGACTCTAGGATGAATATGAAATCAATCTAATCTAAGATACACGAACCTGATGGTAAACCAAGCTCTGATACCACTTGATGGAGGAGGGGGTGCCCGATCTTCCGTTAGGTGGGGATAAACAACGATTCGTGGAGAACTCGACGTTGACGATCTGGCTTCCGATCCACGAGATCGGCCCGTGCAATCACTACACCACTGCTCCGTTGGTTATCAATGAAGCACAACCTGATTGACCATGCCAAGAAGGCTAATCCTTGCCTGCAAATCGAAGAACACAAGCAAGAATGCAGAAAACGCAATCGAATTGAAAATTCTATTGAAATCTGTGAATTGGGGTTCACTTACAAATCCAGCGAAGCGGCGGCTATGAAAGCAACATGTAAACTAAACCCAAAAACACCTTATATAGTAGTTTGGGACGCACCCCTAATGGGATCAACTGGATACACAGTCCAAAAGGCCCAATAACGTAGAAAACAGCATGCTGACAGATTCTGTACTCTATCTTGTTTTGACGATTCCCGTTGATCTAGAACGATTCCCGTTGACAGATTCTGTAGCCCTCCCAAGCGGAGTTGCCAAAAAGTGTGTTGACACGAAACCGTGCCACCTCACTTGGGTTAGTTTGACGATCCAAAAGCGTGCGGATACTTAGGGACAAGCCTAAGCATAACAAAACACTAACGTCACGTTCCGACTACCCTTAACAGTGGTAAGAGGGGTGGAGTCACCGGGTAATCAGATCACACAAAAATAATCCAATTAGCCAAAAGAAATATATTAACAGAATAAATCAGCAAGCCTAAGCAAAGCCTGACTAAATCGAAGTATATAGTGCGATGGGTATCGCCGAAGCATACCTTCGGCGTCTAATGCGAAGGGTCCCACCGAAGGGTACCTTCGGTGTTCGGACTGATCTAGCCAAAGGCAGGCTCCAAAAAGATCTTGACGCGACAATCACCTCCGAACAGTGGGGTTCGGCGTGAAGTCTCTGACACGATACAATAACTCAAATGCGACGCACTGGCGTGACTTCGTCTGGCGCGTGGTACGAATGTGGTGAAGCCTGTCATGATGAAGCCTGCTGCGAAGAGTGTTGGCGCGCGGGATCCGGTCAAACTGATAACAGTGTGACGGTCCAACATGGGTGGTGGAAGAAGTACTCCCACCGAGGGGTGTTCTGGCAGCCTCCGAAACAATCTCTTGGCTATGGACACCTCCGGCGAAGTGGCTCTGAGTGTGGAAACCTGCAACAGAACAGATATCAAGTACCAATTCGGCCTAAGGACCGAATTCTGCTAAGTATTGTACTAGAGAGCGAAGGTAGCAATCTGTTACGTAGATTAGTAGATACTTCACAGGCAAACTAACAAGGCGATAGCAATCTATTACACAGATTAATGGATACTTCACAAGAGAATTAACAAGGATTACCACTGTTTCGATGTGGCCGGCAGAGGGCTTCCAAGAAAACCCACGAAGGTTGCAGAAAAGTAAAGGTACGGTTCAAAGCTAGGGCTTTGTGTTGATTTGTGTTGGGGGGCTTAATGAACCGGCCTCACCCCTATATTTATAGGGGCTAGACTTCTAATCTTTAAGATTAATCTGTTAAGATTCGGCCTAATCATGCGTAGGGATAAATTTAGCCAGAATCAGACTCAAACTCTATCTGCGAAATCCTACCCGAAGTGGGCTTTTGGCTAGGCCCGCCGAAGCCTACTCCTCGGGCTGAAGCTTCGACGAGGTGGGCCTTCGAAGGCCTTTGAGCCGAAGGTAGCAGGCCTGCTGGAAGCTTCCAAAGCCCATAGCTCAATGGGCCTTCGGCCCTGTAGGGCTTCGGCCTAGTCGAGGACATGTGTATTTTCGGTCCAAATTACCAAAATTGATATTTTGACAATCTTAACCATTTAATGCCATTTTTTGCTATCAACAGGTGTTTGTTCTTCAAGCAATCGAAGAACAAGCAAGAACAAGATAAACAAGCAACTCAGATTGATAATAAGGTGGAGTTCTGTAACGTGTATCCGGTAAACTAGACGATCACATGATTACACGGCAAAGTAGCAAGCCTAAACATTGATCTAAACAAAACTCAATCTATAAGTGGTGTCTAGGGGACTATTTATACGGCTAGGGACATGTGGAGATCGGCCAAAGGGAGCCCTAAATGAATACAACTCAATTACAAGGCCTGTGGGCTTAAATGGTTCAGACTAGAAAAAGAACATGCATTGTTTTGATGATTGCGATCTCCTCGAATAGAATGTGGAGGTGTGGCTAGATCAGTTGGAAAGAGGACTTCATAAGCTTTCCAAAACGTTCAAGATCATCCAAATTGGAACTTCCGTGTAATAGTTATGCATGTTTGAATCTAGTGTTGTCTCAGTAGTCTGAGTCTGAATTGAAAACATGTAGAACTTTATCTCCAGCTTCTCTTCGTACAAAAGTAACATTCCATACTTATATATTATCTTTGGATGGCCTTTACTTGGTCCCCAATCAACTTCCATGATGTCCCGTTCCCTTGATGTACTCTCAATATGTCGTTTGATCCATGTAAGTATTTCTATAATTGAATAGCAACACATTTCATTGTGTAGCATACATTGTTCAAATAAATAAAATGTAAATCTAATGTAGAATGCATGAACCTTGAATTGTTTATTATAATGCATAAGAATGGTCATATCCCAGCCGTTGATGTCCTCATCATTCTCTCCTTCTTGGCTACAAATCATCCTCAGTTTATTCTTGTATTCATAGTCATTGTATCTCCTAGCAAAAAAATATCATTGTGCAATATCACTTGTTCTTTTGTTACGTTGAGAGAAGGAAGAAACCAACTCACCCTAGCATTTTGTTGCTGAAGTGTGGGTGAAGAATCACCCTTGATAAAAGGAGACAAAAATGTGGTGTTGTTGAATAGCTTATTACACTCTCCTTCTTGAAAACAAACCCGTGTATTTAAATCAAAACAAGAAGCTCTCGAGATAATAGGATTAGTTAAAATACCTTGCTCGAGATTAGTATTTTCAAGCTTTAAATGTAGTTTCAAATATGAACATATGTAAACTCTATGCACAAAGTATACTCCTTGATCATTGTATTTGTCAATTACATGAAAACTCGTTTCAAGAGGACATGGCAATTCAGTTCTAGTGAGTAATTTCTCATTTAAATCACTAAGTTCATAAAGATCATCAAATTCAATATAACCCCAAGTATGTAATGAAGACATCAATTTTAGTTCTTCCTTTTCACAGTAATATGAATGACATATTTCAAATCACTTAATGGTTCAACATCAACATGTTCATTCAGTAGTTGTGGCATGGATATAAGTGAAGCATCACACAACTCATCTTTATCACAAGGAATAGCATCAAAATCATATTGTGACAAAGGAATTTCACAAACGGGTTCCACCAATGTTTGCTTTAAATTAGCATGATAAGTGGACAAATGTGGTTCAGAGTAAGCATACTCACCTTGGTTCATATCATTATTACCTTTAGCAGCCTCAAAAACTAATGGGGTGTCTACCTGCTCAAGTGATGGAATCAACATAGTAACCATCATGTTTTCCTTATTTAGGCTTGTGCGATGCATATCCTGCAAAACTTTAGTAATATGAGGCACAAGGGATTGCTGCTTATTTGATTTCATATCATCTTTGCGTAACAAAATTGGAGATTCAGAAACTTCATCATCAAATAATTCACATTGATCTTTCTTTCTACCATTACACAACAACTCACGCAAATTATAACTCTCAACATTGCAAGCAAGCAAAAACAAGTGGTCTAAATGATTATATGTTGTTTTAGCCAGCAAAACTTGTATTTCTAAATTAATCCCTTTCAAAAATCTAGTCATTGTTTTTTCATGGCATTCTTCTAAACCATTGTACATGATGCAGATTTTAAATTCGTGGTAGTACTCTCTAAAGGTTCTATTAGCTTGTTTCAATTTTTCTAATTTCTCATGAAGAGCACGCTTGTAATAAGATAACACAAATCTCTTTCTCATCATGGTTTTGCATTCATGCCAAGTTTCAGGTTTATTGTCTATATATGTCCACCAAAAAGATGTGGAACCAATAAATGTTTTACTAGCAGCCCTAATCATTTGAGCATTAGAAAAATCATATTTATCGAATTCTTTATCTACTACTAGCTCCCAATTGACATACGCTTCAGAATCAAACTTACCATCAAACAAAGGTAGAGATGATTCTACCTTTGCTAGATAATATTTAAATATATCACATCCTTCATGTTGAGCACTCTCCATGTTGTGGCAAATATTATGATCAGGAAGTTGTACCTGAGCATGATAATATTTTATCTCCTTGCGCAATCTTGTCATGATTAGTAGTGAACAAGAAACATACATAAGTGAGAAACCAAGGGTTGGTTTCGGAGTCTGTGATGAGTGATTGACAGATTTTACCCTCTGATTAGAAGGGGTCCATCCGAAGGGGTTCGGAGGTTGCTTCACCGAAGGATTCGGTGGGTTCTAGTTACTGCGGCTGTTGCAACGGAGTGTGCCTGTAGGAGGGGTCCGACAGTACACGATGATTGGGTCGTACCGAAGGTCTCGGTACTTTGGGTGGTACACCGGAGTGTGTACCGAAGGATGTTTACCCGGAGAGGTTCTGGGGTACTGGATACACTTGTCTGCTTGTCTGTGGTGCGCAGGTGACTTCGGAGGTGACAGACAGTTCGTAGCAGGTGAACCTGGGTCAAGCGGGAGGCTTGATGCCAAAGGAGCAGGGAGCTCCGTCACGAAGGTTGCGAAGGGGTCGAGGTCGGACCTCGAGTCGAGGTGCGCCAGGAGAAGACAGTAAGTGCGGAGTGTGGCTCCGGGTGAAGGTACTCCGAAACGAAGTCCTCGGAGGCGAGGCACTTCGAAGGGTACTCCGAATGGAGTGACTTCGAAGTATGGTGGACAAAGTCCTCAGCAATGAGGCAAGGTGTTCAAAGTGTGCTGCGGAGGGAGGCACTCGAAGGTATACCCGGAGAAGGTCTCAGAAGTCGAGGTGCATCGAAGGCATGGTCCGTGTGAGGATCGTTGAGGAGTGTGCTCGGGGAGAGACACTGCGACGAAGTGCTCATGGAATGCTTCATGCGGAGGCCTTGGATGAAGGAGGGACTTTGAAGGGTGGTACTCCGAAGGTGGGGCTTCGGAGTGAGGCTGACTTCGGAGTGAGGCTGGCTCTGGAGTAAGGCTGAGTTGAGGTACTTTGGCCATGCATGGCTTCGGTACATGGGCTGACGGAGTTCGAGCTGGGAGTAGCTGCGAAGCCGTGGTGGTCCACTCCGAAGGTGTTGGTGCGAAGGCCCAAGGGCTTTGACGGCTTCGGCTCAAAACCGTCACTGTATCGAAGGCTGACTTTGGTGAAGCAAAGGCCGTCAGGCTCAAGGATTCTCACCGAAGCTACCGCACCCCTCGCGTGCAAAGGGGGGCTTCAAAAGGCTCCAAAACTGCAAAGGCTGACAGTGTCTGCTCTGCAAAAGCTGGTGATGTCCCCTTTGTGAAGCTGACAAAAGAAGCCTCCAAATAAAGTAGACTACCAGTTGTACCCCCTGTTCTGATGAGACAAAACCGGTGTAAACCCTAGGGGTAAAGTAGTCTATTCACAGGGCTGAATAGTGCCAATAAATAGTGGAGGCTAGCTAGGTCACATTAACACTTTGAGCAGCCATTATAGAACTCCTGTGCTAGCCGCCACACTCTCTGTATTCATCCTGTGAGTTCATTTCGTGTTCCCTGTTCAAGCAATGAAGTTTTGATTCTGTTTTCATTTACTGCTTGAACTTGTATGCGTACTTCACTACATGCTTTGATTTCTTTGTGCACCATCTTCTTGTGAGTTTTCTGGAGAGGTGTGTGAGAAGCCTGATCGAGTGAATTGTGTGTTTTTCAGTGTCTGTTCGCTCTGTGTAAACTGGAGGCTAGACCTCTCTGATTACTAGCGAAGCACTGTTCTTGGCTTAGATCGAAGCCCATTTTTCTTCCCTTGTTGAAGTCCTCGGCGAAGTTTGTTCGGTGTGCGTTTAGACCTTCGAAGTACGAAGCCCAGCACCAGTTGTTGTCGCTGAGTATTTGGTTGAAGTCCGCAGAGGGAAGTCTGCTCTTGCGAAGGGTGAAGTGCAAAGCCTGCTCGAAGGCACCCAGTGTGCTGAGCCTCCACTGACTTAGCAGAGCTGATCGAAGTCCTCTGAGGGAAGTCCGCTCTTGCGAAGGGTGAAGTGCGAAGCCTGCTCGAAGGAACCCAGTGTGCTAAGCCTGCACTGACTTAGCAGAGCTGATCGATGTCCTTAGAGGGAAGTCCACTCTTGCGAAGGTTGAAGTGCGAAGCCTGCTCGAAGGCACCCTGTGTGCAAAGCCTGCACTGACTTAGCAGAGCTGAGTTTTCGGGGTTGTGGGTGGAGCGAAGTCTTCTTGGCTTCGAACTTTTGCTCCTTGCGAAGCCTGATTTCAGAGCTGTGAAATACCTCCGAACTAGAACTTCGAAGGTTGTGTTCGAAGCCTGTTCCGCAGAAGACAGAAGTAAAACAAAAGGCTATTTTTAGTCTGAAATTTTAAAAGCTCCCATTCACCCCCCTCTGGTCACCGTTTCCAGACCAACAATTGGTATCAGAGCGGGTTAAGATCACCAGTTGACCTTAACCGGTTTTGTGATCTGTTGGCGACATGGACAGAGTTAGTAAAATAGCTCTGTTCGATGGGACTGATTTTGCATACTAGAAGGTGCGCATGGAGGCTTACTTGCTAAGCCAAGGAAATGCAATTTGGGAGATTGTGGACTCACAATACTCCATTCCTGAAACTCGCACCTCTCAAACAGAGAAGGATCAGTATAATGCCAACTCCAAGGCTAGAAACATAATGTTCATTGGTTTGAGTCGGAGTGAGTTTGATAGGGTGCAGCACCTAACGACAGCTAGGGAGATTTGGACGACACTCACTATCTTTCATGAGGGATCTACACAGATTAAGGATAGGCGCCAAAGCACATACAATTAACAGTATCAGCTGTTTGTGTAGGCACCTGGTGAATCTATAGATGCCATGTTTTCTCGCTTTGATGCAATAGTGAGTAACTTGCGGTCCAACGTGACACTTGCTTACAATGATCATGATAGGGCTATCAAGCTTCTCTATGATCTTGATCGTAGCATATGGGAAGTGAAGATATCCAGCATTGAGGAGTCCGCGGGTTATGACACATTGACATGTGATGAGCTCTTCAGCAAGCTGAATTCCACAGAGATTGCCAATGCATCTCTTGCAGTGCATAGGAACTCCTTGCCACAGCCGTTGGCATTGGTTTCTAGCACTAGCCGTGGCACCACTGCAAAACCAAGCACATCAGGCACTTGTGTTTTTGCAGATGGTTTTGCTTTGTCCTCCTTGGTCTCTGTCACTAAGGAGCAGGGGGATATTCCGGATGATGATGAGCTTGCTCTCATTGCCAGAAGGTTCACCCGTTTTCACCATGAGAGACGGGAAGAGAGGAGAAGTGGTTTCAGTGGTTGTTTTGAGTGTGCGACACTTCTCACATCAAGGCAAATTGTCCTAAACTCAAGAAGAGAGATGAGAGTGAGCGCCCCAAATACCACAAGAAGGAGAGAAAACCCTTTGTGAAGGGCAAGCGCGACAAGGTGGCTAAGAGGGTAGCCAAAGCCGCTTCCAGAGCATTTGTTGCTGCTCTCATCGACATCGATACTTCCTCAACTGAGGAGTCGAGCTCTGAGGAGGAGGCATCTCCAAGGAAGGAGGAGAAGAAGGACAAGAAGGGACGAGATTTCACCGGCCTTTGCTTCATGGCCGACAGCGATCACAGCGGCAATGAGCTTGACTCATCTGAGGTACCACTATCCTATGACCAGCTTTCAATTAAACTAGATGAACTGAATGAAGTAGTTCTTGGTTAGGATAGGTTACTTGTGCAAGCCGCTAGAGATAGAAAAGACCTTAGACTTAGGCTAGAATCTGTTTCTACTGATTATGCCATTCTTAAGTCTAGGGTTAATGATGCTAAATGTGAATCTTCTACTGTTGTCATGGGTGAACTTGCTCAGTTGCATTCTGTACATGCTCAAACTCTATCTGAGCTTGAGACTGCACAGAAGTAGCTTTTGATGGTTGATTCTAGTCCTCATGATATAATTGAATGCATGAACTGTTCTTTATTACGTGAGAGTATTGATTTACGTGATAAGCATGTTCATGACTTAGAGGCTAGATTGGAGAGGGTCGGTAGTTCTAAGGATGTGCAACCTGTGTGTGACACTTGCATAACCCTTAAGGACTAGCTAGGCATTGTTAGAGAGCGAGCTGAGAACCTCATGACTGAAAATGAATACCTTCTTTCTGTGGTTAACAAATGCACTGAGGGAAAGGGTAGGATGGACTTGCTCTTGGCCAAAACCAAGATGTGTGCTGACAGAGCAGGGTTAGCTCTAGGATTGGGTTTTGAGAGGATTCCTTCAGACAGTGTAAATAAAATTGTTTTTACCTCACCCACTACCTTAGAGAAAGAGAGAGCTCTGTTAGATACTCCTTTGGCCAAAAAGTCTACCCGAACTCCAAAGAAAACCACTCCTCCTGCAAAGAAAATTCCTCCCAAGAAAACCACTCAGCAGAAAGCCCAAGGAGCCTGTGAGAGTTGCTCCTATGACCCATGAGAGTGCCCCTAGGAGAGTTTTTCATTGTTCCTACTGTCAGCTGGCGGGTCATTTGGTTGGGTTCTATTTTCGTCGCATCAAGGATGAGCGACACTCTCAGGCGATGAGTTTCTAGGACATGCATTTCCTATATCGAGGTATGCATGAGTCTGAGTTTTACTCTCGTCCTATTTTCGAGGCTCCTCGTGCTTCTCAGAGAGGTTTTGCTCCTCGAGGTGTTCACCATGTTCCATATGGTGGTAGACCCCGGGCGAGTAGCTTTGTACCTCGTCAGAGTAGGATACCTCGTCATGCTTTTAGATCTCAGCATGTAGGTAGACCTCGCACTTTGCATTACTCTGATTATCCTGTGCATAGACAGTCTACTTTTACTGTGCCTACTACTCGTATCACTCAGTGCTGGATGCCTCCTCATATATTCACTCACCCCAGCACTGAGCAATCGAGATTTTCTTATCATGTGTAGGCACCAGATCGAGGCTTGGAGGGCACGTGGATCATGGACTCCGGTTGTTCGCGCCATATGACCGGAGATGCAGCATGGTTCTCTAGCCTCACCACAACCAAGCAAAGGGAACTTATCACCTTCGACAACAATCGAAGGAGTAGAGTGAAAGGTAAAAGTGTGGTAAGAATCAACTCGAATTTCACTCTCAAAGATGTTGCTTTGGTTGAAAACCTGGGATACAATTTGCTTTCTGTATCTCAGTTGCTTGATGAGGGCTTCGAAGTGCGATTCCATCACGATACTTTGCAAGTACTCAATTCTGATGGCGTTGTTGTCTGTAAGATCTTTAGAGTTGGGAGATTTTTGGAGCTGATTTTTCTGAATCATCTGGTTCTTCTCATTGTCTTGTTGCACATTCTACTTCTGAGCTTTGGAAGTGGCATAGGAGACTAGGGCATATGAGCTTTGAGTTGCTCTCTTGTCTGAGTGCCCTAGGTCTGACCCGAGGATTGCCCAAGCTCAAGTTTGAGAAGAATTTAGTTTGCGCTCCTTGTCGACATGGAAAAATGATTGCCGCTTCGCATTCGCCAGTAACCACAGTAATGACTGAACAACCCGGAGAACTTCTCCACATGGAAACTGTAGGTCCTTCTCGGGTTATTTCTTTAGGCGGCAAGTGTTATGTGTTAGTCATTGTCGACGATTTCTCTCGTTACCCTTAGGTCTTCTTTCTTGCCAGCAAGGATGAAGTGTTTTCACACTTTCGGAGCTTGGCTTTGAGACTTTTCACTGAACTCCCTAGTGCATTGAAATTCATTCGAAGTGATAATGGCACTGAGTTCAAGAACAGTCTCTTTGTTGACTTTTGCATGGAGCATGGCATAGAACATCAATTCTTTGCTCTGCGGATTCCTCAACAGAATGGTTTTGTTGAGAGAAAGAACCGCACTTTGGTTGAGATGGCTAGGACGATGCTCGATGAGCATAGGACTCCTAGAAAATTCTGGGTTGAGGCCATGAATACTGCATGTTACATCTCAAACCAAATCTTCTTGCGCTCAATTTTGAACTTGACATCTTATGAGCTACGTTTTGGGAGACAGCCCAAGGTTACTCATCTTCGAGTTTTTGGTTGTCGTTGCTTTATCCTAAAACGTGGAAACTTAGACAAATTTGAGTCGCGTTCTTCTGACGGGATCTTTTTGGGTTACACCACACATGGTTATTCTTATCGTGTTTATAATTTGGAGACTAACACTATCATCGAGTCATGTGATGTGACTTTTGATGAATCAACCCCCTCTGTTAGTTCTACTCTTGAACAGGCAAATGAACACAACATGGAACAGACCATCTTCGAAGAAGAAGATCCCGGAGATCTCGAGGATGAACCCCTACTACCCTCGGCATCAACCTCCGAAGCCGACCTCGCTTCGACCACTTCGGCACAAGGTCCCGAAGCAACTACCTCGACATCGGTCATCTTGGACCACTCGAACGCACAAGTTGAGGGGGAGACTGCATCCCGCCGCGAGGCTCCACACCATGTTCAAAGGATGCATCCTCCCGAGCAGATCATTGGTGAGCTTGATCAAAGGGTAACACGTTCTCATGCTCATTTCATTGATTCTGCTTTTGTTGCTTCTTTGAGCCCTTAGATGTTAGTCATGCACTTTCTGATTCTAGTTGGATCAATGCCATGCATGAAGAACTTGAAAATTTTGAGAGAAACCAAGTCTAGACTTTAGTTGATCCTCCACCAAATGTTCATTTCATTGGAACAAAATGGATTTTCAAAAACAAACAAGGGGAGGATGGAACAATAGTTAAAAACAAGGCTAGACTTGTAGCTCAGGGTTATTCTCAATTAGAAGGGATTGATTTTACCGAAACTTTTGCACCTGTTGCTCGTCTTGAGGCCATTAGGATTTTACTTGCATTTGCGACATCCTGGGGATTCAAACTCTATCAAATGGATGTCAAAAGTGCTTTTCTTAATGGCTTCATAGGCGAAGATGTTTATGTAAAACAACCCCCTGGTTTTGAAATCCCCAAATACCAACATAAAATCCTTAAACTTCATAAGGCTCTTTTGGACTCAAGCAGGCCCCTCGGGTTTGGTATGATAGACTTAAGTCTTTTCTGCTTGAGCGGGGATATTTGATGGGATCTGTTGATAAAACTCTGTTCACTCTAAAGCATGGCAAAGATTTCCTCCTAGTTCAGATTTATGTGGATGATATCATCTTTGGTGGCTCTTCTCATGCTTTGGTTGTCGAGTTTGCAGATGCCATGAGCAGGGAATTCGAAATGTCCATGATGGGCGAACTCACATTTTTCCTTGGTTTGCAAATCAAGCAAAGCAAACAAGGTACCTTCATCCACAAGACGAAGTACACCAAGGACCTGCTCAAGAAGTTCGACATGGCTGATGCGAAGCCCCTTGCCACTCCAATGGCTACATCTGTAGCATTGGATCCTGACGAGGATGGAGAAGCCGTAGACCAGAAGGAGTTCCGAAGCATGATCGGCTCTCTCCTCTACTTGACTGCTACGAGGCCGGACATACACTTCGTAGTATATTTGTGCGCTTGTTTTCAGGCTTCACCACGAGCTTCGCACCGCCAAGCGGTAAAGCGCATTCTCAGGTATCTCAAACATACCTTAGAATTCGGCATTTGGTATTCTACATCTTCCTCTTTGTGTCTTTGAGGTTATTCTGATGCAGACTTTGCTGGGTGTAGGATTGATAGGAAAAGTACCTCTGGTACTTGTCATTTTCTGGGTACTTCTCTGGTTTGCTGGTCTTCCCGCAAACAGTCTAGTGTTGCACAATCAACGGTTGAGGCCGAATATGTTGCTGCAGATAGCTGTTGCTCTCAGATTTTGTGGATGGTTTCCACTTTGCGGGATTTTGGGTTAGATTATAAGAGTGTTCCACTTTTCTGTGATAACACTGGTGCTATTTAATTTGTATTGCAAACAACCCGGTTCAGCACTCCAGAACCAAACACATTGATGTGCGATATCATTTTCTCAGAGATCATAATGAGAAGGGTGATATTGAACTTCAATATGTTGATACCCAACACCAGCTAGCCGATATTTTCACAAACCCCTCGATGCTTCTCATTTTGCCTACTTGCGTGGGGAACTTGGTGTTTGTCCCCCTTACGGCATTTTGTGAGGGGGAGCAGATTTTGACTGTCTTGCATATGCTCATTGTGTGTGAAATTGCATTTACATCTCTTGCACTTATATGCCTGATTTTAATTCATGTAATCATGACAGATCAACTCTATTTAATATGTCTGAAACATTTTGTGCATGATTTTTCTTTCCAGAATCAAATCATGCTCAATGCTTAATCTTGAATCTAGCATATTTAGGCAGGACTGCTTTAGCTATCTTTTATCTGCTTGATAGCAAGACACCTTTTCTTTGGATGCTAAACATTGCAACTTGAAAAATTGTATTCATGGACATTCATCAAGTGCTAACCAATTTGTTCACTTAATTAAACAAGTGAAAAAGATCCAGGGGGGTTTGTTTGTCGCACTACTCTATTCTAGACTACTTACCATTGCACATTGGTCTGAACTGGGATAGTGTAGTGTATGCCAAAATCACCGCCTTAATCTTATGATGGCTTTCATGCCTAGGCTTGGCTTGATTGGAAAGTATAAGGTAGACAAACAAATAACCCCTGGCATTATGAAAAGAACAGCAAATTCATTGATCATCAAGTTTGTTTTTAATGCTCCACTTGAACTGGACTTGTCTGTCTAGAGTAGAAATTGACTAGCTTTGCGCAGTCCCTGCTTTTATTTGTCTAGTTACCTTGATTGAGTGGTGATGCTTTTATTTCAAAAATGATAAAATCACATGATGTCATCATGTTTTTAGAGAATGTTAAACTGAGTTGAGCACATGATAATTGGTATTAATGGTGACATATTTTTGTTTTATATGTCTTTGCAATTCTGCCCATTTCGAAGCTTTGCATATTTTGAATGCTCCTTGATGTTTGCATTGCCAAATGGGGAGAAATTCTTGAGTTCTCTGCAGCAAGGGGGTAAAATAACTCAGGGGGAGTTTCTATCTTGCAAAGGGGAGATTTGCCGAAGGGGCTTTTACTCTTTTGAAAAGGGGGAGGAAAATTCTTTTGTCAAGTGACATGATTTGGCTCATTTCTGAGTTTTTATGGTCACTTGTGTGCTGAAATTTTTCAAATTTTCTTGAACATGAATTTGGTTGTCAATGCACTCATCAAGGAGGAGATTGAGAAACCAAGGGTTGGTTTCAGAGTCTATGATGAGTGATTGACAAATTTTAACCTCTGATTCGAAGGGTTCCCTCCGAACGGGTTCGGAGGTTGCTTCACCGAAGGGTTCGGTGGTTTTTGGTTGCTGCGGCTGTTGGAGCGGAGTGTGCCTGTCGGAGAAGTCTGATAGTACACGATGATTGGGTCGTACCGAAGGTCTTAGTACTTTGGGCGGTACACCGGAGTGTGTACCGAAGGATGTTTACCTGGAGAGGTCTCCGGGGTACTGGATACACTTGTCTACTTGTCTGTGGTGCGCAGGTGACTTCAGAGGCGATGGACGGTTCGTAGTAGGTAAACCTGGGTCAAGCGGGAGGCTTGATGCCAGGGGAGCAGGGAGCTCCGTCACGAAGGCTACGAAGGGGTCGAGGTCGGACCTCTGGTCGAGGTGCCCTAGGAGAAGGCAGTAAGTGCGGAGTGTGGCTCTGGGTGAAGGTACTCAGAGACTAAGTTGTCGGAGGCGAGGCACTTCGAAGGGTACTCCGAATGGAGTGACTTCGAAGTATGGTGGACAAAGTCCTCAGCAATTAGGCAAGGTGTTCGAAGTGTGCTCCGGAGGGAGGCACTCGAAGGTATACCCGACAAAGGTCTCAGAAGTCGAGGTGCATCGAAGGCATGGTCCGGGTGAGGATCATCGAGGAGTGTGCTCGGGGAGAGACACTACGACGAAGTGCTCATGGAATGCTTCATGCGAAGGCCTTGGACGAAGGAGGGACTTCGAAGGGTGGTACTCTGAAGGTGGGGCTTCGGAGTGAGGCTGGCTCCAGAGTGAGGCTGGCTCCAGAGTGAGGCTGACTTGAGGTACTTCGGCCATGCATGGCTTCGGTATACGGGCTGACGGAGTTCGAGCTGGGAGTAGCTGCGAAGCCGTGGTGGTCCACTCCGAAGGTGTTGGTGCGAAGGCCCAAGGGCTTTGATGGCTTCGGCTCAAAACCATCACTGTATCGAAGGCTGACTTCGGTGAAGCGAAGGCCGTCAAGCTCAAGGCTTCTCACCGAAGCTACCGCACCCCTCGCGTGCGAACGGGGGCTTCAGAAGGCTCCAAAACTGCAAAGGCTAACAGTGTCTGCTCTGCAAAAGCTGGTGATGTCCCCTCTGCGAAGCTGACAAAAGAAGCCTCCAAATAAAGTAGACTACCAGTTGTACCCCCTGTTCTGATGAGACAAAACCGGTGTAAACCCTAAGGGTAAAGTTGTCTATTCACAGGGCTGAATAGTGCTAATAAATAGTGGAGGCTAGCTAGGTCACATTAACACTTTGAGCAGCCATTATAGAACTCCTATGCTAGCCGCCACACTCTCTGTATTCATCCTCTGAGTTCATTTCGTGTTCCCTGTTCAAGCAATGAAGTTTTGATTCTGTTTTCATTTACTGCTTGAACTTGTATGCGTACTTCACTGCATGCTTTGATTTCTTTGTGCACCATCTTCTTGTGAGTTTTCTGGAGAGGTGTGTGAGAAGCCTGATCGAGTGAAGTGTGTGTTTTTCAGTGTCTGTTCGCTCTGTGTAAACTGGAGGCTAGACCTCTCAGATTACTAGTGAAGCACTGTTCTTGGTTTAGGTCGAAGCCCGTTTTTCTTCCCTTGTCGAAGTCCTCGACGAAGTTTGTTCGGTGTGCGTTTAGACCTTCGAAGTACGAAGCCCAGTACTAGTTGTTGTCACTGATTATTTGGTCGAAGTCCGCAGAGGGAAGTCTGCTCTTGCGAAGGGTGAAGTGCGAAGCCTGCTCGAAGGCACCCAGTGTGTTGAGCCTGCACTGACTTAGCAGAGCTGATCGAAGTCCTCTGAGGTAAGTCCGCTCTTGCGAAGGGTGAAGTGCGAAGCCTGCTCGAAGGCACCCAGTGTGCTGAGCCTGCACTGACTTAGCAGAGCTGATCGAAGTCCTCAGAGGGAAGTCCGCTCTTGGGAAGGTTGAAGTGCGAAGCCTGCTCGAAGGCACCCTGTGTACGAAGCCTCCACTGACTTAGCAGAGCTGAGTTTTCAGGGTTGTGGGTGGAGCGAAGTCTTCTTGGCTTCCAACTTTTGCTCCTTGCTAAGCCTGATTTTGGAGCTGTGAAATACCTCCGAACCAGAACTTCGAAGGCTGTGTTCGAAGCCTGTTCCGCAGAAGACAGAAGTAAAACAGAAGGCTATTTTTAGTCTGAATTTTTAAAAGCTCCCATTCACCCCCCTCTGGTCACCATTTCCGATCCAACAACAAGAATATGCACGTTCCAATCAACTACTACGTTATGGAGGCTAAAAGGTTACACACACTCAAGATTTTTACCAAGCTCTTATAAGTTCTTACCAAGCAAGATAGGAGGTGACGACACATGCAAACACAATCAACTTCTGGAGAAAGGTGTATCAATGCTTGGTCGCTAGCCATGTAGAGTAATAGCCGAGTATGTGGAGCTATAGGTGGGCAAAGATACTAACAAAGGAAATACTAGAACCACATTAGTCAATGTAAGTTGAATAATCGTTCAAAGTCAGTATTGTGTTGGTCATAGGCTAGAACATTCTAGAGACGTGAGCCTGGACACAAACGATACCACCAAACCGACAAAGGTAGAACTACCTTTCCTCTTTCTCCACTTTTTTCACTTTTTTGGTGCGGAATTTTTTGAGCACCTTTCTGCCTTTTTTCTTCTCTTTTTTTCTTCTCTTTTTTAGAACAGCAAATGACAAAGTCTTAGTATACACAAAATTTCACTTCAAGACTCTTGAACTTGTATGATACAAAATAGAAAGGAAATGACTGAATCTGATCTTGTTTTAAGATTTCCAAAAAGTATAAAAACTCTCCAATCCGAGTTTGCATGTGGAGATATGACAGTTTTTAGCAACTACATAGTCTGCCCGAATCCTACTCAAATTCCAATAAACCAATCTGACCCCAATTTGATTTGTACTCAAAAACTAAGGGATAAAAACAACCTAAATACTTGATAAACAAAACAAACACGGTGGTAAAAACGTGACAAGAACTCGAAACTCTAAACAAACTAAACGCTAAGACAAGCAACTTGACACGACGATGCAACCAAAAACTCAACAAGCCCTAATTAAGAAGTACTAGTAAAAGGCTCAAAGTGTTTTGGAATATGGGACTGATCTAATCTACTATATATTTTTGTGGCTTTTTTGGACTGTAGGAAAAAAATTACGGTAAAAACAGGGAGTCTCTCAACTATCAACCTTGCTTTGATACCACTTGATGTGGGCGAGGGTGTCCCGATCTTTCGATGAGAGGATAAGATAAGTTCGATTAGAGGGAGATGACGTTGACGATCCGACTACAACCGTACGAGACGTTTATGTTGTGCCTTAGTGATCGATGTACCAACTCCGGAGGTTGCCGCGTCCTTATGGCAGCACGCTCAACCCAACCATGAGGGCATTTGTTCCTATAAGCAATAGAAGAACAAGCAAAACAAGATAAACAAGCATCTCATATTGATAATAAGGTGGAGTTCTATAACATGTATCCGACAAACTAGACGATCACGGGATTACACGACAAAGTAGCGAGGCTAAACTTTGATCTAAACAAAAATCAATGTATAAGTGGTGGCTAGAGGGGTATTTATAAGTATAGGGATGTGTGGTCAGCCAAAGGGAGCCCTAAATGAATACGACTCGGTTACAAGGCTCGTGGGCTTAAATGGTTCAGACTGAAAAAGAACACACATTGTTTGATGATTGTGATCTCCTCGGATAGAATCTGGAGGTGTGACTGTTGGACCGGAAACGGCGACCAGAGGGGGGGTGAATGGGAGCTTTTAAAATTTCTGGCTAAAAAACTCAGCCTTCGGTTCTGTTCTGTCTTCTGCGGAACAGGCTTCGAACACAGCCTTCGAAGGTCTGGTTCGGAGGTACTTCGACACCTTCGAACAGAGGCTTCGGAGTGGCAAAAGTTCGAAGCCAAGAAGACTTCGCTCCACGAACAACCCTCGAAAATCTACTCTGCTAAGTCAGTGCAGGCTCCGCACACGAGGTGCTTCGAGCAGGCTTCGCACTTCACCCTTCGCAAGAGTGGACAGCCCTCTGAGGACTTCGACCAAGTACTTGGCGACAGCAACTGGTGCTGGGCTTCGTACGCGAAGGTCAACACGCACACAAAACGGACCACGCTAAGGGCTTCGACACAAGAAGCACAACGGGAAAAGATCAGGGCTTCGCTAGTAAGCAGCGAGGGGTTGCCTCGTGTTACACAGAGCGACAGCACACTGAAAAGCACACTTCGCCAGAAAAACACCCTTCGCCAAGACAAGCTTCGGTGAACTAAAGACAAGCGAGGTATGCAACACGAGCTCAAGCAAAAGCACACAGAAACAGGGCTTCGCCGCTTGAACAAGGAACACTGAAATAAATTGAACTCAGAATGAATACAGCGAGGTTTGTCTACAGGAGCTCAACAGTAAATGCTCAAAGTGTTAAATGTTTCCTACCGAGCCCCCATATTTATAGCCCACGGCTTCATCCTAAGGAAGTGACTACTTTACCCCTAGGGTTTACAACAGATTTGTCTCTATAGAACTAAGGGGTACAAAAGGTAGTCCACCTTTATTTTGGAGGCTTCTCTGTCAGCTGCAGAGGGGACAGTGTCAGCCTTTTTCAGAACAGACAGTGTCAGCCTTTACAGTGTTGACTTCTGGAACCTCCCTTCGCACCGGAGGGTGCGGAGGCTTCGGCGAGAAGCCTGCAGCCTGTTGGCCTTTGCTCCGCCGAAGACGACCTTCGATACAGTGACGGTTTTGAGCCGAAGCCGTCAAAGCCCTTGGGCCTTCGCACCACCACCTCCGGAGTGGATCACCACGGCTTCGCAGCTACTCCGAGCTCGAACACCGTCCGTCCGTGTACCGAAGCCATGCATGGCCGAAGCACCTCAAGTCAACCTCACTCCGAAGCCCACCTTCGGAGTACCACCCTTCGAAGTCCCTCCTTCGTCCAAGGCCTCCGCATGAAGCATTCCATGAGCACTCCGTCGCAGTGCCTCTTCCCGAGCACACTCCTCGACGAGCCTCACCCGGACCATGCCTTCGATGCACCTCGACTTCTGAGACCTTCGTTGGGCCACCTTCGAGTGTCTCCCTCCGGAGCACACTTCGAACTCCTTGCCTCCGCAGAGGACTTGGTCCACCAACTCCGAAGTCACTCCATTCGGAGTACCTTCGCAGTGCCTCACCTCCGAGGACTTTGTCTTGGAGTACCTTCAGCCGGAGCCACGCTCCGCACTCTCTGCCTTCACCTGGCACGCCTCGACCCGAGGACCGACCCGGACCACCTTCGCAGCCACCGTGACGGAGCTCCCTGCTCCCCTGGCATCAAGCCACCCGCTTGACCCAGGTTCACCCGGCTCGAACCCTGTCCGTCGCCTCCGAAGTCCCTCCGCACCACAGTCAAGCAGACAAGTGTATCCAGTACTCCGGAGACCTCTCCGGGTTAGCAACCTTCGGCACACACTCCGGTGTACCGCCCACAGTACCGAAGCCTTCGGTACGAACCCAGTCATCGCGTACTGTCGGACCCCTCCGACAGGTACACTCCGCTGCACAGCTGCAGCAAGCAAACACCGAACACACTCCGGTGACACACCTCCGAACACCCTTCGGAGGTACCACCTCCGAAGCCCCTCCGGAGGTACCCTTCGAACAGAGGGTAAAAGCCTGTCAATCACTCATCACAAAACACCGAAACCAACCCTTGGTTTCTCAATCTCCCCCTTGATGAGTGCATTGACAACCAAGTCCAATTTCAAGAAAAAATAAAAAGCTTTCAGCACACAAGTGACCATAAAAACTCAAAAAGAGCCAAAGCATGTCACTTGATAAAAGAATTTTTCTTCCCCTTGAAAAAGAGTAAAAGCCCCTTCGGCAAAACTCCCTTTGGATAAAAACTCCCCCTGAGTTGAGCAAATTTTTCTCCCCCTTTAGAAATAATGCCTTCTTGCAGCAGAGAACAAAGCAAACCTGTCCGGAATTTCTCCCCCTTTGGCAATGCAAGCATCAAGGAGCATTCAAAAGATGCAAAGCTTTGAAATGAATAGAATTGCAAAGACATATAATGCAAAAATATGCCAAAATTAACACAAATGATCATGGGCTCAGCTCAATTTAACAATCTGTGAATCAAGATGATGGCATGTGATTTTGTCATTTTGAAGTGAAAGCATCACCACTTAATCACAGTAGCTAGACATGAAAGGCAAGGACTGCGCAAAGCTAACAAATTCTACCCTAGACAGACAAGTCTTGTTCAAAAGGAGCTGTGAAAGCAAACTTGATGATCAATTAATTTTGTTGTTCTTTTTCTTAATGCCAGGGGTTATTTGTTTGTCCACCTTATACTTTCCAATCAGGCCAAGCCTAGGCATGAAAGCCATCTGAAGCTTAAGGCGGTGATTTTGGTATACACTACACTATTCCAGTTCAGACCAAAGTGCAATGGTAAGCAGTCTAGAATAGAGTAGTGCGACAAACAAACCCTCCTGGATCTTTTCATTGAAACCAGGCAAATCATGGATTTTTTGTTTTGATTTTGATGAATTTAATATTTTGATGAATATCCATGAATAAAGAACACAAGTTTTCAAGTTGCAAATTTTAGCATCCAAGGAACAGTGTCTTGCTGTCAAGTAGATAAAAGATAGCTAAAAGCAGTCCTGCCTAATCAAGCTAGATACAAGATTGTGCGATGAGCAAATTTTGATTTTTAGAAAATAAAACATCATGCACAATCAATGTTCCAGACATATTTCATAGAGCTGAGCTGACATGATTTCTTTGAATTAAAAGCAGGCCTATAATAGCAAAAGATGTAAGTGCAATTCCACACATAATGAGCATATGCAAGACAATTAAAATCAGCTCCCCCTCACAAAATGCCATAGGGATGACAAATACCAAGTTCCCCACGCAAGTAAGCAAATCGAGAAGCATCGAGGGGTTTTGTAAAAATATCGGCAAGCTGGTGTTGGGTATCAACATATTGAAGTTCAATATCACCCTTCTCATTGTGATCTCTGAGAAAATGATACCGTACATCAATGTGTTTGGTTCTGGAGTGCTGAACCGGGTTGTTTGCAATACAAATAGCACTAGTGTTATCACAGAAAAGTGGAACACTCTTATAATCTAACCCGAAATCCCGCAAAGTGGAAACCATCCACAAAATCTGAGAGCAACAGCTAGCTGCAGCAACATATTCGGCCTCAGCCGTCGATTGAGCAACACTAGACTGTTTGCGGGAAGACCAGCAAACCAGAGAAGTACCCAGAAAATGACAAGTACCAGAGGTACTCTTCCTATCAATTCTACACCCAGCAAAATCCGCATCTGAATAACCTCTAAGACATAAAGATGAAGACGATGAATACCATATGCCAAATTCAAGGGTGTGTTTGAGATACCTTAGAATGCGCTTAACCGCTTGGCGGTGCGAAGCTCGTGGTGAAGCCTGAAAACGAGCGCACAGACACACTGCGAAGTGTATGTCCGGCCTCGTGGCAGTCAAGTAGAGGAGGGAGCCGATCATGCTTCGGAACTCCTTCTGATCTACGGCTTCTCCCTCTTCGTCAGGGTCCAATGCTACAGATGTAGCCATTGGAGTGGCGAGGGGCTTCGCATCGGACATGTCAAACTTCTTGAGCAGGTCCTTGGTGTACTTCGTCTGGTGGACGAAAGTACCTTGTTTGCTTTGCTTGATTTGCAAACCAAGGAAAAAGGTGAGTTCACCCATCATTGACATTTCAAATTCCCTGCTCATGGTATCTGCAAACTCGGCAACCAAAGCATGAGAAGAGCCACCAAAGATGATATCATCCACATAAATCTGCACTAGAAGGAAATCTTTGCCATGCTTGAGAGTAAACAAAGTTTTATCAATAGAGCCCATCAAATACCCTCGCTCAAGCAGAAAAGACTTAAGTCTATCATACCAAGCCCGAGGGGCCTGCTTGAGTCCATAAAGAGCCTTATGAAGTTTAAGGACTTTATGTGGGTACTTGGGGTTTTCAAAACCAGGGGGTTGTTTTACATAAACATCTTCACCTATGAAGCCATTAAGAAAAGCACTTTTGACATCCATTTGATAGAGTTTGAATCCCCGAGATGTCGCAAAGGCAAGCAAAATCCTAATGGCCTCAAGGCGAGCAACAGGTGCAAAAGTTTCAGTAAAATCAATCCCTTCTAGTTGAGAAAAGCCCTGAGCTACTAGTCTGGCCTTATTTCTAACAATTGTTCCATCCTCCCCTTGTTTATTTTTGAAAATCCATTTGTTCCAATGAAATGAACATTTGGTGGAGGATCAACTAAAGTCCAGACTTGGTTTCTCTCAAAATTCTCAAGCTCTTCATGCATGGCATTGATCCAACTAGAATCAGAAAGTGCATGACTAACATCTAAGGGCTCGAAAGAAGCAACAAAAGCAGCATTAGTGAAATGGGCATGAGAACGTGTTACCCTTTGATCAAGCTCACCAATGATCTGCTCGGGAGGGTGCATCCTTTGAACATGATGTGGAGCCTCGCGGCGGGATGCAGTCTCCCCCTCAACTTGTGCGTTGGAGTGGTCCAAGATGACCGATGTTGAGGTAGTCGCTTCGGGACCTCGTGCCGAAGTAGTAGAAGCGGGGTCAGCTTCGGGGGTTGATGTCGAGGATAGTAGGGGATCATCCTCGAAATCTCCGGGATCTTCGTCTTCGAATAAGGTCTGTTCCATGTCGTGTTCATTTGCCTGTTCAAGAGCAGAACTAACAGAGGGGGTTGATTCATCAAAAGTCACATCACATGACTCGATGACAGTGTTAGTTTCCAAGTTATAAACACGATAAGAATGACCATGAGTAGTATAACCCAAAAAGATCCCGTCAGAAGATCGCGACTCAAATTTATCCAAATTACCACGTTTTAGGATGAAGCAGCGACAGCCAAAAACTCGAAGATGAGTAACCTTGGGCTGTCTCCCAAAACGCAGCTCATAAGATGTCAAATTTAAAATTGAGCGCAAGAAAATTCGGTTTGAGATGTAACAAGCAGTGTTCATGGCCTCGGCCCAGAATTTTCTAGGAGTCCTATGCTCATCAAGCATCGTCCTAGCCATCTCAACCAAAGTGCGGTTCTTCCTCTCAACAACACCGTTCTGTTGAGGAACCCGCGGAGCAGAGAATTGATGTTCTATGCCATGCTCCATGCAAAAGTCAACAAAGAGACTGTTTTTGAACTCGGTGCCATTATCGCTTCGAATGAATTTTAATGCACCAGGGAGTTCAGTGAAAAGTCTCAAAGCCAAGCTCCGAAAGTGTGAAAACACTTCATCCTTGCTGGCAAGAAAGAAGACCCAAGAGTAGCGAGAGAAATCGTCGACAATAACTAAAACATACCACTTGCCGCCTAAAGAACTCACCCGAGAAGGACCTACAGTGTCCATATGGAGAAGTTCTCCGGGCTGTTCAGTCATTACTGTGGTGACTGGCGAATGCGAAGCGGCAATCATCTTTCCATGTCGACAAGGAGCGCAAACTAAATTCTTCTCAAACTTGAGCTTGGGCAATCCTCGGATCAGACCTAGGGCGCTCAGACGAGCGAGCAACTCAAAGCTCATATGCCCTAGTCTCCTATGCCACTTCCAAAGCTCAGAAGTCGAATGTGCAACAAGACAATGAGAAGATCCAGACGACTCTGAAAAATCAGCTCCAAAAACTCTCCCAACCCTAAAGATCTTACACACCACAACGCCATCAGAATTGAGCACTTGCGAAGTATCGCGATGAAATCGCACTTCGAAGCCCTCATCAAGCAACTGAGATACAGACAGCAAATTGTATCCCAGGTTCTCAACCAAAGCAACATCTTTAAGAGTGAAGTTCGTGTTAATCCTTACCACACCTTTACCTTTCACTCTACTCCTTCGATTGTTTCCGAAGGTGATATGTTCCCTTTGTTTGGTTGTTGTGAGGCTGGAGAACCAATTTACATCTCCGGTCATGTGGCGCGAACAACCGGAGTCCATGATCCACGTGCCCTCCAAGCCTCGACCTGTCGCCTACACATGATAAGAACGCCTCGATCGCTCAGTGCTGGGGTGAGTAAAATAATGACGAGGCATCCAGCACTGAGTGACACGAGTAGTAGGCACAGTAAAAGTAGACGGTCTACGCACATGAAAATCAGCATGATGCAAAGTGCGAGGTCTACCTACATGCAAAGAACGAAAAGCATGTAGAGGTCTCCTACTCTGACGAGGTACAAAGCTACTTGCCCGAGGTCTACCACCATATGGAACATGGTGAACACCTCGAGGAGCAAAACCTCTCCGAGAAGCACGAGGAGCCTCGAAAACAGGACGAGAGTAATACTCAGACTCATGCATACCTAAAGATGGGTAGTGCATGTCCTGATAGCTCATCGCCTGTGCACGTCGCTCATCCTTGATGCGACGGAAACAGAAACCAATCAAATGACCCGCCCGCTGACAATAAGAACAATGAAACACTCTCCTGGGGGCACTCTCATGGGTCACAGGAGCAACTCTCACAGGCTCCTTGGGTTTCTTTTGAGTGGTTTTCTTGGGAGGATTTTTCTTGATAGGAGGTGTGGTTTTCTTTGGTGGATGGGTAGGCTTTTTGGCTGATGGGGTGTCCAACAGAGCTCTCTCTTTCTCTAGGGTGGTGGGAGAGGTGAAAACAGTTTTGGTCTTACTGTCTGAAGCTATCCTCTCAAAACCCAAACCTAGAGCTACCCCGGCTCTGTCAGCACACAACTTGGTCTTGGCCAAGAGCAAATCCATCCTACCCTTCCCCTCAGTGCATTTATTTACCACAGAAAGAAGGTATTCATTTTCGGACATGAGGTTTTCAGCTTGCTCTCTGACAGTGCCTAGCTGGTCCTTAAGGGTGATGCAAGTGTCACAAACAGGTTGCACATCCTTAGAACTACCGGCCCTCTCCAATCTAGCCTCTAAATCATGAACATGCTTATCACGTAAATTAATGCTATCGCGCAATAAAGAGCAGTTCATGCAATCAATAATATCACGAGGTCTAGAGTCCACCTCCAAAAGCTGCTTCTGTGCAGTCTCAAGCTCAGAAAGAGTTTGAGCATGTACAGAACGCAACTGAGCAAGCTCACCCATAACAACAGAACAAGACTCACATTCAGCATCATCAAACTTAGACTTAAGCATGGCATATTCAGTAGAAACATTTTCTAGCCTAAGTCTAAGGTCTTTTCTTTCTCTAGCGGCTTGCACAAGTAATCTATCCTGACCTAGCACTACTTCATTCAGCTCATCTAATTTAATTAGAAGCTGGTCAGATGATAGGTTTACCTCAGATGAGTCAAGCTCATCGCCGCTGTGATCGCTGTCGGCCATGAAACAAAGGCCGGTGAAGTCACGTCCCTTCTTGTCCTTCTTGTCCTCCTTCCTTGGGGACTCCTCCTCCTCAGAGCTCGACTCCTCAGTTGAGGATGTGTCGATGTCGCTGAGAGCAGCAACAAATGCTCTGGAAGCGGCCTTGGCTACTTTCTTAGCCATCTTGCCGCGCTTGCCCTTCACAAAGGGCTTCCTCTCCTTTTTGTGGAATTTGGGGCGCTCACTCTCATCTCTCTTCTTGACCTTGGGGCAATAGGCCTTAATGTGAGAGGTGTCGCCACATTCATAGCAGCCACTAAAACCACTTCTCCTCTGATCCCGTCTCTCATGATGAAAGCGGGTGAACCTCCGGGCAATGAGAGCAAGCTCATCATCAGCTAGAGTATCCACCTGCTCCTTTGTGACGGAGACCAGGGAGGACAAAGCAAAACCATCTGCAAGAACACAAGTGCCTGATGTGCTTGGTTCTGCAGTGGTGCCACGGCTAGTGCTAGAAACCAATGCCAATGGCTGTGGCAAAGAGCTTCTGTGCACTGCAAGAGATGCCTTGGCAATCTCTGTGGACTTCAGCTTGCTAAAGAGTTCATCACAGGTTAGAGTGTCATAGCCTGTGGACTCCTCAATGCTGGATATCTTCACTTCCCATATGCTACGGTCAAGAGCATAGAGAAGCTTGATAGCCCTATCATGATCACTGTAAGCAAGCGTCCCGTTGGATCGCAAGTTACTCACTATCGCGTCAAAGCGAGAAAACATGGCATCTACAGATTCACCAGGTGCCTGCACAAACAGCTGATACTGTTGATTGTAGGTGCTTTGGCGCCTGGCCTTAATCTGAGCAGAGCCCTCATGAAAAACAGTGAGTGTAGTCCAAATCTCCCTAGCAGTCCTAAGGTGCTGCACCCTATCAAACTCACTCCTACTCAAACCAATGAACAGTATGTTCCTTGCCTTCGAGTTGGCAATATACTGATCTTTTTCAGTTTGAGTGGTGCGGGTATCAGGGATGGAGTATTGTGAGTCCACAATCTCCCAAATTGCATTTCCTTGGCTTAACAAGTAAGCCTCCATGCGCACCTTCCAGTATGCAAAATCTGTCCCATCGAACAGAGGAATTTTACTGCCTCTATCCATGTCGCCAACAGATCACAAAACCGGTTAAGGTCAACTGGTGATCTTAACCTGCTCTGATACCAATTGTTGGACCGGAAACGGCGACCAGAGGGGGGGTGAATGGGAGCTTTTAAAATTTCTGGCTAAAAAACTCAGCCTTCGGTTCTGTTCTGTCTTCTGCGGAACAGGCTTCGAACACAGCCTTCGAAGGTCTGGTTCGGAGGTACTTCGACACCTTCGAACAGAGGCTTCGGAGTGGCAAAAGTTCGAAGCCAAGAAGACTTCGCTCCACGAACAACCCTCGAAAATCTACTCTGCTAAGTCAGTGCAGGCTCCGCACACGAGGTGCTTCGAGCAGGCTTCGCACTTCACCCTTCGCAAGAGTGGACAGCCCTCTGAGGACTTCGACCAAGTACTTGGCGACAGCAACTGGTGCTGGGCTTCGTACGCGAAGGTCAACACGCACACAAAACGGACCACGCTAAGGGCTTCGACACAAGAAGCACAACAGGAAAAGATCAGGGCTTCGCTAGTAAGCAGCGAGGGGTTGCCTCGTGTTACACAGAGCGACAGCACACTGAAAAGCACACTTCGCCAGAAAAACACCCTTCGCCAAGACAAGCTTCGGTGAACTAAAGACAAGCGAGGTATGCAACACGAGCTCAAGCAAAAGCACACAGAAACAGGGCTTCGCCGCTTGAACAAGGAACACTGAAATAAATTGAACTCAGAATGAATACAGCGAGGTTTGTCTACAGGAGCTCAACAGTAAATGCTCAAAGTGTTAAATGTTTCCTACCGAGCCCCCATATTTATAGCCCACGGCTTCATCCTAAGGAAGTGACTACTTTACCCCTAGGGTTACAACAGATTTGTCTCTATAGAACTAAGGGGTACAAAAGGTAGTCCACCTTTATTTTGGAGGCTTCTCTGTCAGCTGCAGAGGGGACAGTGTCAGCCTTTTTCAGAACAGACAGTGTCAGCCTTTACAGTGTTGACTTCTGGAACCTCCCTTCGCACCGGAGGGTGCGGAGGCTTCGGCGAGAAGCCTGCAGCCTGTTGGCCTTTGCTCCGCCGAAGACGACCTTCGATACAGTGACGGTTTTGAGCCGAAGCCGTCAAAGCCCTTGGGCCTTCGCACCACCACCTCCGGAGTGGATCACCACGGCTTCGCAGCTACTCCGAGCTCGAACACCGTCCGTCCGTGTACCGAAGCCATGCATGGCCGAAGCACCTCAAGTCAACCTCACTCCGAAGCCCACCTTCGGAGTACCACCCTTTGAAGTCCCTCCTTCGTCCAAGGCCTCCGCATGAAGCATTCCATGAGCACTCCGTCGCAGTGCCTCTTCCCGAGCACACTCCTCGACGAGCCTCACCCGGACCATGCCTTCGATGCACCTCGACTTCTGAGACCTTCGTTGGGCCACCTTCGAGTGTCTCCCTCCGGAGCACACTTCGAACTCCTTGCCTCCGCAGAGGACTTGGTCCACCAACTCCGAAGTCACTCCATTCGGAGTACCTTCGCAGTGCCTCACCTCCGAGGACTTTGTCTTGGAGTACCTTCAGCCGGAGCCACGCTCCGCACTCTCTGCCTTCACCTGGCACGCCTCGACCCGAGGACCGACCCGGACCACCTTCGCAGCCACCGTGACGGAGCTCCCTGCTCCCCTGGCATCAAGCCACCCGCTTGACCCAGGTTCACCCGGCTCGAACCCTGTCCGTCGCCTCCGAAGTCCCTGCGCACCACAGTCAAGCAGACAAGTGTATCCAGTACTCCGGAGACCTCTCCGGGTTAGCAACCTTCGGCACACACTCCGGTGTACCGCCCACAGTACCGAAGCCTTCGGTACGAACCCAGTCATCGCGTACTGTCGGACCCCTCCGACAGGTACACTCCGCTGCACAGCTGCAGCAAGCAAACACCGAACACACTCCGGTGACACACCTCCGAACACCCTTCGGAGGTACCACCTCCGAAGCCCCTCCGGAGGTACCCTTCGAACAGAGGGTAAAAGCCTGTCAATCACTCATCACAAAACACCGAAACCAACCCTTGGTTTCTCAGTGACTATATCGGTTGGAAAGAGGACTTCGCAAGCTTTCCAAAATGTTCAAGATCATCCAAATTGGAACTTCCATGTAATAGTTATGCTTGTTTGAATCTGGTGTTGTCTCAGCAGTCCGAGTGTGAATTGAAAACGTGTAAAACTTTATCTCCACCTTCTCTTGGAACAAAAGTAACGTTCCAAACTTATATACTATCTTTGGATTGCCTTTACTTGGTCCCCAATCAACTTCCATGATGTCCCGCTCCCTTGATGTACTTTCAATATGTCGCTTGATCCATGTAAGTATTTCTATAATTGAATAGCAACACATTTCATGGTGTAGCATACATTGTTCAAATTAATAAAATGTAAATCTAATATAGAATGCATGCACCTTGGATTTTTTATTATAATGCATAATCATAGTTGTAGGACCGAAAGTAGCGACCAGAGGGGGGTGAATGGGCGCCTAAAAAATTCTTTCGAATCAATGGTCTGCTCCCAACACCCAACGCACCTCACCAGACTTAGCAGAGAAAAATAAACAGTTCAACAGGGTCTAAAAAGATCTAGCCTAAAAACAACCGGTGTCCTAACAGAGAAGACATCCAACCAGTGTTGAAAGGCAGTTTAACAGATCAATCAGATCATAAGCTGTTCAAGCTTCATGGGAATAAAACATCATAGCAATTAATCTGAGTGCTCGTAGAAACAGAGAGTCTTATTGTTCAAGGTTGTCTCCTGTTTGGTACTTGACAAAGCCTGTTTGAAGTGATCGTGCGAAGCCTGAAGTTGTCAAAGCTCATGCAGTACGTAGAGCGAAGTGTGAGGCTACCGAAGCCTGCTTCAAAATGTACACATCGGAGCTTCGGAGCTTAACATAGGAAGAAGCCGAACAGAAAAATCAAAGCCTGTCTCTACAGGAACTTCGCACGGACGAAGTCTACCCTCGGAAGGACTTCGCAAGGACCTTCGGTGTATACTTCGAAACCATCCAAAAACACAAAAAACAAGCTTCGACTAAAAGTGGCTCTGACCAAAAAACAACTGAACCACGAAACATGCGCAACTTGAAAAAATTTCGGCACATGCAGGCTTCGCTTGTAGAGTGAGAAGGCTTCGAAACCTGTTGTACAGACTTTGCTAGAGAAACAGTACTTCGCAAGTAGTACTTCGAAGTCTGCAGCGAAGCTGCCAAACAAAATCCGTAGGCGATCGGAGCTAGTTCCAGTCTAGCTGCCAGGAAGCAAACGAGGCACTGAGGAGCATGCGAAGGCTGCGTCAGACTGCTAAAGTTGTGCGGTGCTGTGGGACCCACGGCAACACTTCGAAAAAAATACTTCGAAACACGAAGCTTTACACGCGGAGTCTGCAGCCCCAACTTGGTGAAATATTTCCTAAACACACAGCACCGAAGCAAGTCTAAGCAAAAAACAATTGGAAAATGTCAGTGGTTGTTGAATTGCAACCAACACAAGCTAACTGTGCAAAGTTCAAGACAATAGAGAAGTAGGCTGCAGCTATGAGCAAAGCCTAGAAGTATAGGTTGCTACTAGCCTTTCTGCTAGGACAGTATAGACCCTCAAGAACTCTGTCACACACTGCAGAAACGCATGCGCAATGCTCCCAATTAAAAAACTACAGGCTGGGATTAAACAAAAACTAGATACTCCTTGCAGCTACAAGAACGAGATGATAAAAATGATTCATGGCAGAGTAGCTACAGACTAGCCGAGCTAGCTATCGGACAACAGCTAGGATGAAGTTGATTTCACCGGAAGATAAAAACGAAACGAGAACATAAACCAAGCACGCAAACCGAGGTATAAAATAAATTTAAATCATGTCAATGCTCGGTAGAAGTAACAGGAAGTATAAAATCTGTTTAATCGATTTCCCAAGGTGTCGAAGACATGGATCCTGACGAAAGCCTGAGAGGAACGGAAAAAATCCACACAGGCGGCGGAGCTCATAGAACAGGAGAATGAACCAGAACTCAGTATGGGGAAAGTGAACTCAAGTTTGTCATTAAGTGAGTTAACCCTAACCCTAGGGATTGGGGCCCTATTTATAGGTAGCCAAATAGCCTAGGAAAATACCAAAAGACCCTTAGGGTTTTTACAGACGCTGAAATAAAATGGAAAAGACCAAACTGCCCTTAGGATATTTTTTACAGACTCGACTGAATGACTATGGGCCTAAGGACAAAATAGTATACTCCTATTTATAGATGACTTATCCAGAAGCGGAGCTTTCGTAGCGACTACGACTTCGCCTTAGAACGGTCCGATCCGAGATCAGTGGTCGTCAGTTTTGCGCCGAAACTGACAAAGCATCCACCGACTTTGCACCAGGTACCCAGATTGGGCCAGCCCGATTCCGCAGTTCTCTCAGCCCAGCAATCGCTCGCCGCCCATGTACCTGAGTCAATCCTGGTCAACAACCCAGTTGATCCTCTGCTGCTCCTAGCCCATGTACTCGGATTGGGCCAGCCCGACTTCGCGGCCCCTCGACCTGACAGTCGCTCGCTGCCCATGTACCTGAGTCACATGCGGCCCAGACACAGCAGGTGTTCTCCTCTCATTGTGTCCTCTTGACTTCCGTTGACAATGACTCATCACATCTGAAGCCATGAGGCCCACGCTCCTCAGCATGGCTCCTCAATCTCCCCCTTGATGGTGCATTGTCAACACTTCTCTTCATCAACTCTCCAGTACCTGCGAGCACATGTGGAAACACGAAAACAAAACACAAGAAAACAAAGAAGAAGAAAATAAAGTAAAAGTTTAACCCTAATGACCAAAAGCCAAACAAAAGCAAGAAAGCGGTCACTATGGTTAACCAAAATTAAAGACTCAAAAACGAGTGCAATCTAAGAATTATCAACAAGGATATCCAACGAGTAAGGACAAACGGGACAAAAACTCCCCCTGAAAAAAATCCCAAAGAAAGCCAAAACTCCCCCTTAAACTCTTCTCCCAAAATTTCTCTCCCTTGTTGACAAAGACTAAATGCACTCTAAAGAGACACAGACTCCCCCTCAAAATATGCAATGAATGCAAGTGGGGTGCAGGTGGAGTGAAGAAAGCATGCTTCTCAGATACGATTGACTGCAATTACAATATCTGGCAGATATAGTAAAAGACATACTGTCTAAGACACATGGCATGATCAGTGCAACAGATGATATCTAAAGAAAGTCATTAGCACACATTTTTCAATTTTTGCAAACAAAAGCATCACCACATTTTCCGGTTGACAAGCAAGGTAAAGCATGAGATACTAAAGCTAGCTGATATCTACCAAGATAAGCATTGTCCAAGACAAAGTGCTTCAGCAAACTTGTTATCTTTTTAATTTCAGACTTTTTCTTTTTCCTTTTTCATTTTTGTCAGGGTTTATTTGCATGTCAAACCTTATGCTAACCGACCAAGTCAAGCCTAGGCCAGAACTGGACCATCAGAAACTTAAGACATTGGTCTTGGCATACACTACACTGTCCTAGTTCATACCAAAGTGCAATGGTAAGCAGTCCAGAACAATGCAATGCGACAAAGCAAACCCACCTGGATCTTCTCAACTCAAGGATAAAAAGACATGGAATTTTCATTCATTTTTGATTTTTATCATTTTTATAGCACATTTTCCATGTTTAAACCATATAGATGACCAAGTTGCATATCTACATCTAAGTAAGGATCTAGCTACAAGGCATGTAACAGATAGCAAAAGCATTCAGCCTACACATGCGAGTTACCAGAAGCAATGGTGATCATTTTTCAATTTTAAAGCATAAAAGCCATGCATATGACAGATATCAAACATATCATGTGAACTGAAGCAAAGCATGATCATCGACAAGTAATTAAAAGCATGTACCAGCTAGAATAAGTAAAGAAGTTCAATTATATAATAAAAGAAAGCTCAAAGTGTGATATGTGAATATGCATGATATGAACACACACAAAAAGACTCAAGAAAAGAGTAAAGAAGAAAGAAAACTGACTCAAAATATCCTAAAAAGGATACACAACACCCAAATCCCCTCGTAAACGCTCAAAGGTAGACTGATCTAGGGGTTTGGTGAAAATGTCAGCCAACTGATGATGGGTATCAACATGAACAAGGTCAATGACACCTTTCTCATATTGATCCCTCAGAAAGTGAAAGCGCACGTCAATGTGTTTGGTTTTTGAATGGAGACAAGGGTTTTTCCCTACACTAATTGCACTGGTGCTGTCACAAAAACAGAGAAACTCTGAAAGGAAAGAACAACCCAAAATCTCGCAAAGTGGAAATCATCCAAACCAATTGTGAGCAGCAGCTAGCAGCAGCTACATACTCAGCCTCAGTGGTCTAAAGTGCAACTCCAGACTGCTTCCGAGAAGACCAAGAGACAAGAGAAGAACCAATAAACTGGCAAGTGCCGGAAGTCGACTTGCCATCCAACTGGCACCCACCAAAGTTAGCGTCCGAAAAGCCAGATAAATCAAGAGATGATGCTGAATAATAAAGACCTAGATCAGGTGCATAGGTAAGGTACCTGAAAATGCGCTTGACAGCCTACCGATGAGACGCGCGTGGTGAAGACGGGAAGCGCGCACATAGTCCTACGACAAACTGAATGTCTGGCCTCGTCGCTGTCAAGTACAGCAGCGAACCGATCATCCCTCGAAACTCTCTCTCATTGACCTTGACGTCGCTCTTGTCCTTGTCCAGGCCCCCAGATGTACCCATTGGGGTCATCTGAGGCTTCAGCTCTCCACCAAAGTCGAACTTCTTCAACATATCCCGTGTATACTTACTCTGGTGGATGAAAGTGTCGTCCTTGGTCTGCTTGATCTGGAGCCCTAGGAAATACTTGAGCTCACCCATGAGGCTCATCTCAAACTCACTGTGCATCTGCTCAGAAAACTTAGACACAAGAGCATTAGTAGTACCACCAAAAATGATATCATCCACATATATGTGAGCAACCAAGAAATCTAATGCATCTCTGAGCAAGAAAAGAGTTTTATCCACAGAACCCATCACAAAGCCCTTCCCCAACAAAAATTGCTTCAACCGGTCATACCAAGCCCCGGGGGCTTGCTTCAGACCGTATAAAGCTTTCTGCAACTTAAAAACATGTCGAGGAAACTTAGGGTTTTCGAAACCGGGGGGTTGCCTAACATAAACCTTCTCCTCTATGTACCCGTTCAGAAAAGCACTCTTGACATCCATTTGAAAAAGCTTAAAACCCTTTGAAACGGCAAAAGCTAAGAGAATGCGAATGGACTCAAGACGGGCAATAGGGGCGAAAGTCTCCTCAAAGTCAATACCCTCTTTCTGGCAAAAACCCTAGGCAACTAGTCGAGCTTTGTTGCGCATCACAACCCCATATTCACCTTGCTTGTTTTTGAACACCCACTTGGTGCCTATGGGGTTGCATCCGGGTGGCAGCTCAACCAGTGTCCAAACCCGATTGCGGACAAAATTCTCAAGCTCTTCTTGCATAGCATTAATCCAATTCGAATCAGAAAGAGCATGAGAAACGTATCTGGGCTCAAAAGATGCAACAAAAGCAGATTCAGCAAACACAGCAAGCGAGTCAACAGAAGAACGCAAAGTCCTTTCAGAAAGATCACCGATGATGAGCTCTGAGGGGTGATCACACTGAACTACTCGGGATCCCTGGTGATCTGAAGTCACTTCACCGGAGTCAGCGGCTGGCACCTCTGGACTCGACTGAGGGGGCTCAATTGAAATAGAAGAAGTGATCAGAGGTCCACCCTCGTCCTCAGTCAAAGTCTCAGAAGGTGTGGGTTCTGCAGGCTGTGCAGAAGGCCCACCGTCATCAACAGCTAGAGCATCATCATCTTCCTTGAGGATGGACTCTCAGAGCTCACCATCTCCAGAAAGCTCAAAAGAAGGAGTCAAAGAAGGCAAGGACTCATCAAAAGAAACCTCGCAAGTCTCGACAAGCTGCTGGAAGTCGAGGTTCCAAACACGGAAGCCTCGAGAATGCAAAGCAGAGCCAAGAAAAACTCCATCCCAGCAATGAGACTCAAACTTGTCCAAATGCCCTCCCTTCCTAAGCACAAAGCACTTGCAGCCAAACGCTCGCAAGTGGCTCACCTTTGGCATTCTGCCAAACCGCAACTCATATGAAGTCTTACCTAGGTAAGCTCTAAGAAAAATGCGGTTGGCCAGATAGCAAGCCATGTTCATGGCTTCAGCCTAAAAACGCCTAGGAGTCATGTGCTCATCGAGCATCGTCCTAGCCATCTCGACTAGCGTGTGGTTCTTTCGTTCCACAATGCCGTTCTGTGGGGAGTGTAAGGAGTAGAAAACTAATGATCAAGACCCTGATCACTACAGAAGCTGACGAACTGAGAGTTCTTGAACTCAGAGCCATTGTTAGAGCGAATCGCTCGCATCCGACCATTGTTCTCATTCTTCATCTTCAAAATCAAGTCATGAACAAAATGAAAAGTCTCATCCTTAGACTCCAAGAAGAAAACCCACGAAAATTGAGAAAATCGTCAACAATTACAAGCGCGTTCCACTTCCCACCGACTGAGCGTATTTGAGCTGGACCAACAGTGTCCATGTGTAATAGCTCTCCTGGGTACGAAGTCATCACCTGAGTCACAGGTGAGTGAGAAGCGGCAACCATTTTCCCATGACGACAGAGATGGCAAACTAGATCCTTCTCCATCTTAAGCTTAGGCAATCCTCGGATGAGGTCCATAGAGCTCAATCTGACTAGCAGATCAAAACTCAAATGGCCCAACCTCCTATGCCACTTCTAGAGCTCAGAAGAGGATCCAACAATCAAACATCGAGAAGGGCCAAAAGAACTAGAGAAGTCAATCCAAAAAACCTTACCGAAGGGTAAGAACTGGCAAATCAAAGACCCTCTAGAATCAAACACAGAAGAACTGCCCTTCTTAAAACAAACCTCCAAACCATCCTCAAGAAGTTGCGACACAGAAATCAAGTTGAAGTTCAAATTTCGAACAAAAGCAACGTTCTTCAAAGAGAAATGGTCAGATATACGAATTGAGCCAATGTCGTGTACCTTCCCTTGACCACTGTTCCCGAAGGTGATGTATTCCTTGGAGCTCGGGGGAGAGAGACTGGAGAACCATCTGCGATGTCCCATCATGTGGCGAGAGCATCCTGAGTCCATAATCCAAACGTCCTCTAGTCCCTGATCCTGCACAATCAGTGGTCGTAAGGAGGAGCAAATGGTCCGGCACCAGGTTCAGCAAAAGAACTAAACCAGTGTCGAGCCATCTGCTCAAAAGATGGAAAGCAAAAATCATCATATGAATCTGGACCAAGACGTGGCTCAAAGTGCGGTCCTCGGTTCTGCTTAAAGTCTCGGCCACGAGGTCTAGAGCCGTATCCAAAATGACCTAGAGCTCTACCAGAGCGAACACCACCAACCGGAGCACGAGCATGAAAGTCGTCTCCTCTACCACCACCTACACGATGCAGCCTGGCCTCTAGCCTTTCCCCATGTCGAGGAACTCTCAGTCTACCGTCCTGCTGGTAGAACTGCTCTTGGCCACCACGAGCTCTCTCTGCTCTCTCAACCCGCTTCCTCCTAAAGCAAAACTTTGCAAGATGCCCGTCTCTCTGACAATACTCACAGTGGTAGGTGGGCTTCTTGGGATGTGGTTGAGGCTTGGGGTTCTTGGGTTTGGTGGTGTTGGGTGAAGTCTCCTTGGTGTGAGAGGGTCCAGGAATAGAGTCTAGAGAAGTGCGGAGGTGTTTGGGCTTTGGAACCCAGATGGGCTTCTTGGGTGGAGCTTTATGCTATTCTTGGAACACTCCATCCTTGGGTTGACTAGCTTGGAAAGACTCAGTGGAGTGAGTTTTGGGATATCTCTGTTCCGGATTAATTTTACTCCACTCCACTTCTCGGCTAATAGCACTCTCAAAATCAGCCTTGGTGTGGGTGTAATCTACCCCAAACCCATCCTGCCTTTTAAACTGCTGGATCATCATGCCAAGTTGTGGCTCTCTGGCACTCACCCAACTCAGGATTTGACGGAGGTAAATGTTTTCATTCTGGACATCAGCTAGCTCCTCTCTCAAGGAAGCTAGTACCTCCACCTGAGACAAGCAGGTCTCACACTCTCTATCAACCTAGAAAGAGTCTCGGCTTTCAGCTTGATCAACTCCAATCTAAGAGACAAGAAGTTCTCATAGACAGTGGGCGGAACTGACAATGTCTCAAGCTCTAGCCTAGCCTGCTCCAGCTCAGCTCTAACTCTCTCCAAATCACTCAAATGCTCATCACCCTTGGCTTTCAACACAACTAAACTAGCTAGATGAGATGTGCAATCAGCACAGGGCACGACGACAGTGGCATGAGCATCTTTTAGCTCCAGCTGAGCGCTCTCAAGCTCAGTGGCCAAAGCGTCCCTCTCATCAACCCTTTCTGTGTACCTAGACTTTAGAGTCGTCAGGTCACACAGCAACACCTCACAATTTGGGCACTCACTGCTATCACCCAAGCAAGGGGAAGAAGATAGACTCTCAATTCTACAATTGGCCACAGCATGCTCACTCTCAAGCTCATCTATCCTCTTCTTAGCCCCTCTAAGCAGGTTTTCCCGATATTTCAACTCCTGACAATTACTTTCAAGTAAATCAACAATTTCTCGTTCGTAAGAGGATACCTTTTCATTGTCGTCGTCGTCGGAGTCATCGGAGGAGCCCTTTTCTTCCTTATCCCTAAGAGCCATTGAGCAGAAGCTCTTGCGGGATCTTCAGCATTGATGTGAGCGGCTCTTCGGTCTGTCCCCGAAGGCCATGAAGCAGAGGCCCGCCGGATCGTCCTTGTCCTTCCCCTTCCTGATGACAATCTCCTCATCACTTGAGCTCGATGAAGAGGAAGAAGACGTAGACCGCTTGGAGTAGCTTTTCTCCATCTCGGTGAAGAAGGCCTTGTCGCGCTTCTTGTTCTCACGCCGGTAGTCCTTCAGGGCCTTTCTGAAGAATTTGGTCTTTGTCTTGCCCTTTGTGAAGGATGAGCTATCGTTCTTGCTAGAGTCGTAGAAGCCATCACTGGTACCCTTCTTGCGACCATTGCGCTTGGGGTGGTCGACGATGAAGTGACCTGGATCACCACACTCAAAGCATCTGGATTTTTTGCCGTGTCTTTTGAACATTCTCTTATCATAGACACGATGCACCCAGTTGTTAATCAGACACAGGTTATCATCTCCTAATGACTCGAGCTGGTCCTCAGTGATAGACATCAAGGAGAACCCAGCACAACTCAATGATAGAGGATACCTTGATCTCCCAGATCTTAGGGTCTAAGGTATGGAGAACGTTTAGTGCCTGCTCATGATCTGAGACTAACTGAACACCCTCGGCCTTGTTGGCCCGAAGCTTGTTGATGATCGATTGAAAACAACCAAACAAAGCTTCAACAGATTCACCCGGCTTCTGTGTGAAATTTTCATATTCACGCCGATAGGTCTGATAGAGCCGAGCCTTGACCTGGGCTATCCCTCATGGTGTGCCTAGAGGGTAGCCCAGATCTCTCTAGCAGTGGTGAGATGGCTCACACGCTCAAATTCAGTGGGACCTAAACCAGAAAACAAAATGTTCACCGCTTTGTTGTTGTTCTGATGCTGGGCGATAATATCAAGAGAATTATGCTCAGCAATAGGTAACACTGTGAAAGTAGCGTGAACACAAATGTCCCACATGTCTGAGCTTTGGCTCATGAGATAGGCTCGCATGCGAGTCTTCCAATAATTATAGCCATAAGCTTCTAAGGATGGGACCTTTCTAGGAGAAGTCATGATCACTACCTGGTTTAGAACCGGTTAAGGTATGGAAAAAACCTAACCAGGCTCTAATACCACTTGTAGGACCAAAAGTAGCGACCAGAGGGGTGGTGAATGGGTGCCTAAAAAATTCTTTCGAATCAATGGCCTGCTCCCAACACCCAACGCACCTCACCAGACTTAGCAGAGAAAAATAAACAGTTCAACAAGGTCTAAAAATATCTAGCCTAAAAACAACTGGTGTCCTAACAGAGAAGACACCCAACCAGTGTTGAAAGGTAGTTTAACAGATCAATCAGATCATAAGTTGTTCAAGCTTCATGGGAAAAACATCACATCAATTAATCTGAGTGCTCGTAGAAATAGAGAGTCTTACTGTTCAAAGTTGTCTCCTGTTTGGTACTTGATGAAGCCTGTTTGAAGTGATTGTGCGAAGCCTGAAGTTGTCAAAGCTCGTGCAGTACGTAGAGCGAAGTGTGAGGCTACTGAAGCCTGCTTCGAAATGCACACTTCGGAGCTTCGGAGCTTAACACAGGAAGAAGCCAAACAGAAAAATTGAAGCCTATCTCTACAGGAACATCGCACAGATGAAGTCTACCCTCGCAAGGACTTTGCAAGGACCTTCGGTGTATACTTCAAAACCAGCCAAAAACACCAAAAACAAGCTTCGACTAAAAGTGGCTCCGACCAAAAAACAACTGAACCATGAAACATGCGCAACTTGAAAAAATTTCGGCACATGCAGGCTTCGCTTGCAGAGTGAGAAGGCTTCGAAGCCTGTTGTACATACTTCGCTAGAGAAACAGTACTTCGCAAGTAGTACTTCAAAGTCTGCAGCGAAGCTGCCAAACAAAATTCGTAGGCGATCGGAGCTAGTTCCTATCTAGCTGCCAGGAAGCAAACGAGGCACCGAGGAGCATGCGAAGGATGCGTCAGACTTCTAAAGTTGTGCGGTGCTGTGGACCCACGGCAACACTCCGAACAAAAATACTTCGAAACACGAAGCTTTACACGTGGAGTCTACAGCCCCTACTTGGTGAAATATTTCCTAAACACACAACACCGAAGCAAGTCTAAGCAAAAAACAATTGGAAAATGTTATTGGCTATTGAAATGCAACCAACACAAGCTAACTGTGCAAAGTTCAAGACAATAGAGAAGTAGGCTGCAGCTATGAGCAAAGCCTAGAAGTATAGGTTGCTACTAGCCTTTCTGCTAGGACAGTATATACCCTCAAGAACTCTATCACACTGCAGAAATGCATGCGCAATGCTCCCAATTAAAAAACTGCAGGCTGGGATTAAACAAAAACTAGATACTCCTTGCAGCTACAAGAACGAGATGATAAAAATGATTCACGGCAGAGTAGCTGCAGACTAGTCGAGCTAGCTATCGGACAACAGCCAGGATGAAGTTGATTTCACCGAAAGATAAAAACAAAACGGGCACAGAAACCAAGCACGAAAACTGAGGCATAAAACAAATTTAAATCATGTCAATGCTCGGTGGAAGTAACAGGAAGTATAAAACCTGTTTAATCAATTTCCCAAGGTGCCGAAGACATGGATCCTGATGAAAGCCTGAGAGGAACGGAAAAAATCCACACAGGCGGCGGCGCTCATAGAACAGGAGAATGAATAGGAAATCAGTATAGGGAAAGTGAACTCAAGTTTGTCATTAAGTGAGTTAACCCTAACCCTAGGGATTGGGGCCCTATTTATAGGCAGCCAAATAACCTAGGAAAATACCAAAAGACCCTTAGGGTTTTTACAGACGCTGAAATAAAATGAAAAAGACCAAACAACCCTTAGGATATTTTTTATAGACTCGACTGACTGACTGTGGGCCTAAGGACAAAATAGTAAACTCCTATTTACAGATGACTTATCCTGAAGCGGAGATTTCGTAGCGAGTACGGCTTCGCCTCAGAACGGTCCTATCTGAGATCAGCGGTCATCAGTTTTGCACCGAAACTGACAAAGCGTCCACCGAATTTGCACCAGGTACCCGGATTGGGCCGGCCCGATTCCGTAGCTCTCTCAGCCCGGCAATCGCTCGCCGCCCGTGTACCTGAGTCAATCCTAGTAAACAGCCCAGTGGATCCTCTGCTGCTCCTAGCCCATGTACCCAGATTGGGCCAGCCCGACTTCACGGCCCCTCTGCCCGTGTACCTGAGTCACATGCGGCCCAGACACATCAGGTCTTCTCCTCTCATTGTGTCCTCTTGACATCCGTTGACAATGACTCATCACATCTAGAGCCATGAGGCCCACGCTCTTTAGCATGTCTCCTCAATAGTCATATCCCAGCAGTTGATGTCCTCATCACTTGGGAAGTACTTTTTCAAATACCTACCATTCAAAGATCTACGAAATCACTCTCCTTGAAGAGACTCAAGAAAATATGCATTACCTGGAGCGATTTCAACAACTCCAAAAGGACCTTCTCAACTAGGCGACCATTTACCAAATTTTGGGCTCTTAGTGCCTAAAGCAAAATTGTCTTCCAAACCAAGTCACCAACTTGAAATGATTTTGCTCTCACCTTCTTGTTATAAGCTCTAGCTACTCTTATTTTGTCTCTTTCTATTGCTTCTAGAGCTCTTAACCTCTTATCGGTCACTTCTTCCAAATTATCTTTGAAAACAGTTTCATACTGACTGACTGATAAGCCATCTAGCTTAAGCAACCTCAATGAGTCAAGATTCACCTCTATGGGTAAAACGACTTCTTGTCTATACACCAACTCATATGGACTTACCTTGATGGCACCATGCTTTGCAACTCTACATGCCCATAATGCTTCAGAAAGAACTTCATGCCACCTTTTAGGAAACTCTTCAGTATTTTTTTTCTTAATGAGCTTAATCATAGTTTTATTACTAGAATCAGCCTGACCATTGGCCTGAGCATAGTATGGTGAAGAGTTTATCAACTTTATACCATAAGATTCGACAAACTCACATACTTCTTTAGAAACAAATGAAGCACCCTGATCTGTAGTAAGAGCTTGAGGGATACCAAATCTATGTATAATGTGCTTCAAGATAAAATCAATTACCTCGTTTTGCGTCATGTTATTGAGAGGCACGGCCTCGGTCCACTTGGAAAAAGTAATCTATAGCCATCAACACGAACTGATGCCCTTTTGAAGAGGAAGGATAAATTTGGCCGATGAAATCCAAGGCCCAACCTCGGAATGGCCATAGTTTGATAATAGGGTTAAGTAAAGATGCAGGAGCAAGCTAAATATTACCAAACCTTTGACAAGCTTCACATCCTCTATAGTAGTTGAAACAATCCTCGGTCATAGTCGACCAATAAAAACCCGCTCTTTTGAGCATCCAACTCATTTTCTGGGCCGACTGATGATTACCACAAAGACCTTCATGCACATCACCCACAGCGAGTCTACATTGATCGGCATTCAAACATCTCAAAAGTACACTGTTAACAGTTCGGCGATACAACTCATCATCGAGTAATACAAATTTAAACGCTTGCCACCGAACTTTTTGATCAACCTGCTTTCTAGGATCTCTCAAATATTGAATAATTGGAGTCCTCCAATCATCCTCATGATTTCCTAAAGTACTCGCGAAATCCTCAATTGAATTGGCAATCAAATCATAAACTTCAACCTATCCCTCGTGTCCTAAAACCTCTTGACACGGGGCGGTCAGACTGGCCATTGAGGGTCGGTCACACCGGCCGTTGTGGGATGGCTTGCACAGGGCAGTCAGACCAACCTAGCATGGTCGACCGGTTAGACTGACTAGAAACCTGTGGTCAGACCGGCCTTGTCAGTCCGGTCAGACCGATGTGTTCTAACTCGGGTACTGAAATAAAGTCAAGCATCGATTTTTCTTGTGCAAAAAATTTACCTCTTTTAATTTTTTAACTAGATGCTTGCTGAGCCAAGTCATTAGGTACTGAATTGGCTTCTGTAGACACATATGAAATCTCAAAATCATGAAGGGCAGAAATTATGTCTAGACATTTATCGAAGTAGCTATTTAGTAAACCATTAAAACATTGAGCATCTTTAGCTACTTGCTGAACTGCTAATAGCGAAACACCATATGCATGAACATATTTGTTGACACGAAAATGTGCCCCTGCACACTTGGGTCGGTTCGATGATCCAAAAACATCACGAGACGTTGATGTTGCGTTCTGACAACCCTTAATCAGTGGTAAGGGGAAACGGAGTTGCCAAGCAATTCAATTATATCTCTGAAAATATAACCTAATTAAACCGAAAATAAAAATTTTAATGGACCAGCTAAAGCCGATTAGACAAAAAATAGGATAGTCGGTCGGACCAGCCAACTAGAGCTGGTCGGACAGCATAATATAGATAATGTTACCGAAAAGATAAAAAAGTCTCAAGGGCTCCGGAGGGAGGCTTCGGCTTGCTGGCCGGTTGAACTGTGGAATAAGCCTTGGTCGGAACAACACCGATGTGAAGGGGGGTCGCCGAAGATGGGCTCTGGCGTTCTATGCGAAGGGTGCAATTTAGACTCCGGGTGGTCGGACCGGCGAAGTGTCCTCGATCAGACCGATGGCAAGGCCTCGGTCAGACCGAGGTCTCCAGCGCCGTGGGGTCTGGCTCGAGGTGGCTTCGGTGCGAAGGGTCTCAACTATGGAGGGGTCCGGTCAGACCAGTGAAGGGATGGTGGTTGAACCGGGGGTGGCTTCGGACGCACGGCTTTGGCGCGCACGGTGCGGAGGGCTGCGAGGACCGTGCCGACAACAGCTTGATGGCCCGACACGACAACGCCCGGTCAGACCGACGAAGCACTATTGGTCAGACCGACAGGCTTCAGTCTGATCGCCTAGGGACTCCGGCGACCTTGTAGATGAATATCAATCACCCCAAATTTCTTGGCGATGATTTTGAAGGTGATTCCTCTAGAAAACAGTAAGAGATCAAATGCAATTCGGCCTAGAGACCGAATTCCAAAGAGTAGCAAGAAAACCAATAAAGACGATAAAAATCTATTGCGTGGATTAAACGGGTGATTCACAGGTGTTGGAGGAAAATATTTCATTCTTAGGGTCTCTACAGTAATAAGATAAAGGCAATATACTAAACTGAAGTTCCAGTATTAACTCTGGTTTAGTACGTGATCAAGTTCGAAGAATCAATGCAGACTTCTGTTCGGAGTATAACTTTGAAGGTTGAATCTTCAGAGAGCTTATCTGCCAGCAAGGATGGAAGACTTATCTTCTTTCTGATTAGATTAGTCTTTTACCATTTTAACCCTATTAGGGTATGGAATAGTCTCCACTATGTCGGTTGTAATTGAGGGGTAAAAAGGTCTTTTCCTTAAGATTTTTACCTATGAATACCCCCCATTTTACCCTGTAATGGGCATTGAATACTCAGTTATTCAATACACCACTTCAAATTACTTCGAGCTATTATCCAATTCGGAGGCTTGAAATAGTTCACTTCACAAACACTTCGTTTGTTAGTTTCTAATCTCTGAAAACCTGTTAGCGCAATCTTTTACGCCAACAATTGGCGCCGTCCGTGGGGAACCTAGTCCAAAAAACTTCATTCTCTACCAAGTTCTCAAAACCATTCCTCCTAAGCGTAGTTCAGGTGGTAGTCCTACTCGGAGGTCCCCTCGGACCTCCGGAGAAAGATCTTCGAACACAATCGAGGTCGGAGGACCTTCGGTAATTCCCCCGCCTCAGACTCCCGAAGGGAATTCCCTTCCTCAAGCATATGGAGTTCCTCCTCCAACTCCATCTATGCTTCGGCCAGCCGGAGTCCCTCCTCCAGCTCCGATTCCGCTTCAAACTGACATGTACAGTTCTCAAGACCCGGAAGATCCTTACAGAAGAAATGAAGACGGTCTTGGCAACATGGCGACCCAGATGGCCAGTCTCCAAGCTAAAGTGGCGAGGTGGAGGCAAGAAGCCACAGATAGGCTTCGTTCTCAGGCCACCCCGGTCATTTCTGAAGTGCCTCAAGACGATGGTCTTCCTTATCCCGAAGCACCAGAGAACGCTTCCTTCGATAGCGAGTCTCCACTACATCCTGAGTTATAGAAAGTGTGCTTTGACACTAAGTTTAAAACTTCAAAGCTCTATAAGTACTCCGAAGAGGAGTACCCCGGGGAGTTCTCCCGTTCTTATGCTTTGGCAATTGAGGCCAGTGGAGGAGTGCGCGACACCATGGCCAAGTGTTTCCCTCTTGCTCTCGAAGGGGTGGCTTTGCGTTGGTTTTGGTCTCTAAAGTCGGGATCAATTAGAACCTAGGAGCAATTAAGGAAGAAGTTCATAAGTAACTTTCAGGGTACCTTCGCACCCCGAATGTCTACGAGAAGTCTTTTCCAGGTGAAGCAGCTGCCTGGAGAAACTTTAAGACAATTTTTCAAGCACTTCGCCCATACGAAGTCGCAAATACAGGGGCTGACTACGTCCTCCGTGGTTGATGCAGCTCGAGAGGGAGTTACCCATGCGGGCCTCCTTGATAAACTCCATCGGAAACAGATATCCTCTGTAGCTTAGCTGATGGCTTATTTTGAAGAATATGCTAGGTTAGAAGAAGGGTGGCTTCGAAGAACAGCTTCAACTCTGTCAATCCTGCAAGAAGTCAAGTTCGAAGTAAAAACTTCAACACCTTCGTAGGGGCCTAGCATCGAAGTCCAGCATGACAGACGTCGGGGGCAAAAGCATCCTCGTTCCGAAGTCCTGAACATTGCTCCTCCACAGAAATTTGCCCCTAAAACTTCACAAGCCTCGGGAAGCAAGACCAGCGGTTGGAGGCCGTCAGGAAAGCTGGCTGGCAAAGCCCAGACCTTCTTCTACTGCGTCCATGGTGAGAATCAGAGTCACGCTACTGATGCGTGCAAGTCTATACTCGCTTTAAGAGGCGAGTACCTTGAAAGGACCTCTGGTCGAGGCACTACTGACCGAGTTCCTTCAGAGGCACGTCCGGAGCATGTCCAGGCTGTGGCACGTATAGACAACATCGACCCTGCAAGACAACCTCCGGTGGTCAATATTATGCCACCTCCGAAGCAGGAAGATGGTCAAGATCGGGGTAAAAGAGTAGTCCTCCCCATTTTCAGAGGAGGGACCCAAAGCAGTATGTCGAAGAGATAGCGAAGAGAATATGTCCGGGAAGTGGGCCATATCGGAACTTCTTCGTCCGCAGCTACTATGCCCGAGTGGTCCCATGTGTCGATATCTTTCTCTACAGATGATGCAGCTGGCATAAAGTTCTGTATGCAGATCCCCTTGTCATTACTGCCGATATAGCAGGGACTGAAGTGCGGAGAGTGCTGATTGACGGAGGGAGTTCAGCAGATATCATCTTCGTTCAAGCCTTTGATCAGCTTTGTATCTCTAGGAAACATCTCCTCCCTACAGCTCGTCCCTTGCAAGGCTTCGCAGGACCCCCTCTTGATGCCCTCGGCTAGATAGGTCTGGAGGTTGCTTTCAGAGAGGGGCTACTAGCAAGGACGGAGGAGGTGATTTTCGATGTTGTAGACGCTCCTTATGCATACAATGTTATCTTCGGGAGGGGCATATTAAATCAGTTTGGAGTCGTGGTGCATCATAACTATTTATGTATGAAGATGCCCACGCAAGCGGGAGTACTCACTATCTTCGGAGATGAAGCCACTGCGCAAAGAGTAGAATATGGTCATGTCCCCCCTCTTGACCCAAGACAAGTGAACAATGTACAAGGCAATCCGGAGGATATCTCTGTTCCAGGTGAACCTTCGAAGAAGTCCTTCCCAAGACCCAGCCCCGATGGAGAAATTATAACGAAGGTAATTGTCAAAGACGGCAAAGACTATTCTTTTCAGTTCGGCAAAGATTTGCCTCCAGAAATCGCTACTTCGTTAGAAAAGGTAGTTGAAGAAAATTTGGATGTCTTTGCTTGGTCTGATGAAGACATTCCCGGAGTCAGTCGAGATATCATTGAGCATAGCTTGCTTGTGAACCCGAGGGTTTGACCTGTTCGACAAGGACTTCGGAAGTTATCCGTGGAGAGGGCCATCCTTGCTAAAGCAGAGGTGGAAAAATTGCTGAAGACTGGGATTATCAGAGAAGTAGCTCATACGGAGTGGTTAGCCAACTCAGTCTTCATCAGAAAGAAATCCTCCAGGAAGTGGCGCATGTGTATTGATTTTACATCCTTGAATAAAGCATGCCCCCGTGACCCCTATCCCATGCCCCGAATTGATCAATTAGTTGACTCCACTGCTGGTTCGGAGTTATTAAGCTTCCTCGACGCGTATTCTAGCTATCATCAAATCTAGTTAAAGCGCGAAGACGAAATCAAAACAAGCTTTGTAACTCCTTCAGGAGTCTTCTACTATGTAAGAATTCCTTTCGGTTTAAGAAATGTCAGGACAACTTTTTCGAGGTTAATTGCTAAAGCTCTAGGTCATCAAATAGGCCGCAATGTAGAAGCCTATATGGATGATATTGTAATAAAGAGTGCTTTAAAGCACCAACATAGCCTAGACTTAGCGGAAACGTTCGATAGCCTTCGGGCATGTGGAGTCCGTCTCAACCCCGAAAAATGTATCTTCGGGGCTCATGCTGGAAAATTGTTAGGGTATCTAGTTTCGAGTAGAGGGATCGAAGCTAGCCCTACTCAAATAACTGCATTACAAAGGATGGCTCCTCCGAAAAATTTAAAGCAGGTGCAAAAGCTAGCTGGTCGTCTAGCAGCACTTAGCAGATTTCTAGCAAGGTCTGCGGAGAGAAGTTTTCCCATTTTCAAAGCGTTGAAAGGGTCCAAAAATTTTGCATGGACACCGGAGTGTCAAAAGAGTTTTGATGATATTAAAAATTATCTCAGTAACCTTGCTACACTCACTGTGCCCATTGCGGACGAAACCCTACTCCTCTACCTTGCAGCTACTGGCTCCGCTGTCAGTGTCGTCCTTGTCAGAGAAATTGATTTCAATGGGAAGTTGGTACAGAATCCAGTCTCTTTTGTATCTGAATCATTGTCTGGAGCAAAAACAAGATATTCCGAGCTTGAGAAGTTCACCTATGCTCTGATAATGGCTTCGAGGAAATTGAGACATTATTTTCTAACACATAATGTGATTGTACCAACTTCGTATTCCTTGGGAGATATGCTCCGAAGCAAAGATTCTACGAGAAGAATTGGAAAATAGGCTGTTGAACTAGCACCCTTCGGCATCTCCTTCGTGGCAAGGAAAACAATCAAGTCACAGGTAGTGGCAGATTTTGTGGCAGAGTGGACTCCATCCGCAGTATGGGCTCCGGAGAAATCAAATGAAGGAATTTGGACTATATACTTCGACGGAGCTTTCCAAGCATCTAGAGCAAGCATCGGAGCAGTAATAATTTCGCCTTCAGGGCAAAGAGCAATGTACTCCGCAAGGCTCAACTTTAAGTCCACCAATAATACAGCGGAGTATGAAGGAATTTTGTTAGGACTTCGAAAGGTGCGTGCTTTGGGTGCTACAAGAGTTGTTATTAAAACAGATTCTCAAATTGTAGCAGGGCACGTCGATAAAAGTTTTCAAGTTCGTCACCCGCAGCTTGCAAAATATTGGAAGAGATCTGTAATATCGAAGCAGCATTTAAAGGGATTTCCATCCGAAGTATACCAAGAGCTGAAAACATTCAAGCCGATACCTTAGCAAAAGCTGTAGACGGAGCTATGGACATTCCGGAAGGAGCTTTTTACGAAGATCATACTTCGCCTTCGGTGCCACAGATTCCTTCTGCGGAAGTCCTTTGCATTCCAAGCACTAATTGGCGGAGCTCAATTATGGAATTGTTGCAAGGTGAAGCAAATTTGCCTGAAGGGCCACAACTTTCGAGGTTGAAGTTAAGAGTTCAAAATTATCATATAATCAACGGTATTCTTTACAAGGCCGAAGTATGTTCCCCTCTGCTCCGATGTATATCTCAAGCCAAAGGTCAAGAGATTCACCAAGAAATTCATGAAGGCCTTTGTGGTAGCCATCTGGCCCCTCGGGCTTTGGCAGGAAAAACACTTTGCCAGGGGCTTTATTGGCCTACAATAGTAGCTGATGCGGAGAGCTTAGTCCGCACATGTCAAGGCTATCAATGGATGGGAATACGAAGTCATCGTCCGCCAACAACTCTTCAAGTCATTGCTCCAGTTTGGCCCATGGCCAGATGGGGCATGGACCTTATTGGCCCCTACCGAGTAGCAAAAGGAAATCTGAAATTCGTAGTGGTAGCAATTGAGTATTTTTCCAAGTGGGTCGAAGCAGAACCCCTCATAGCTATCACTTCAAATAATGTACAAAAAATTTCTAGAAAAATATTATATGCAGGTTCGGAGTGCCTCGACAGCTCACAGTTGACAATGGGACACAGTTTGATGCAGAGCCCTTCAGGAAGTTTTGCGAAGATCTTAGCATACAAATATGTTTTGCCGTTGTGCGCCATCCTCAGTCTAACGGAGCTATCGAAAGGGCCAATGGTAATATCTTGTCAGGGCTGAATCGAAGAATAGTAGGGTTGGCAAAGCTCCCGAATATTTTATGGTCCATTCGGACCACTCAAACAAGGTCCACAGGTTTCACTCCTTTCATATTATTATTCGGAGATGAAGCTATGACGCCAACGGAGCTTAAAGGAGGATCTCTTCGTAGCACCAAACCTAAAATAGGAGAAAGGAAAACTTCGCTTGATTTAACAGAAGAAACAAGACTTCGAGTTGTCGCCAATTTGTCGAATTATCAGCAGCAAACAAAGACTTGGTTTGACCCGAAGGTTAAGCTTAACGAACTTAAACCAAGTCATCTAGTTTTGCGAAGCATTATAGCACCAGGGAAATTAGGAAATAAGTGGGAAGGTCCATACATTATTCTCCGTTCAGGACGCCCTGGTTCTTTTAAGATAGCTAATTTAGAAGGCGAAGAGTTAAAGCATGCCTGGCATGCGGAGCACTTAAAGCGAAATTTCGCGTAGGGGCTCCTTGTAATCATTTGTAAACACCTTCTGAATTAACAAAGTTCATGGTTCAGATAATGCTACCTCTCAAACACTTTCTACTTCTAGTGGACGCACTAGAAGAACGAAGTTGGTTGTGAGGGAAGTGTCAATCATTTAAACCAATTTTGCGGCTTCAAACCACAGGTTCGAAGCTTCCGATGAGGTGGGAAAGTCACAGAAAAACAGATTCCAAGCCACCGGCTTGAAAGCATCCGTAAAAATAGTCCAAGGAGACCAAATGATATGGATTCTAGGCTCCGGCTTGAAAGCATCCGTAAAAAGAGTCCAAGGAGACCACTATGCGAATTCCGAACCACTGGTTTGATAGCATTCGCAAAAAGAGCCAAAGGAGGCCAAACAAAACAGACTTTGAGCTGATAGCTTCGAACGTCTGTAAAAAGAGTCCAAAGTGACCAATTGTTTTGGATGCTAAGGTATCCGAAAAACTAGTCCAAAGTGACTACATTCAAAGAAAAAAGTACTAAGTTACTAGTTTTTAGACTTCAAGTAGTCGAAGACATTCTTTGAGATTCTAATCAATCTCTAAGTTGTTAAGGGGCTATGAGCCTCCAAAATTGTACTCCTAACTAAAGTTATTTTCGTAGCGTGTAACCATCTTCGACCAAATTTCGAAGTTGCTTACACCTAAAGAGGGGCTGGGAAGTAGGGAGACAATTTTAAAACTTTAATCTTTATCATTCGAACAGATTACATTACATTACGAAAAGTCTGTATCTATACCAAGAAGGAAGCGAAGACCCCTTCAATCCCTAGAGCTACCGCTAAGTCCAGAACGACTAGTTCCAGAGCCGGGAATCTTAGTAACTTTACGTTTAACTCTTCTCCCTCCTTTCGAAGCTCGGAAATCTTTTTGTTCCTGTTGGAGTTCAGCCCAAGTTCGAAGTCGCTCGGGGCTTCTCTCCTAGCTTCGAAGTTGTTCAGGTTTCTTTGTTTGTTCTTCACCAGTATTCTCTTCTTCGGACCATTCAACGTCTTCAGAAGACGAAGTTTCCAAGTTAAGTTATTTTTCCTCCTCTTTAATGTAAGATGATATATCTTTGTATATTGCGGGTGCAATCACACCAGAGCTTTCTCGAGGAATCAAAAATCGATGTCGTTTGTGAAGTCTTAGAATTTCGAAGGTAGCCCATAGAAGGCGAAGCTCTTCGTTAACTTCTAACACTTCGAGATCATCCATAAGAGGTTGGAAAGCCTAAAAACATTTCCAAATAAGTCTTCATTCATAACAGATGAAAACATAAATTTTTACATGTTCGGAGCCCTAAAAAAAACTAGACCTTCGGGTCTGGCGGAGGCTGGCTACTCGAAGCCTGCGACCGAGCTTGTTTCTGGTGAAGTCCTTCATCAATCCAAGCCTTGATCGCTGATCGACCTTCGGCTCTCCAAGATGCTTGGAAGGCTTGCCAGGCTGCGGCCACGTCTTCGGAAGGGTTTAATAGCCGGTTGTCGTCGAAGGTAATGGGATCCGCCCCCAAGTCTGGTGCTACTGATAGCCCTAGATCTTCATAGTAGCGGAGTATTCCGAGAGCGGATACATGGCCGGAGATTTCTCCATATCGAATACTCGTTGTCTTCATCATCTTCGCCGCTCCTTGGATCATCTTCAATCGTCACAGCAAGGGGATGTCGCCAGTGGAAGGTAATGTCCAAGAAGTACCGAAGTATTCTAAGACACCAAGAAGGTTGTCCATGGTGATGAGGACATCACTTCACATGATACACACATGGAGCCTCCACCTACAATTCAACTACAAGGACCAATCACACGCGCCCGTGCCCGTCGCTTGAACCATGAGGTTAATTCGTTCCTTAGCAACTTTGATTATATTTGTTTGGATGGGATGCTACTGAATACTAGTGATATTTTGTTGCTTAGGAACATGGGAGATGGAATAGGAGAGTTGGAGTTGAAGACGGAGCCGCACGGATGATTTGAAGTCAAGAATTCGCTGGTTCGGACTACATCGACCACCATTCACCAAAATGGGCATAACTTCCTCATACGAAGTCCGATTGGCGCGTTCTTGGACTTTTTGGAAAGCTGAGGAGAAGACGGATCTTTTGCCGTTGGTTTCGCATCATTTGGACCTATGTATTTAAAACAGTCCTGCGTGACAGAACTGGGCCGTGTTGGCCATATTTTGAGTCTGTACGTCTTTCTAGCCCACAGCCCAAGTCTGTTCCCCTTCCACAGGCCGCCGCCCTATATATTCTCACGCCAGCCACTTCTAGGGTTAGGTTTTGCTTTGTTGCATCTACACTGTTGTGTTTAGATCCCGCCTCTTGCGCCGGACCGATTGGCTGCCGCATTGGCGTTTGTGAAACCTCAACTTATTTTCGTTTGTCTGTGATTTGGCATTCGATTTGTATCCTTCCTGTTCTTGCTTGTGTTCTTGGGTTCGCTTGCAGGAATTAGCCTTCGTGGCGAGGTCAATCGCGTTCTGCGTGGTTGATAACCAACGGAGACAGTGGTGTAACGATTGCAAGGTTTTGATCCGCCGGACCGGAGCCTTGGATCGCCAACGTCGAGATTCTCCACCAACCCAAGTTTATCCTTTACCTAGCGGAAGATCGGGACCACTCCCCCATCAGCTGGTATCAGAGCTCAGATTTCCCGTTAGGTAATCTCGATCTGCTTTTGTTTTACCCAGAGTCCAGAAAACCGCACCAAAAAAATTCCCCACCAAGAACCCTTTTGTGCCTTGCGATTTTAATTTCAGTTTTAACTTTGTTGAGTTCGTGTTCTTGGTCGAGTCTTGTTGCTGGTTTAGTCATCCCTCTGTGTCGTTTGAGTAGTAGTTGTTCTTGTGTCTCAGAAAAAAATCCCCACCGAAAAACCCCCCCTTCCGCAACCTTTCTTTGTTTTCCACATCTGCTCTTTGTGACCCCCCTTCGGTAAAACAGGCATAACTTTTCGCTCGTTTGGCAGAAAAATCTGAAATTTTTGAGCGTGTTCCTGACTCAATTTGGAGGGTACCCTAACCGAAAAAGGTCGGTTAGCCCTCACCAAAATCGCCAAAAAAAATCGGGAAGATAGAGAAAAAAATTGGAGAAAGTTTTTGCTCGCCGGACAGCAAACTTGTTTGAATTTTGTGAGCCACATCCCACCTTAGTTGTAGGTGCCAATTTTTGTGGTTACTCCTCTGGTCATCCTTGTTTCAAAAAAAAATAGAGTGAAAAAAAAAGAAGAAAAAAAAAATAAAAAAAAAAGAGAAACAGTCCTGTTATTTTGCTTGTCCGAACTCTTGTCCAAACTCTTGTCCGAACTCTTGTCCAATCTGAGGCAGTCTTTGGCTGTTTGTTGCTTGTCCGATCTCTTGTCTGAACCTTTGTCCGAACTCTTGTCCGATCCGAACAGCAGCAAAAAAAAAAAGAAGAGAAACAAAAAAAATAATTTTGCACATACCCTTGTCCGATCTCTTGTCCAATCCCTTGTCCGATCTATAGAGAGCTGATTTTGGCCTGTGTTGCTTCCATTTGAGTTTTGGGCACATAGTTTCCCTCTATTACTTGAACTTTCACTTGGGAGCACTACGGTCAGCAACTTTGACGAGTACTTGGGAATACTTATTGAACTTGGTTTAACTGTTATTATTATCGCTAATCCTTGCTACTCACTTGCCTTCCAAGCTACACATTTCTCTTGGTCAGGACAGGTTTATTCCTTGCAATTGTACACCATCCTCCACTTGGTTCATCACCTGTAAGCCGGTGACCTCACTGCGGCGTGGTAAGAACACTTGCAAGCGTGGGTAAGGTGCTTGACGAATTGCTTCCACCACACATCCAGCACCCCACCTAGCTGTTTTTCCACCAGGATTATTCTTTGTTGTTTTGTCTTTCACTAACATGGCAGATAACAGCGGCACCCCTCCATCTGATTTTAATGAATGTGTCTCACGACGTGCTCTACTAGAGTCTCAGCGGCAGACCCAACATTCCATCGAACGTCTCGCACGTACTGTGGCTGACCTAGTGGACCGGATGACTGCCTTGGAAACACGATTGCCTGCTGCACGAGCCAACAATGACCCTGTTGAAGAGGAAGACGACCATATTGAAGAGGAAGACGACCTATCCTATGCTGGGAACAATGGCATTGGAACTGATGAGGCTGCACATCATCGCTTTCAGTTCAACCGTCAAGGTATGGGCGGCCACCGCAACCGCCCTCCACGAGGTAACAATGACAACCACAGGAACAATGATCCCTACTCTAAGGTAAAATTTTCAGTACCTCCTTTTGCTGGCACCTATGATCCAGATGCATATTTAGATTGGGAGATGTCGGTCGAACAAAAATTTAATGCTCACATGGTTCCTGCTATCCACCGCGTGCGTTTAGCTACTAGTGACTTCACTGGATATGCTCTTCTTTGGTGGACTGAAATAGTTCAGGTTGGAAATGAACCACAAACTTGGGATATGTTAAAACGGCAAATGCGTGGTAGATGGGTCCCTCCTTCATATAAACGTGATTTGAGAAAAAAATTGCAGCGCCTAAACCAAGGAAATAAATCGGTAGAGGAGTATTATCAGGAGTTGCAAATAGGTTGCATGCGTGCTGAAATTGAGGAGGACAATGAGGATAAAATGGCCCGTTTTTATGGTGGTTTAAGACGTGAAATTCAGGATATCATTGATTATAAAGAATACAATACTATCACTCGTCTTTTCCACCTTGCTATGCTTGCAGAAAAAGAATTGCAGGGTCGCCAACAACCACAACGCAGCATGAGGACCAACATTGGTGGTGCTACTTCACGCTCAAGTGGGCAGCAGCAACGACCACCACCACCACCTTCTCGACCGATGGCTACATCAGCACCCTCTACATCTACAGCCCAGGTTGAGAGTTCCAAGACTGCAGCAACCAAGACGCCAGCCAAGCCCACCTCCTCGGCAGCCTCTACTGCACGTTCTGCAGCGATCCAGTGTCAAAGATGCAAAGGACTTGGACACGTTATGAAAGACTGCCCTAGTCAGCGGGCTTATATTGCTACGGAAGACGGTGGCTATGTAAGTGCTAGTGATGTTGAAGATGAATATGCACTTGCTGCTAACATTGCAGGAGATGATGATACATTCGACGATGACGATGTTCTTGCGTCGGATGCCACTGCCGACCTTGAAGCACTTATTGTACAACGCGTCTTGAGCACTCACATGGAGCAGGAGGACAGGGCACAACGGAACAATCTGTTTCAGACCTTCTTCGGCGTCAATAACCGTCGTGTACGTGTCATCATCGACAGCGGTAGTTGCAACAATTTGGTGAGCCACGACATGGTAACGAAGCTTCAACTTCCCACACGCGCGCATCCACACCCTTACCATGTGCAATGGTTCAACAATAGTGGTAAGGTCAAGGTAACACAAACTGCTCACATCAAATTTTCCATTGGTACATACGTCGGAGCTGCTGATTTTGATGTAGTACCAATGCAAGCATGTTCTCTATTACTTGGTAGACCTTGGGAGTATGATACTGATGCTACACACCATGGTAGGAGCAATACGTACACATTTATGTATAAAGGAAAGAAAGTTACATTGCTTCCTATGACTCCTGCTGAAATTGTAAAATTTGAACAAGAAAAGCATGCTAGGGATGCACAAAAGAGTAAACAACCTTCTGAAAATCAGCAAGTAGCTAAGACGCTTTTGAGGCAACAGAAAGATAAAATTGCTTCTCCTTCTTCATCACAAGTTATAAATCTGAAAGGGCGTGTCATGCTTGCAACTAAAACTGACCTTGCTGAAATTTGTGATGATACTCCCTTGCTATACGGCTTGATTTGCACAAACGTGTTGTTTTCACTTGCGAACATTCCTAGCTCTGTTCCTGTTGCAGTCACTGACCTTTTGCAGGAGTTTAAAGATGTTTTTCCAGGTGAGATACCACCCGGGCTGCCACCGATACGCGGCATCGAGCACCAAATTGATTTGGTCCCGGGGGCGTCTCTTCCTAATCGTGCAGCGTACCGCACCAATCCGGAGGAGACAAAAGAAATTGAGCGCCAAGTACAGGACCTTCTTGATCGTGGGTACGTCCGTGAAAGCCTTAGTCCTTGTGCAGTACCTGTTCTTTTGGTACCTAAGAAAGATGGTAGTTGGCGCATGTGTGTTGATTGTCGTGCTATTAATAATATCACCATTCGATATCGACACCCTATTCCTAGATTGGATGACATGCTTGATGAGCTTAGTGGTGCCATTATCTTTTCTAAGATCGATCTCCGTAGTGGCTACCACCAAATTCGCATGAAACTAGGTGATGAATGGAAAACTGCTTTTAAAACAAAGTTTGGATTATATGAGTGGCTTGTCATGCCTTTTGGACTTACTAATGCACCTAGTACCTTCATGCGCTTGATGAATGAAGTCCTACGGCACTTTATAGGACGCTTTGTGGTTGTATACTTTGATGATATCTTGGTTTATAGCAAGTCTCTCACTGAACATGTTGAACACCTACGTGCTGTTTTTGTTGCCCTCCGTGAAGCTAGAATGTTTGGTAACCTTGAGAAGTGCACGTTTTGCACGGATCGAGTTGTGTTTCTTGGATATGTTGTCACTTCACAGGGTATTGAGGTTGACGCGGCAAAGGTAGAAGCAATCAACAGCTGGCCGCAACCCCAAACTATCACACAGGTACGTAGTTTTCTTGGTCTTGCAGGTTTCTACCGGCGTTTTGTGAAAGATTTCAGCACCATAGCCGGTCCTTTGCATGAGTTGACAAAGAAGGGAATTACTTTTGCGTGGGAGCCAGCACATGAACAAGCTTTTGCCACACTCAAAGATCGCCTTACACATGCACCTCTACTTCAGTTACCCGACTTCGGTAAGCCTTTTGAGTTAGAATGTGATGCTAGTGGTTTTGGATTAGGAGGTGTGCTGCTGCAAGGAGGTAAACCCGTGGCCTATTTTAGTGAGAAATTACATGGCCCACAGTTGAATTATTCTACCTATGATAAGGAATTATATGCCTTAGTGCGTGTGCTTGAAACTTGGCAACATTACCTTTTGCCTAAGGAGTTTATTATTCATTCCGATCATGAAGCATTGAAGCATATACGTAGTCAAGCAAATCTGAATAAACGACATGCTAAATGGGTAGAATTTATTGAGACTTTTCCATATATCATTAAGCATAAGAAAGGGAAAGATAATGTGATTGCCGATGCTTTATCTAGACGTTATACTTTGCTTTCTCAACTTGATTATAAGATCTTTGGTTTAGAAACATTGAAGGACATGTATGCTACTGATTTGGACTTCAAAGATGCTTTTGCAAATTGTACCGATGACCGTGCTTGGAACAAGTATGTGCTGAATAATGGATATCTTTTTCGTGCTAACAAGTTATGTGTGCCAGTTAGCTCTCTTCGCTTGTTGTTATTGCAGGAAGCACATGGTGGTGGTTTGATGGGTCATTTTGGATCAAAGAAAACTGAAGATGTGCTGTCCACACACTTCTATTGGCCTAAGATGAGACGAGATGTTGAGCGCTATGTGGCACGATGCACTACTTGCAATAAAGCTAAGTCCCGACTAAACCCACATGGTCTTTATATGCCTCTGCCCGTTCCTAGTGTACCTTGGGAGGATATTTCTATGGATTTTGTGTTAGGGTTACCTAGAACTAGGAGGGGGAGGGATAGTATTTTTGTGGTGGTAGATCGTTTCTCTAAAATGGCGCATTTTATACCTTGTCACAAGAGCGACGATGCTACAAATGTTGCTGATTTGTTTTTCAGAGAGGTCGTACGCTTGCATGGAGTTCCCAATACCATCGTTTCAGATCGTGATGCCAAATTCTTAAGTCATTTTTGGAGGACGTTGTGGCATAAGTTGGGGACGAAGCTGCTGTTTTCTACTACTTGTCACCCCCAAACGGATGGACAAACGGAGGTCGTCAACCGCACATTGTCCACCATGTTGAGGGCTGTTTTGAAGACCAACTTGAAGCTCTGGGAAGAGTGTCTACCTCATATTGAGTTTGCATATAATAGGTCAGTACACTCCACTACTAAGGTAAGTCCGTTTCAAGTGGTCTATGGCTTTAATCCGCGTGCTCCTATTGATTTGCTACCATTACCACCATCTGAAAACTTGAATTTTGATGCTACTACACGTGCTGAATTATTACTTAAGATGCATGAAACTACTAAAGCAAACATAGAGAAAATGAATGAGAAATATCGTGCATATGGTAGTAAGGGTAGAAAAGAAATAACATTTGAACCGGGTGATCTTGTTTGGTTGCACTTGCGCAAGGATCGTTTTCCTGATTTAAGAAAATCTAAATTGATGCCACGTGCTGATGGTCCTTTCCGTGTGCTTGAGAAGATAAATGACAACGCATATAAGCTTGAGTTGCCTGCAGCTTTTGGGGTTAGTCCCACATTTAACATTTCAGATTTAAAGCCCTATTTGGGAGATGATGATGAGCTTGAGTCGAGGACGACTCCAATTCAAGAGGGGGAGGATGATGAGGACATCACTTCACATGATACACACATGGAGCCTCCACCTACAATTCAACTACAAGGACCAATCACACGCGCCCGTGCCCGTCGCTTAAACCATGAGGTTAATTCGTTCCTTAGCAACTTTGATTATATTTGTTTGGATGGGATGCTACTGAATACTAGTGATATTTTGTTGCTTAGGAACATGGGAGATGGAATAGGAGAGTTGGAGTTGAAGACGGAGCCGCACGGATGATTTGAAGTCAAGAATTCGCTGGTTCGGACTACATCGACCACCATTCACCAAAATGGGCATAACTTCCTCATACGAAGTCCGATTGGCGCGTTCTTGGACTTTTTGGAAAGCTGAGGAGAAGACGGATCTTTTGCCGTTGGTTTCGCATCATTTGGAGTCTCGAGTCGACCTATGTATTTAAAACAGTCCTGCGTGACAGAACTGGGCCGTGTTGGCCATATTTTGAGTCTGTACGTCTTTCTAGCCCACAGCCCAAGTCTGTTCCCCTTCCACAGGCCGCCGCCCTATATATTCTCACGCCAGCCACTTCTAGGGTTAGGTTTTGCTTTGTTGCATCTACACTGTTGTGTTTAGATCCCGCCTCTTGCGCCGGACCGATTGGCTGCCGCATTGGCGTTTGTGAAACCTCAACTTATCTTCGTTTGTCTGTGATTTGGCATTCGATTTGTATCCTTCCTGTTCTTGCTTGTGTTCTTGGGTTCGCTTGCAGGAATTAGCCTTCGTGGCGAGGTCAATCGCGTTCTGCGTGGTTGATAACCAACGGAGACAGTGGTGTAACGATTGCAAGGTTTTGATCCGCCGGACCGGAGCCTTGGATCGCCAACGTCGAGATTCTCCACCAACCCAAGTTTATCCTTTACCTAGCGGAAGATCGGGACCACTCCCCCATCACATGGTCTCTGCAGCTACCTTCTCAGACTTCACCTTGTCTTCGGCCAAAATATCCCTTGATGAAGACAACTCGTCTATCAAAGAAGATAGTCTGGCTGCCTCCGTGACCAAGGAGTTCTTCTAACTGAGCAAGTTGTTGGCCTCTTCAATTGACTTTGTTTGTTCTTCTCGGATCTTGACCAGCTCAGCCCCCGCGATTGCTTGCTCCATCCGCATTCTCTCTATTTCAGCCTGAAGCATGATTTGTTCGGCTTCGAGCTTCTGATTAGCAGCTTCCAGACCAAGTCTAGCTTTCCTCTCCACTGCTACCATCTCGTCCAAGCTAGAAGTTCGAATTTTAGAGCTTTCAAGACTCCCTTTAAGGGCAGTAATCTTCTCTTTAAGACGAATGCATTCCTGCTCATTCAAAACAGCCACAGCTCGAGCCAAGACTATTCGTTGCAAAGAAAAAAATGTGTGAGAAACTATTTATAAGCTGAAACTAACCCTGTTATTGCAAACACTTCATACCTGGTATGCTGCTCTCTCCAAAGCTGCATCCAACTCCGACCCCTCAGCTTCCCCGAGTATACCCACCAAGTCAGTCTCCCCGACTTCACGATTGGCTCGAGCCAAAGTCTCTAGCAGAGTCCGAAGCCCGGTCCTCCGCTCCATGAAAGGAGCTAAGAGGGGGGAGCATTGACAAGGCTCGTTGATCGTCTTCGCTGGGTGAAGGGACGGAGCACAGCGCCGCATCCCCGGATGCATTGGTGGATTGACCCCCTTCTGCAGACTGGCCCCCATCTATAGATTCCAACGGAGTCAATCCAGAGTTCGGAGCAGGAAAAGGATCCATTTTCCCTTTACCTTTTCCGGGCCCCATTTTTTTAACATCCTCCGGAATTGACTTTGGAGATGTTGAGGTTTCAGGTGCAGTCTTCGCAGGAGGAGTCATCTCCATTGGGGTAGACCCTGCAAATTCAAAGATATTATATATTGCATAATTTTGCAGGATATGATGAAAAAGGTGCTTTAATGAAGCTTACCTTCGAAACCCTGCCAACGAACGAGTACGGGGCTACTTGGAGGGTCAAATGCCCCCTCAAAATCTTTGTCAGATTCTGAGTCATGAATCGAAGGGTTAGCTGTTGGAACCTCTCTTGGAGCAACATTTACCACTTCATCCGGAATCGAAGCTTGATCAATTACTACTTTGACTCCGCCTTCAGCAGCAGGGGCTTCTTGGCTTGGCAGGTTTGGTAGGACATTTGAGGTCCCGGCCTGTTCGAAGTTGTCTTGTGTAGCCGGCACGGCCGCTACTTCACCAGTGGCCACAACTTCGACATCCGCTCGCACCTCTTCGTCCCCGGTAACAAGGTCTATAAAGACCCTTTGCATTTCTCTTTCTCCTTCATCCTCAGATGAATCTGAAGAAGAAGCGGCGGACTTGGAAGGGGCCACGTTCTTAGGTTTATGAGCCAACTTCTTCACGGGAGTCTTGGCTAATGCCAAAGTCCTAGCCTCGGCTTTTCTCTTCTTCAGACCAGTCTCGGAATGAACCCAGTCTAGAAGAAAAGGGGCGACAACTCCGAGTACGCCCCACACCTAGTTGAATCGCTCCCAGCTGCCTACTAGTTTCACCCTCCATTCTTTTTCAGCGGGGGTAGGAGCCCTGAGAATCTTTTCCGAAGTCCGAATGACTTGCTCTGAAGTCAATGAGGCTTGTGGAGCTAAGAGATAAGTTTTTATTTGTCAAGTCATCTTTTATGAAATGATCATACATGAAGCATGTTGTAGTTTTCAAAGTTACCTGCAGAGCTCGAACTCGAAGAAATTTTTCGGAGTCCACCCTCCGGATCCTCTTCAAAGTTAACAGGCCAGTTGGCCATCAGAGGCGGAATCTGGAGCCCGATGAACTCCTCCGCTAAGTCTCGCATGCTCATGTGGCGACTAATCCTTTGAAGTAGATTAAGACGAGCTTCGAGCTGGCCGGGGTCTTGATGAACTTCGGCTTCCCTTCGAAAATATATATCTTGCTGAGGCCTAGCCAAACTGCTGTCTACTCCAACTTCGGCGTAGAACCACCGAAGAATCCAATCTATGTACCATCTGGCATTGATGGCCTTCACTGGAAATCGCAGTTGGAACTCGTCCCGGAGTCTGGAGTTGATGCTGCCGAAGGCCACTACAATCTTTTCTCCTCCGGAGCCCTAGTAAGTCTTTGGTTGGCAGGAGGCTTTGTGAAGTGCTACGAATATTTCTGCTCTCCTTTCACAGCCTTCGGCTCGTAGCGCCCATTCGAAGATAGCGAGGCGTGCTATCGCATTCGGAGATAGCTGAGGAAGAGTAACGTGGAAAAGATCTAGTACCTCTGACAAAAAGTCCACTGCTGGAAGCCCCAACCCCGCTTCGAAGAAGGCTTCGAAAATGACGACTTCTTCGGGCTGAGGCGAAGGGATGGCTTCCTTTCCGGGCTTGCGGACATTAACCCCCGGGCTAATTTTCCCCGCAGCTACTGCTGCGATTATCTTCTTCTTGCAGGTGGATGGCCCCAGCTTATAGGACTGGTTAGAGTACTTCGAGGAGGTAGGGAGAAGGTCATGGGGTCTGACTTGTTGGGGATTCCCTGTAGGTGCCGCCGCCGCTGCCACCACCATGGCTTGCTACTGGGCTAAGGCCGAGGTCGCACCGGGAGCCTTGAAGCTTGTCTTCGCCATCAAGCAGAACAGGGTGATTGGAGCTAAAGTTTGGAGGCTAAATGACGGATCGCACGAGGACGGTGAGAAAGGTATCTTGGATGTTTTTGGGTCTTCTATTTATAGCCTGGACTCCTGATTTTTTACCGTTCAGACTTGGCGTTCCGTCTTCTTGACCGTTACTACTTACGAAATCAACGCAACATTATAGCTTCTTCTAAAAGGAAAAAGATAACGGCTATTTTTTCTGAGTCTAAAGGTCTTTTCGACTTCATAGAAATTGGTTTCACTGTTGTTCAAATAGGACTCTCTTAAAAATCGATTCAAAGTTCTAAATTTTTGCATATTCCGAAGGTTGATAAATTTTATTAACCCTTACGCATGATTATTTTTCTTACGTATACTGCTCTCCTAACCTTACAGATCATACGGAGAAGCGTATTCGAGGGGGTACTGTTGGGGGAAAATATTTCATCCTCAGGGTCTCTACAGTAATAAGATAAAGGCAATCTACTAAACCGAAGTTCTAGTATTAACTCCGGTTTAGTACATGATCAAGTTCAAAGAATCAATGCAGACTTCTGTTCGGAGTATAACTTCGAAGGTCGAATCTTCAGAGAGCTTATCTACCAGCAAGGATGGAAGACTTATCTTATTTCTGATTAGATTAGTCTTTTACCATTTTAACCCTATTAGGGGTACGGAATAGTCTCCACTATGTCGGTTGTAATTGAGGGGTAAAAAGGTATTTTCCTTAAGATTTTTACCTATAAATACCCCCCATTTTACCCTGTAATGGGGATCGAATACCCAGTTATTCAATACACCACTTTGAATTACTTCGAGCTATTATCCAATTCGGAGGCTTGAAATAGTTCACTTCACAAACACTTCGTTTGATAGTTTCTAATCTCTGAAAACCTGTTAGTGTAATCCTTTACGCCAACAACAGGCGAATCAACAAGGCTTACCATGGTTACGACATGATACACGGAGGGCTTTCAGCCCAAGCCCATGAAGATTGACTGAACTAATGCGAAAAGTAGAAGAAAAGTAGATGTAAGATTCAAAACTAAGGTTTTGAAGTATTGATCTGAGAGATACCCTTTGAATCGGCCTCACCCCTTTATTTATAGGGGCTGGTCTTAAGTTCCCCGACTCCTAAACTGAGTAGGATTTCACCAAAAGTGGTTAGGATTTATTTAGAAATAAAAATAGCCCAGAATCAAACTCTATCTCTATTTTCAGACTTGGCCCGGTCTGACCGAACCCATTGGGCCGGTCTGACCAGGCCTACATGGCTGGTCGGACCGACCTATGCTAGGGAAGGCATATTTTTGGCCCAAATTACCAAAAATTGATGTTTTGACAATCTCGACCATTAATGCTATTTTTTGCTATCAACACATGCCCCCTGCCTTTTAGCAAACTTAGTGAACTAAAAGCACAACAGGCTAAGGATGATATACTCCATATTGGCCTTTTGACACTTCAAGTACTTTGCCACACACTTGGGAAGTACCTTTTCAAATACTTGCCATTCAAAGCTCTTCGAAATCGCTCTCCTTGTAGAGACTCTAATAAGTATGCATTACCTAGAGCGAGTTCAGCTACCTTAAAAGGACCTTCCCAACTAGGAGATTATTTACCAAATTTGGGGCTTTTAGTGCCTAAGGGAAAAATCGTCTTCTAGACCAAGTCACCAACTTGAAACAATTTTGCTTTGACTCTTTTGTTGTAGGTTCTAGCTACTATCCTCTTATCTTTTCCATAGCTTCTAGAGCCCTTAACCTCTTATCGGTCACTTCTTCTAAATTATCCTTCAAAAGAGTTCCATATTCATCGACCGATAAGCCATCTTGCTTAAGAAATCTTAATGAGCCAAGATCTACCTCCATTGGTAGAACGGCTTCTTGTCCATACACTAACTCATATAGACTGACTTTGGTAGCACCATGCTTTGCAACTCTACAAGCTCATAACGCCTCAGAAAGCACTTCATGCCACCTTTTAGGAAACTCTTCAACTTTCTTCTTGATGAGCTTAATTACAGTTTTATTACTAGACTCGGCCTAACCATTGGCCTGAGCAAAGTATGGTGAAGAATTTATCAACTTAATACCATAAAATTCGGCAAAGTCTCTCACTTCTTTAGCAATAAATGAAGTACCTTGATCTGTAGTGAGAGTTTGGGGAATACTGAATCTATGTATAATGTGCTTAAAGATGAAATCAGTTACCTCATTATGAGTCATGTTCTTGAGAGGCACGACCTCGGTCCACATGGTGAAGTAATCAGTTGGCATCAATACGAACTGATGCCCTTTTGAAGAGGGAGGATGAATCTTGCCGATGAAGTGCAAGCCCCAACCTCAGAACGGCCATGGTTTGATAATATGATTAAGTAGTGATGCAGGAGCCAACTGAATATTTCCAAACTTTTGACATGCTTCACACCCTATATAATACGTAAAACAATCCTCAATCATAGTCGATCAATAAAAACCCGCTCTTTTGAGAATCCAACTCATCTTCTAGGCTGACTGATGAGTACCACAAAGTCCCTCATGAACTTCTCCTATAGCCACTCTAGATTGATCGGCATCCAAGCACTTTAGAAGTACTCCATCAATAGTTCGACGATACTACAAATCGTCAAGCAACACAAATTTAAATGTTATTCGCTGAACTTTCCGATCAACCTTCTAACTAGGATCCTTTAAATACTGGATGATTGAGATTCTCCAATCATCCTTATGGATTACATCAGTGCTCACTAATTCCCCACTTGAATTGGCGTCCAAGTCAAAAAAATTGAAGTTGCCCCCTAGCCCCGAGTCGATCTAGCATTCGTCGGTCAGACCGGCCTTGGTAGGCCAGTCATACCGCCCTTTGTTGGATGGCTGACGAGGGCCGGTCGGACTGGCCTGACATGGCCGATCAGACCGACAGTACACCTGCGGTTAGACCAGCCCTGCCAGGTCAGTTAGACCAAAGTGCACTACTGTATGGGTTGACACTGGATTTAACATCGGCTTTTCTTGTGTGAAAAATTTACCTCTTTTCACTTGATATCCAAATGCGTGTTGATCCAAATCATATCATTTGCTAATGAGTTGGCTTCTCTAGTCACAGGAGAGATTTCAAAGCCATCAAAAGTAGCAATTATGTCCAGACTTTTATCCAAGTAGCTATTTATCAAACCATTAAAACATTGAGCAATTTTAGCTACTTGTTGCACAACTAATAGAGAATCACCATATGCATGAACATGTTTAACACCCATGGAACCTAGCAATTCAAGTCCTAGCAATAAAGATTCATATTTTGCTTGATTATTAGTAGAAGGAAATTCTAAACGGGTAGAGGTCTCAAAGCGCATACCATTAGGTGATATGAGAACCACTCTGATACCTTGGCCACTCTTGCAAGCAGAACCATCAAAATAAAGTTTCCATGGCACTATCTCAATTAGAGCAACATCGCTACCCCAATTGACATCTACATGGTGATCAACTATAAAGTTAGCGATGATTTGGCCTTTCATATCTCTCAAAGGTTCATAAGCCAAATCATTTTCAATCAAAGCATAAGCCCACTTTCCGATTGTACCGCTTAGAATCAGCTTCTGTAGCATGTATTTTATGACATCGGTTTGGCAAATAACAATACATGTGCTAGGGAGAAGATAGTGATGTAATTTGGTACATGCATAATAAAGTGATAACCACAAACGCTCCACAAACTCGTACCTTGTCTCGGCGTCCAGCAAGCGGCAGCTCAATATTGTGATGATGTACTCTTTTCCCTCCACCTCTTGAGTTAGCACGGCTCCTATCACGCTATCTGTTGCAGCAATGTATAGCTGAAATAGAATCCTGACATTTGGTGCTCTTACCATAGGCGGTGATGATAACACTCTTTAATCTTCTCAAAAGCGCTTTGCTGACTTGCCCCCGAAATGAACTCGGCCTTGTTCTTTAGCCGTAGTATGGAGACAAAAGCATCCATTTCGCTAGACAAGTTAAATATAAAGCAACGCAAATAGTTCATCTTGCCTAGCAACTTTTGCACATCTTTCTTGCATGTCGGCGCTTCAAAGTTCTTAGTCTTCTCAAGCCTCTTAGGATCAATCTCAATACCTCTTTCATGAATCATGAATCCTAAGAACTTGCCTGCCGACACACCAAAAGCACACTTGAGTGGGTTCATCTTTAAGCCATACTATCGCACTCTATCGAAAGAAACTCTCAAGTTGGCTAAATGGTTCCCCATAGCACCCGATTTGACCACAACATCATCTATATAGACCTCTAGCATAACTCCTAGCAAGTCATGAAAGATCAAGTTCATAGCACATTGATATGTAGCACCATCATTCTTTAAACCAAAAGTCATAACGACCCATTCAAACAAGCTGATAAAACTAGGGCATCGAAAGGCTGTCTTGTAGACATCCTCTTCGGCCATAAATATTTGATTATAACCAGTGTTGCCATCAAGAAAACTTAGTACCTTGTGTCCTAAAGCATCGTTGATCAACATGTCGGATATCGGCATGGGATACTCGTCCTTCGGAGTGGCCTCATTCAGATCCCTGAAATCAATACATACTTGTATTTTGTCGCTCCCTTTCTTCTCTACAGGCACAATGTTAGCAACCCATTCAGCATACCTGCATGGCCTAATAAATTCAGCCTTGAGTAATCGTTATATCTCCTCTTTAACTCGATCATATACGGCCAAATTAAAGTGACGAGGGGGTTGTTTATAACTCCTAAACCTGGGTTTGATAGGAAGATGATGCTCCACGAGCTCACGGCTTAGTCCGGGCATCTTGCTATACTCCCATGCGAAACAATCAACATACGACCAAAGCAACTTTATTACTTCGGCCTTTTCATCAGCCTACAAATTTTTGTTTACAAAAGTCAGCCTTGATACAGTACCATCACCTATATATACTTCTTCTAGAGGGTTGGCCGACGTGAAACCTTGAACTAACTTTTCCACTTAGCTAAAATCTTCAATGGCTTCAGCAATACTGTCTTTAGAAGACCGATATTGCTCCACACGAGACTTTAGCCAATCAAGATTACTCTTACTAGACATGACTACTAGTTTATAAATATTTGTGCTACTCCAGCCGGCTTCACAGACACGGGAACAAAATGTCCCTTGGACACGCTAACAAATTCATAATCCGAGAGATCTCTACCTGACAGACACTCTACCTTATCATGGACGGCGTTAATAGATATATCGGCCAATGCAACCTGGGCCAAAGTATCAGCAGGTACAACTTCCATATCATCACCATCCCACTGTATTAGGCACTACTACAAAGTAGACGGAATACAACAATTTGCGTGAATCTAATCACGCCCATGTAGCACACTATTGTTACCTTGCACATCGATGATGAAGAACGCCGTTGGCAACGGCTTGTTGCCCATCGTCAGCTCTAGAGAAAGTACGCCCTTGGCCTCGAAGCTCTCGCTGTTGAAACCGTTGAGCATTAGGTTGGTCTTATTAAAATCTCCTTTGCCCTTGCCGAGCTTCTTTAAGAGAGAGTACGACATCAAGTTGATGGTAGCACCATCGTCAACTAACATCCTGGAGATCGGCTTTCCGTCAATGTGCCCCTTGATGTAGAGAGGCTTCAAGTGACGAGTCGTATCCTCGGGCTTCTGAAAAATGGCATATCGTGGGCCGAGGCTTAACTGAGCGACCTTGGCCTCATCTTGCAGTAGCGTGAACTCGGTGGGAAGTATGATGACATTTATGTCCATTGCTTGAGGTGTGGGTCCCTCGGAGATGGGCGTGTAGTCATTGTCGAGCATGTCATCGTCGGCGTCGCTCGGAATGGGAGCTGGGTTGTTTGCCTCAACCAGCTTGGGCTTCCAGACTTGCTTCATGACTAACCGAGGGTGGATTTCCTCAAAGATGGTGTCTCGCTCATCCTCGGCCTTCTTCTCGCGCATCTCCTATGATCGCAAACGTTGCAGGCACCGCTTCTATGATTTGGACATAGCCGGAGGTGACCAAGATGGTTGTGGCTTAGCACCAGGTGCCACCAACTTGCTCTTGGGACCTTTGGACAAACGGGAGTTGCTCGGATCGGCCTTAGAATATTTGCACTTGGCGGAAACATCTCCGTGTACCTTGTCAGTCAGACTAGCCTCGCTAGGCCAGTCGGACCGGATGGTCTCGGTCGGACCGGCCATGGGGGGCCGGTCAGACCGTACTGTGCCGAGCTCTTGAGACAAGCCGGTCGGACCAGCCATGGTAGCCCAGTCAGACTGAGACTCGGAGATAGCTTTAGCTGACCTTCTAGAACTTACATCTATCCCATTCCGCCGAGGACCCCTTCGGGATTGGGACCTCTTGGGTCCCTACTTGGATGATTATGGCTTCGAGGGCCATCTCGTGGATGTCTTTTCTGGCTTCACTCTGCGTAGACCAACCTCGAGGCACCACGGACAAGCGGTGAAAAATGTTCTCCTTCTGCACGCATATTTTCTCTTGCCAATCATAAAAATCTGGAGACATGACAGTAGAAGCAGTGGAGTGTTGTGCGGAGCCCTCCTGTGGGGGAACACAACTTGGATGCCATGGGACCATCGTCCAGCAGTATGGTGGAGGCATCGGAGGGTCCAACGGCTTTGTCCACTAAGGGCCGAACCAATTGCCCTGAGGGGGGTTCGGCCACGTCGAAGGTACTTTGGACCATATCAATGAAAGTTCCTGCTAGGACGGAGGTATGTTTGGCCATTGCGGAGGAGGGTCTGGCCATTGAGGGCCGAACTCATTTGGAGGCTGCGTCTAGGATGGAGGTGGGTTCAGCCATTGGGGGCCGAACTCATCCTTCAGAGGATGTGTCCAGAATGGAGGTGGGTTCGGCCATTAGGGGTTGAACTCATCCTTCGGAGGATGTGTCTAGGACAGACGTGGGTTTGGCTGTTGGGGGCCGAACTCACCCTTTGGAGGGCTCAATCTTTTCGGCAGGTTCGGCCGCTTCAGATCCTTTGGTCGAGTGCCCATCTTCTCACCCCTCTTTTGTTGTTTTTCAAGAAGCATCTAGTATTTGACTCTTGGCTTTCTGCGAGTCCCAGCCGAAGATGATGCCTTGATATTTTCTTTCCACACTCCTACCTCCGGATTCTTCGGCACGAGTGTGCGCGTGTGGGGTCCTCCAATAATGACTGATTTCCCTTTACATGACTCGTCCTGCTCTGGCCGAATCAACACCTTCTTCTCATCGAGATTGACGGTGTTCACGGGAAAGGGTCTTTGTCCAACTTCATCTTCATACTAGAATATATTTTCAATTTTCCTTCTTCTATGGCCGATTGAACCTACCGATAGAAAACATTGCAATCGTTAGTACAATGAGAATGCGAATCATGCCACTTATAGTAGGGGTGTTTCTTTAGTTCATCAGTGGTCAGGATGACCTATCCCTTGGGCAGCCTGAGAAGCTGGCTCTTTAAGAGGAAATCAAATATTCTATCACATTTACTCACTTCAAAAGAGTATTTAACCTCATTGGAACGACTCTTAGTGGGAGACGGTCGTAGCTCGGAACAGGTGATAGGTTTGGTCTTAGCATTCCAGGCCCATTCGGCTGCATACATATCATCCGAATTGTCCTCTTCCTCTGACTCTTCCTCGTCGGAGTGCTCCATGATGTGAACTTCGGCCCTATGTTTGTTAAACGTTTTGTTGGACCAAAAAGGGTGACCAGAGGGGGGTGAATGGGAGCTTTTAAAATTTCAGGCTAAAACTAGCCTTCTGTTTTAATTTAGTCTCTTGTGGAACAGGCTTCAAACACATCATTCGGAGGTCTGATTCAGAGGTATTTTATAGCTCCGAACTCAGGCTTCGCAAAGAGCAAAAGTCCAAAGTCAAGAAGACTTCGCTCACACCCACAAATAACCAAAACACAACTCTGCTAGGATATTGTAGGTTTCACACACAAGGTGCCTTCGAGCAGGCTTCACACTTCATCCTTCATAGGAGTGGGTTTCCCTCTGAAGACTTCAACCTGATACTCCGCAAGAGCAACTAGTACTAGGCTTTGTATTCCAAGTCCTAAAACAGACAGAACTGACTTTGCTATGGACCTCGACAGAGAAAGGAAAATAGGCTTCGAGCTTAGCTTCACTCAGTGCTTCGCTAGTAATCTAGAGGACTTGACTCCAGTTTACACTGAGCGAACACACATTGAAGGATACACACAATACTCACACTCAGCACATCATTACACTTCGCTCAAAAGGAAAACAGAACAAAAACACAGTCTAGAACAAATCAAAGAGTAGCACAGAGAAATCAACAGATGCAGTGCAAAACAAGGATACAAGTTTAGGCAACAGAAAAGAATGGAATGAAAACTTCATTGCATGAACAGGGAACACAAAAGACACACAGGACCGAGTACATCAAAGTGGCGGCTAGCTCTGGAGTTCTAAAAATGGTAGCTCAAGGTGTTGCCTAGACCTAGCCAACCTTCACTATTTATAGGCCCTACTCAGCCATGCGAAAAGACTACTTTACCCCTAGGGTTTACACTGTTTTTGTCTCAGCCAGACACAGGGGTACAGATGGTAGTCTACTTTTCTAGAGGCTTCTTTTGTCAGCTTCACAGAGGAGACAACATCGGCTTTTGTAGAGCAGACACGATCAACCTTTGCATTTTTGGAATCTTCTAAAGCCCCCTTTGCACACGAAGTGTGCAGTAGCTTCGGTGACAAGCTTCTAACCCGAAGGCCTTTGCTTCACCGAAGATGGTCTTTGATACAGTGATGGTTTTGAGCTGAAGCCATCAAAGCACTTAATCCTTCGCACCATCACTTTCGGAGTGGACCACCATAGCTTCGCAGCTACTCCTAGCTCGAACTCCGTCAGTCCGTGTACCGAAGACATGCATGGCCAAAGTACCTCAAGTCAGCCAAACTCCGAAGCCCCACCTTGGAGTACCTTCGCCACCTTCCGAAGTCCCTTCGTCCAAGGCCCCCACATAAAGCATATCCCTAAGCACCCCTTCGCAGTGTCTCATCCCCGAGAACACTCAACAAAGACCCTTATCCAGACCATGCCTTTGATGCACCTTGACTTCCAAGACCTTTGTCAGGTGTCCCTTCGAGTGCCTCCATTCGGAGCACACATCGAACATCTTGCCTCAATAATGAGGACTTTGTCCACCATACGTCGAAGTCACTCCTTTCGGAGCACCCTTCGAAGTGCCTCGCCTCCGAGGACTTTGCCTTGGGGTACCTTCAGCCAGAGCCACCCTCCACAGTCCCTTCATCAATCGTACATACATAATAAAGTGACAAATATAAACGCTCTAAAAACATCAATCTTTCCAGACAAGTTAGATATAAAGCGGTGCAGATAATTAACCTTGCCTAGCAACTTTTGCAGATCTCTCTTGCATGTCTGCGCTTCAAAGTTCTTAATCTTCTCAAGCCTCTTAGGATCAATCTCAATACCTCTTTCATGAATCATGAATCCTAAGAACTTTCCCACTGACACGCCAAAAGCACACTTGAGCGGGTTCATTTTTAAGTCATACTAACGCATCCTGTCAAAAGCAAATCTCAAATCAGCTAAATGGTTTCCCATAGCATCATATTTGACTACAACATCATCTATGTAGACGTCTAGCAAAACTCCTAGCATGTCATGAAAGATCAATTTCATAGCACGTTGATATTTAACGCCAGCATTCTTTAAGCCAAAAGTCATAACAACCCACTCAAACAAGCCGACAAAACTAGGGCATCGAAAGGTTGTCTTGAAGACATCCTCTTCGGACATAAAGATTTGATTATAACCAGTGTTGCCATCAATAAAACTTACTACCTTATGTCTTGAAGCATCGTTGATCAACATGTCGACTAATGGCATGGGGTACTCATCCTTCGAAGTGGCCTTGTTCAAGTCTCCGAAATCAATACACACATGAATCTTGCCACTTCCTTTCTTCTCTACAGGCACAATGTTAGCAACCCATTCAGCATACCTGCATGGCCTAATAAACTCAGCCTTGAGTAATCATTCTATCTCTTCTTTAACTCGGTCATACATGACTGAATTAAAGCGAAGAGGGGGATGTTTATAAGGCCTAAACATGGGTTTGATAGGCAACCGATGCTCCACGAGCTCACGGCTTAGTCCGGGCATCTCACTGTACTCCCATGCAAAATAATCGACATACGACCAAAGCAACTTTATTACTTCGACCTTTTCATCAGCTTGCAAATTTTTGTTTATAAAAGTCGGCCTTGGAATACTACCATCACTTATATCGACGTATTCTAGAGGATCGGCCGACGCAAAACCTTGACCTAACTTTTCTGCTTCGCTAAAATCTTCAATGGCTTCGGCAATACCATCTTTAGAAGACTGGGATTGCTCCACATGGGACTTTGTCCAATCAAGATTACTCTTACTATACATGACTACTAGTTTAGAGATAGCCGCGCTACACTAGCCGACTTTACAGATACGGGAACAAAACGTCCCTCAGACACGCTAACAAAGTCGTAGTCTGAGAGATCTCTACCTGATAAGCATTCTACCTTATCATGGACAGCGTCAATAGACACATCGGCCAAAGCAACCTAGGCCAAAGTGTTAGCTGGTACAGTCTCCACATCATAGCCGTCCCACTGAATCAGGCACTGGTGCAAAGTAGACAGAATGCAGCAATTTGCGTGAATCCAATCATGCCCAAGTAGCACATTGTAGTTACCTTGCACATCCATAACGAAGAACGCCATCGGCAACGTCTTGTTGCCCACCATCAGCTCCAAAGAAAGTACGCCCTTGTCCTCAGAGCTCTCGTCGTTGAAGCTGTTGAGCGTCAAGTTAGTCCTCATCAAGTCATCTTCACTCTTGCCGAGTTTCTTCAACAGAGAGTACTATATCAAGTTAATGGTGGCGCCTCCATCTACCAGCATCCTCGAGATCGGCTTCCCGTCGATATGCCCCTTGACGTATAGAAGCTTCAGGTGATGAGTCGTATCCTCAGGCTTCTCAAAAATGGCCTCCCGTGGGTCGAGGCTCAATTGAGCGACCTCGGCCTCGTCCTGTGGAAGAGCAAAATCTGCGGGAAACATGACGACGTGTATGTCCATCGCCCGAGAAGTGGGCTCCTTAGAGACCGACGTGTAGTCGTCGTCCATCATGTCATCCTTCTCGTCACTTGTAGTAGGAGTTGGGTTGTTTATGGAAACCGGCTTCAGCTTCCATACCGGTTTCGCTGCTGGTCGAGGATGGATTTCCTCAAAAATGGCATCCCGCTCGTCCTCGGCCTTCTTCTCACGCATCTCTTGGGCTCGAAGACATTGTAGCCACCTCTTCTGGTACTTGGTCATACCTGGGGGTGCCCACGAAGGTTGTGGCTTAGTGTCGGGCGCCACAACTTTGTTCTTTGAATTTTTGGTCGAACGGGAATTGCCCGAATCGACGTCGGATATTTTGCGCTTAGCGAAACCCTGCTCATGTGTACTATCAGTCAGACCAACCTTACTAGGCCGGTCTAACTGGGTTGTGTCGGTTGGACCGGCCATAGGCGGCCGGTTGGATCGACTGGTATCTGTTGTCTACAATTGGTCAGTCAGACCGGCCATAGTAGGCCGGTTAGACCAGGATAGTGACTATGGTCTGACCGGCCCTAGGGCCATGATCAGACCGATGGTGCTCGTCTCCTACGGTTTGCCTCTGTCTTGCTTCGTGGAGGCCCCTTTAGGGATTGTGACATCCTGGGACCCTACTTTGACGAGGATAGATTCGGACGCCGTCTCCGGACATCCTCGTGGTGCGACGGATAATCTGCCGAAGACATCGCCTCTTGGAGCGCTCATCAGACCCTACATGTTATAAAACCCGGATGGCATGAATGGAGCAAAATAATATGGGGCAGGGTACTTGGGAGGCAGAAAGTATCAAGGGGGCCACTACGCCATTGGCAGATGATACGGTGGTGGAGGGAAAGGTGGCTCCAATAGCCTCGGCCATCATGGGCCAAACCCACTCTTCCGAGGAGGGTCCATCCTCACTGGAGGTCCTGGCCGAGTGCTCACCGTCTCAGCCCTATTCTAGTGCTTCTTGCGAGTTGCAGCCGAAGATGATGAGCAAGTTTTCACCTTCCAAATTCCTGCCTCATGGTTCTTCGGCATGAGCGTGTGTGGGCACGGTTCTCCAATCACGATCTCCTTCCCCTTAGCGGACCTGGCCTGCTCAGGCCAAATCAACACCTTCTTCCCGTCGAGATCAACAATGTTCATGGGAAAGGGGTCTTGGTCGAGCTTCATCTTGGGATTTTTATCTAGCTTCAACCGTCCTTCTTCTATGGCTGATTGAACCTGCCGACGAAAAACATTGCAATCGTTAGTAGAATGGGAATGGGAATCATGCCACTTACAATAAGCCCGCTTCTTAAAGTTGTTGGCAGTCGGAATGACGTGACCCTTTGGTAACCTGATGAGTTGGTTCTTCAAGAAAAAATCAAATATCCTAACCTCACTAGGCTGACTCTTGGTGGGAGATGGTTGTAAATCGGTGCAAGTAATGGGCTGGGCCTTACTAGACAAACTCCATTCTGTAGTATACATGTCGGCCGAGCCATCCTCGCTCTCCGATGATTCCTCATCGGAGTGTTCCATGATGTGTACCTCGACCTTAGACTTGTTGAATGTTTTAGTGAATTTTCTACTCTTAGCTCGGCTTTCCTGAACCAGAGGCTTCTGCAGAACCTGACTAACATCGAAGAAATCCTGGCCATCTAATCTCTCTTTATGTTCAGAGTAGAGACCGTTAAAAACTAGGTCGGCCAAGTCTATATCAGAAATGTTCAAAGTAAAACAACGGTTTCTGGTGTCTATAAAACGCTTAATGTAATCGGAAACACTCTCACTAGTTTTTTGTCTAACCGATGTCAAGTGTGAAAGTCTAAGCTCAGTTTCCCTAGTGTAAAAATAATCATGGAACTTCTACTCCAATTGGACCCAAGTCTGAATGGAGTTCGGCGGTAATGTCGAAAACCAAGTAAAAGTTGTGCCAGAAAGTGATAGAGAAAATAATCTAAGCTTCAACACCTCCGACCCACTAGCTTCACCACACTGCGCTAAGAATTGGCCTATGTGGTCTAGGGTGGGCTTACTGCCTTCGCCGTCAAATTTTGTAAACTCAGACACCTTAAATCCACGTGGGTATGGGATGGTGTCGAAGTGATCAGGGTACGGCTTGTGATAAACCCTTACCCGACCTCCAGGTGTCCAACCTGCACACTCTCTAAACAGTGCATGAATCCACTCGTCAAAGTTATCTACGCCTACTGCCTGCACGTGTCTCTTGTGCGGGGGCGCGACACGTGGTGGTATATCATGGTGTTGGCTATGCGGCTCCCCCTCTCATGGTGGCTCATGATACGGGACGCAATCGAACCTAAGAGGGTGTGCGGGAGCAGGAGGTGTGGGCAACGTGGGACAAGGTAGCGTAGGCATGGGCGGCGGTGCATTGTGTGTGACAAGGGTGGTCTGACTAGCCATAGGTCCATTCTGACTGAGGGTGTGATAGCTAGTCAGACCTGCTTGATGACCGGTTTGACCGACAAGGCCATATGTCGCCTCAGCCATGGATGGTGTGGCCGTAGATGCTATGGTCTTCCTGGTACTCCTGTCAATTCTACTGTATATGTGATGGATAGGGGTACACTAGCTATCGGAGTCGGGGAAGCGGCATCGGAAAAGTCGAATCTCCTAAACATTGCCTCCATCTTCGAGTCGATCATGGCCTCTACGCGGTTTGCAACAGTAGCGCTAACGGCCTAGTCTACTGACATGGCTATTTTTTGCTCGATGTCCTAGGAGGACAGTCGAGGGGACGATGGTGTAAACATAGACCCGGAGAGATCGAGGACGTCGATATCATGCTTGAAGAAGCCCTCACGGGTCTTGGTGAAGCGGCCAAGAAAAAGAGTGTGTAGCTCCCTTGTCCTGGCCTCGCGTTCTGCCCTATCCTCCTCGGAGAGGTCATCGAGGGTGGGCACGATGATGTTGCTGTTGTCGATCTCTAAGCTCCCCACCGAATTCATTTGCGTTGAGGGTCCCGTTGATGTAGAGGTAGTATATGTACCTGTAGCCGATGTAGAAGTGCTTGGCATGTCTGTCTCCAGCAGAGTCACCAAAAAGTGTGTTGACACTAAAGTGTGCCAAACACACGGACGCCGATCCGGCGATCCAAAAGCATGCGGATACTTAGGAGTAACCCCCTTAAGCATAACACAACGCCGACGCCGCATTCCGATGATCCTTAAACAGTGGTAAGGAAATAACGGAGTTGTCCGGCAATCAAATAATATCACAGAATAATATTCAATTAACCGATGTATAAGAAAATAACTAAAAATAATTAAACCTAATCATCTAGCTAAAACCGATTAAATCAAAAAGGGGTTGTGCGGTCGGACCGGTCTTGGGCTACCGGTCAGACCGACTAGGGAGCTGCGGTGAGACCGGCCTATAGGCGGCGGTCTGACCGGTAGTACAGAGAATGGCGTGTCGGGGCCTGACTGCACACCGCCGGTTGGACCGACCATGTGCCGCCGGTCGAACCGACCATGTGCCACCCGATCGGACCGGCCTATCAACGCTAGTCAAATTGATAGTGACAGATCTGATCTCCTGGGTCCTCCGGCGATCGTCTTGCTATTGGTTCCTTTGCCCGAAATTTCTTGGCAAAGATAAGAGAGATGAAACACTGTAAAAAACACTAGAAAACTAGATTTAACTCGGCCAAGGGTCCGAATTATCGGTAAAAACCGATAAAACGATAGAAATCGGTTACGTGGATGAGACGAACGATTCACGAGCGAACCAAAAAGTACTTACCGTGATTATGACGTGGAGGATGGAGGTCTTACAATGCAAACCCACGAAGATGGACGTGCTGAATTAAATCTAGGGCAAGAAAGTAAATTGAAAAAGTAAAGGTACGATTCAAAGAGATAATAGATTGGATCTATTAGGGTTTTTGGGTGGGGTCTCCTTGAATCGGCCTTGCCTCTTTTTATAGAGGTTGGTCATGAGTGTATGGGCTCTATTCTGAGTTGGACATAGGTTCCAAGTCATTAATAATTAATTAGAGATAAAATAGACCCGAAATCAGCTAATCTTAATCGGATACAGATTGGGCCGGTCTGACCGGGCCTACATGGTCGTTTGGACCGGCCTGTGCCAGGTCTCGGTATATTTTCGGTAAAACTACCAAAAAGTGATATTTTGATAATTTTGATCATTAATGCCATTTTTTTCTATCAACATATACTACCGTCAAATTCGCTCACCATGGATGAATGGTCTGAAGAATGTCCCACCGGGCATGCCAAAAAGCGTGTTGGTGTCACTTTTGGTGACACGCATGGCTTAGGAGATCTGCTTAACTCCAGTGCAGGTCCTATAATCTTAGAAAAAAGGTTTTGAGCATGCCAATCAGTTTGACCCTGCAACTGATAAGGAACTAGAGAGAATAACGTTATTAGCAACGTCGATCGATAACCGAGCTGATGACTGTGGTGAGAATAAAATAAACATGAGTAAATGCATCGATCGCCCACAGGGCCGATGGCCATAGTCATGCTATCTGGCTGAGCACGCCATCGGCTGATAGGGTGAAGTCCTTACGCATAAAGGCCAATGAGTTTCTCCCATACACGAGTAGAATATAATTGTTGGGGGAGATAATCTCGACGGCCAAGGGGGCCACCGCCAGGGGGTCTGAAGCCAAGGATACCGGAGGCCACCCTCCAAGAGAAGGATACCGGAGGCCACCCTTCGGGAGAAGGTTGCCGGAGGTCGCCTTCCGGGAGAGGCGTGCCGGAGGCCTCCTTCCGGGAGACGAAGGCGGGAGGTCGTCCTCCGGTACAAGGACGCCGAAGGCCATCCCCCGGGAGAAAGATGCCGGAGGCCACCCTCCGGGAGAAGGTTGTCGGAGACCGCCCTCCGGGAGGGAATTGCCGAAGGCCCCTCCCTCGGGCCGCAGTAGCGAGCCCGAAGGGAGGGTTGGCGGGAAAAGGACGGGACAAATGTACAGGGGGACAGGATCGCAATCCTCTGAGCCGTGTCGGGCGGCGCAGGCAGCGTCCGACACGGTTGATACGCTGTCAGAGTCGAATCTTCTTGTTTGTACTGTATATAGTTCGTTTTGTCTGTACTGTCGACCGGCGGTTGGTCGGGTAGCCGTTGGCATTCCAGAGGCGCTTGGCCTCTGGACGGGGCGCCTTATAAATACCCCCCAACTACAGTTGTAATGGGACAAGCTCAGGAGCATTGAATACACCACCCTCATTTCCAAGAAAACCTGCTGGTCCGATCGGTCGTTCCAACAGTTGGCGCCGTCCGTGGGGACCTTAGTCCAAGAAGCTATCGTCCTCTACACCTACTCACCAAACCATGTCAAGTCGAAAAGGAGCAAGCGCGGTTCCCCCACGCCGGTCGGCCCGCACCGCCGGGGTCGAGCCCGCCGCGATCCCCGACCCCGGCCCTTCGGCCCCTGCCGATACGCCGGTCGGGGCACCTTCCCTGGAGCCAACCCAGATGCCGGAAGGGACGCCCGAGGCCGGAGGCCCCGCCGGCATACCTGAGCCAACCTCCGTCAACCTGGCGGGGGTTCCAGAGGTACCGCCGGAGCAGCACGCTCCAGCTGGACCCCCGGTTGTGTCCCTTCGGACTGACTACGCCCGATCTCGGGACCCCGATACTGCTTCAGGAGGAAGTGGGAGTCAAGCCGACGCCCTGGCCGCTGAAAACGCCCGGCTGAAGGCAGAGCTGGCCTTGTGGTGCCAAGAGGCGTCGCTCCGCCCTCCGGAACCCCTCCGCGCCGCGAAAGCTATGGCCGTGGCGCTAAGCGACGATGAAGATCCAGAGGACGAAGAGAACCCGTCGTACGACGAGGAGTCCCCCTTGCACCCGGACCTCCAGAGGGTGCGCTTCGGCTCGAAGTTTCGCGCCGGCAAGCTCCCCAAGTACTCCGGAGACTCCGACCCGGGAGAGTTCTCCCGCTCCTACGCCTTGGCCATAGAGGCGTCCGGAGGAAGCCGGGACACCATGGCCAAATGTTTCCCCCTGGCACTCGAGGGGATCGCCCTCCGGTGGTTCTGGTCGCTCCGACTCGGGACCATTCACTCGTGGGAGCAGCTGAGGAAGAAGTTCGTCAACAACTTCCAAGGAACCTTCGTGGCCCCCATGTCCACCGGGAGCCTCTTCCAAGTGAAGCAGCAGCCCGAGGAAACTTTGCGGCAGTACTCTCAGCGCTTTGCGCACACCAAGGCCCAGATCAAGGGGCTTTCGGCTTCCTCCGTCATCGACGCAGCCCGAGAGGGCGTCACCCACCTAGGTCTCCTCGATAAGCTCCACCGAAAACCTATCTCTTCAGTGGCACAACTCATGACGTACTTCGAAGAATACGCCCGGTCCGAAGAGGGCCAGATGCGCCGGCAAGCGATGGTAGCCCCCGTCCGGGCCCCGAGCGCCAAGGCATATGAGGCCCCCCTGGATCTTCGCCGGGGCGCACGCCAAGCTTCCGACTTCCGCCGCCAGGAGCCCGGTCGGCAGGATCCCATCCTTCGAGACTCTCGGCGAGGCCGAAAGCACCTTCGGGGGGAAGTCCTCAGTATCACCCCCAAGCCCCCGCCAAGCACCTGCACACGCCCGGCGGAAGCCGCCCAGCCAGAGCCAAGCATCCACCCCGGGCGCTTTCCAGGGAAGCCTTTTACTGCAGCGTCCACGGCGAGAACCGGAGCCACGACACCGACTCCTGCCGAACCATACTCGCCCTTCGTAGCGACTACCTCGAGCGTAATGCCGGCCGCGGCTCCACCGACAGGGGGGTCGCTACCCCTCGCCCCGAAGCGGTCCAGGTAGTTGGGCGCCGCGAGGAGCCAGAAGTCCCGATCCCGGGTTCGGAGTACGGCGGGGCCCCGGTCCCAAAGCTCGAAGGCGCCCCAGACCGGGGGAAGCGAGTGGTCCTCCCCATATCCGGAGGGGGAGCCTTGGGGGCTCTTTCCAAGCGACAACGCCGAGACTACGTTCGGGAGGTCGGGCATATCAGCACATCCGGCCCCTCGGCCCTCCCGGAGTGGTCTCATGTCCCCATCACCTTCTCCGCCGAAGACGCCTCCGGAGTCAAATTCCCGCACGCTGATCCCCTCGTCATTTCAGCAAACATCGCCGGAGCTGAGGCGCGTCGTATACTAGTTGACGGGGGGAGTTCCGCTGACATCATCTTCGTGCAGGCCTTCGATCAGCTATGCCTGTCGCGCAAGCACCTCCTGCTAGCTTCGCGCCCGCTCCAAGGCTTCGCAGGCCCCCCGCTGGATGCCCTGGGCTAGATCCTGTTGGAAGTAACCTTCGGTGACTCCCCCGTGCAGCGTCGTGAAGAAATTCTGTTCGACGTCGTCGACGCCCCGTACGCCTACAACGCTATCTTCGGGAGGGGGATCCTCAATTGCTTCGGAGCCGTCGCGCACCACAACTACCTCTGCCTCAAGATGCCGACTCCCGGGGGGGTGCTGTCAGTCCTGGGTGACCAGGCTGCGGCCCGTCGGGTCGAGTACGGCCATTCAACACCGTTGGAGCCACGGCAAATTCACAGTGTCCGCGAGGGCTTCGAAGGAGCCGGCCTCGTGGGAAGCAAGGACCCCGAGCAGAAGGGCCGCCCCGCCAAACCCCTCCCGGAGGGGGAAATCATCACCAAGACCCTGACTCAAGGAGGGAAGGATTACCCGATCAAATTCGGAGGGGGCCTGGAACCGGAGGTGTCGGCGCAGATCAAAGCTATCATCCGCGGCAACCGCGACATCTTCGCGTGGTCCGACGGGGACATTACCGGAGTCGACCGCTCGATCATCGAGCACTCGCTGGCCGTCGACCCGAAGGCACGACCGGTTCGCCAGGGGCTCCGGAGGCTTTCCACCGAGCGGGCTGAACTCGCCAAGGCGGAGATGGAGAATCTGCTTCGAGCAGGGGTAGGGGCACCCAGGATCCCGAGGAACCCACCAGTTCCAACCGTCGGGTGCGTTCGGCTTGGGTAGGGGCACCGAGGATCCCCTCCGTCACGCGGGCCACCTCTTCGGGGGTCTGGGCCACAAGCGACCCTGTAGTCCAAAGGTCAGAATCAAAATACCCTCCGAGCAGAAAGCGGAGTCAAGGTAAACAAGCGCAAACGCTTACCGAGTTGGCGGGAGAGCTCCGCTGGCATCGATTCATCACGGCTGCTCCGGAGCGACGCCGGCCATTCTTCCTTCAGCGGAGGGATTTCGAGGGCCACGAATTCCTCCGCCAAGTCGCGCATGCTCATTCGGCGAGCAACGATTTGAAGAAGCTTGATCCTCGCGGAGATCGAGCCGGAGTCAACTTCGACGCGCGCCTCCTTCCGGAACCAGATGTGGCGCGGAATCCCGGAAAGTCCGGAGCTAAGCCCCACATGGACGTAGAACCACCGGCTCACCCATTTGGAGTACCACCTCTCGTTGATGGCCTTCGCCGGGAAGTGGTCCACGTACTTCCTCCGGAGTTGGAAATTAATGCTTTCGAAAGCTAGTATCTAACCCCCCTTCTTCTTCGGCTGGCAGAGGGCTTCGTGCATCTCCGCGAAGACCTCCACCCTTCCTTCATAGCCCTCGGCGCGCATGGCCCACTTGAAGATGGCGAGGCGGGCCACGGCATTGGGAGACAGCTGCGGGAGCTCCACGTGGAACGCGTCCAGCACCCCAGCGAGGAGCTCCGAGGCGGGAAACCCCAGCCCCACCTCGAAGAAAGCCTCGAAGACGACGACCTCACCCTCTCGCGGCTGCGGGGCCGTCTCCCGACCTGGTCTCCTCGCCTGCATCTCGGGACCAAGGCGGCCCCTGGTCGCCTGCTCGATCGACGCCCCCGTGCATGTAGATGGGCCAAGCTCCAGGGTCTGCTCCCGGAACCGCTCCAAGGCAGGACGAAGCTCGCACGAGCCGCGTGTCTCTGATGGGCCGGTGGCCGCCGCCGCCACCATCTGGCGCTGCAGAAAGCGCGGATCCATCGCCATTGCCGGGGCGTCACCTCTCGCCATCGCGCAAGGAGTAAGAAGAGGGCTAGCGCTCAGGAAGCGAAGTGGGTGCAGGCTGGTGTGGCTGGAGCGTGTGCGATGAAGTCAGGAAGGAGGAACCAGACGCGTAGCGGGTGGTATTTAAGTACGAAGCCGGCAGTTTCCTCTTCCGCTCGTTCCGCGTGTGAACGCGGCGGTTGCATGGTGCCTACATTTAATGTCTAACCGGCGCCTCGGGGCGCAGCGGTCTGCCGACGGTTCGCCTCCCCAACGCCGAGTGCACGCCCGCGGCATTAACTGCCTTGGGTGGCATTAAGCCACCTCCTCGGGGCTGGAGCCCTATGGTCCAAGGCGCGGTAAACGTCTGGGGAGCCGGTCAAACTTCTCCCAACCCCTCGGTGAGGGGAACTCGAAGCGGACCTCCACCTCCGGTCCGGCCGCGCCTGCCCGCTCCAGAGCCCCTCCGCGTCCGTCGAAGGGGGTCGCACTCCGGCCAGGCCCGGCACCTCAATGTAAGTTACATCCTTATGAAAGTTATCGGAATTATCATGTGCGCTTCCACCCTCTCTTAATGTAGGGCTCCCGAGAGGAAAGAAGAGAGGGGCTACTGTTGGGGGAGATAATCCCGACGGCCAGGGGGCCCACCGCCAGGGGGTCTGAAGCCAAGGATACCGGAGGCCACCCTCCGAGAGAAGGATACCGGAGGCCACCCTCCGGGAGAAGGTTGCCGGAGGCCGCCCTCCGGGAGAAGGTTGCCGGAGGTCGCCTTCCGGGAGAGGCGTGCAGGAGGCCTCCTTCCGGGAGACGAAGGCGGGAGGTCGTCCTCCGGTACAAGGACGCCGAAGGCCATCCCCCGGGAGAAAGATGCCGGAGGCCACCCTCCGGGAGAAGGTTGTCGGAGACCGCCCTCCGGGAGGGAATTGCCGAAGGCCCCTCCCTCGGGCCGCAGTAGCGAGCCCAAAGGGAGCGTTGGCGGGAAAAGGATGGGACAAATGTACAGGGGGACAGGATCGCAATCCTCTGAGCCGTGTCGGGCGGCGCAGGCAGCGTCCGACACGGCTGATACGCTGTCAGAGTCGAATCTTCTTGTTTGTACTGTATATAGTCCGTTTTGTCTGTACTGTCGACCGGCGGTTGGCCAGGTAGCCGTTGGCATTCTAGAGGCACTTGGCCTATGGACGGGGCACCTTATAAATACCCCCCAACTACAGTTGTAATGGGACAAGCTCAAGGAGCATTGAATACACCACCCTCATTTTCAAGAAAACCTGCTGGTCTGATCCGTCGTTCCAACAATAACGTAAAATTAAAGATAACCTATCGGCTTGTACCACGATAGAAACTAAACTCAACATACCAAACAACGTATCCATACCATCAAATTACCGTAACTGCAAGATCGGACCTAACCAAGACAATTGCTAGTCACGAGAAATCAATAACACTTCAACGCACCGGGTATACTTTATTTAGATGAATGATATATAGAATGAACCAGATACAATAGAACAAGATGTCGGACTTAACCAATGAAGCCTCAAACTATGACACCAAATTCACATCAATCCAAGAGATCAAAATGATGCAGCCTTAGACCTAGCAAAATATACCAAGATAAACCGATGATCGCACCGACCATACCGATGCCTCAAGAGATCGATACAATGCAGCCTTGAAGAATACGGACCTAGTCGATGTGACCATCGGGGTAGCGGGACTCACCTCTGCACTAGAGATCGGAACGATGCAGCCTAGTTCCGAGTGCAAAGTCCCACCAGGATTAACCTTGGGAACCCAAGGGTGGCGATGCACCGAAAGAATAGTTTGTTGTAGTTGTGAAACCGAGGGTGGTTTCTATCTGTATGATTAGTGATTGAGAAGGATGAGCGATTGAGCGATTGGTTGAGTGTTGGGTTTGTGTGCCGAGGGTTTCAGTGGTGCGTCGCGTTCTTGTTTTGGCTTGTCTTGGATGTGCAGGGTGGAGATGCTGACCAACTATCAACGGCGAGTGATCGAGGGTCAAGTGGGGAGCTCAATGCCGGAGGATGAGGGAGGCTGGGTGAAGTTGGAAAAGATCTCAAGAGTGCACGAAAAGATCGAACAAGACTTGGATGGATGGATGGATCAGATGGCGTGATGACCGAGGTTGCAAAAGGGAAGTCAGGACAAGTAATCAGGGGGCTAGAGGGGATCGAGAGCGGAAAAGGCTTGCTGGCGCTCGGAGTCGCAAAGCGGTGTCATGAGTCGAAGAGTTGAGAGGCTTTGTCGGTTTTTGCTGAAAACCGTCACATCTCTAAATTTGCTAATTTCAATAATTAGGAGTCTTTTTGTTTTGAGTATTTTAGAGTAATGTGTGAACTTTTAATATTTTTCAGGATATTCCAATTCTAGAAATATATTAAAAGTGTTGCGTCATTGTGTAATAAATTAGATTTAATTTTAGTAAGAGTCTAGAGTAAATGTACTCCTTTAGTATATTTTTCAGTATTTCTTAAATTCTGAAAATATATTACAAGGAATAGGACCTTGATGTAAAACAGAGGTTCTAGAGGGTTCTTTTCAGAATTTTCCCCCATGGCTAGCCTATAAATAGAGGTCCATAGCCATGGGTTGGGGGCTCTCTTTTTGGCTGAACAACATAGCTACTTATCAATTTGTTGCCTTATTTTCTTTTTTCTTGTGCATCAAGAGTTCTTCCTGTTCACCATCCGAAACAGCACAATGCATTCCATGAATCAGTAAGTCTCCAAACACAGAAATAAATTTGGTCTAGATTGATTTTTGTGAAGTCTTTTCTTGTGATTTCACTGCAGAACATGAGGTTGAAGTTTATACAAATTTTGTTGTGGATGGTTTGAATGTTCCATTTTTGAAAGTTGCAACTGGTTTCTGAAAGTTATTCTTGATTCTTTTGCTGATCAAAAGAGACATCTCAGTTCTGGAAAAGAACTCTGCCTCAAAAATTCTTAGATTATAATATGGCATAGTTCTTGCAGAACTTTGTGATCTATTCATGAGTTTTTGTTCTACGTCTCTTCTGATTTGTTCTGAGAATTTTCTGCTGTTCTGTGTATTGTTGATCTCTCTTCCTGGATTAAACATTGGTTTGACACAAATATGCTACAGGATTATACTACCTTATAATCTGCTAAATCACTTTAGTAAGGTTGATGTATTCAGGATGGAATTGGTTTGCTAATTGGATGTTTGACAAAATGCCTCTACTACTGTTCATCATATGATGCAGATTTTTTTGCTCTTTGATTGATTTGAATCAGGAACTTCAGATCTATTACAAGTTTTTCTTCAGATTGATACCTAGATCAGATTACTTTCTGAAAAAGTCATCTCCAAGGTTTGTATAAATCTGATCAAGAGCTTCTCTGAAATCAAGTGATTGATCTGAGCTAGTTTCTCTATTTATCTGGTTTTTGCTGAGATTTGTGATCTGTTGAACACCTTTTAACTGAAAGAGAACATAGTGATTTTGGACACAGATTCAACTGAAGTTGCACTATATCAATTCTGTTTTCATATAATTTCAAGTCTATTGTGTCACACATATTCTGAAATTGAAAACTAAATTGTTTGTGTGTGTTTCAGAATTAAGTTTTCAGTTTATACACAGTAGTTACTGATTCAGAACAGCTCCTCATGATCTGAACTTAAGTGGTATTGAAACATCTCAAACTGAATCTGTTTTGAGAAAAGGTATAACTATTCATTATCCAGTTTGTGTCAAGATTTCAATTTGTTTTATTCAGAATTGACAGCAGTACAGTTGTGTTTTTGAATTTGTTGTTCCCTGAAGTTTGAATCATAAACTTACAGAAGTACAGTATTTGTCAGCAGATACATATCTGCTGACAAATATTCAGCTTGATCAGATTGTCATTTGAACATTTTTTAAGTTGCAACAGCTAAGTTTTGAATTTGAAACTACTCAACTCTGAATTTTGAACCAGTTTCTGAGTATTTACTGTTCTGCATCAAGAGTGTTCAGCAGGGTTGGGTATTCAACTGAAATCTATTTTGTGATCTATTGTGAATTTAAAATATGTTTTCAGGTTTAAATCCAATTGATTCAGTTCAGTTCTATCCACTGAAATACTATTCTGTTTCTGTTCTAATAACCTCTGAATTTACTGTTCTGTTTCGTAAATTCACCTTCAGTTTCAGGGTATAGTTTAAAGATTGGTACTATTTTGTATCATGCAAATATGAACTAATATAAGATTGAAATCTAAGTTCTAAACTAATTTGAATCTGAGTGGTACTATTCATTGTCCAGAATTATTCAGAAGTGTTGTGATTTCAAACTGAATTCCAAATATAGTTAACTGAATTGAATTGACAGTTTGAATTGAAAGATAATCTGAAGTACTGAAATTTGGTGTTCTGAAATTTCTGTTTTAACTTCTGTACTGTACTATGAGGCTCTGAAATTTCTGGTTGTTGTCTGATTAAGTGCTGTACAGTCTAAAATTCTATTTTCAGAAATATTTCACATCTAGTTATGCTAGTCTTTCTCATTTACATCTTGTCTAATTCTGGATTTAAAGGCAAAATCAAGTATAGATTGTTTGTTTTAGAAAATTGAGTTGAGATTCTTTCACAAAATCTAATCATAACTCAATCTGAATTCAGAATTGAACTTCTGTTCAATTTCCAGATTTGCAATAGTAATCTGCAATATAGTTTTAGAATTGAATTAAATTGAGTGTGACTTTTTCTGATTCCTGAAGTGTTTGAAACTGTTTTGTTCATAATCCTTCTGTAATCACTGTTCATCTTCAGATTTCTTTATCAGGGACAATTTAGGTGCTGAGCTCTTTTGTGTTTGTGCTGAAAATATATTTTGTGGTTGAGCATACTTGCTGTTAATTGCTTATTTTGTGTTAGTTCTCTAATAGCAAGTATATCTCACAGTCTATGACCTTGATTCATTAGAGCTAAAATTGGTAATTCATTTGTTTCAAGAAAGTCTCAGAGTAGCAAGTCAAGTTGAAAAGGAGTTGTCTGATTGTCTGGGTTGTTTTGTCCTAGTTGGCTTTAAGATTGAATCTGAAATTTTGGAGGTGCGTTGGGTGATTTGAAAAGGCCATCTGATTCATGAGAATTAGTCGAGACGCCTATTCACCCTCCCTCTAGTCGCCATTCCAATCTCACAATTAGTATCCGAGCCAGTTTGATCACCAGTTGATCTTAACCGGTTTGTGATCCTTGTTTTGGCGACATGGAAAGAAACTCAAAAATTCCGATGTTTGATGGTCATGATTTTGCTTATTGGAAGGTGTGCATGGAGGCTTATCTACTAAGCCAAGGAAGTGCTATTTGGGACATTGTTGATTCCCAATATGTGATCCCTGAAACTCGCACTTCAGAGACTGAGAAATTACAGTACGAATGTAATAGCAAAGCAAGAAACATACTGTTCATCAGTCTGAGTCACAAAGAGTTTGACCGGGTCCAGGACCTACGAACTGTGCGTGAAATTTGGACCACTTTGAAAACTTTTCATGAGGGCACTACTCAGATTAAGGCTAGGAGGCAAAGCACTTATAATCAAGAGTACCAAATGTTTCTGCAAGGCCCCGGCAAATCTGTAGATGCCATGTTTGCACGTTTTGATGGAATTGTGAGTAATGTGCGCTCCACTAGGATTTTGGCTTACTTTGACCATGATAGAGCTTCGACACTTTGACTTGCGATGAACTCTTTAATAAGCTTAAGTCCACCGAGATTGCCAAGGCGTCTCGTCCACCGACGAACTCTTTTCTGGTGTTTCTAGAGTTTGTGCTTATTCTAGTGTTTTTGACTTGTCCTCTCTTGTCTCTGTTACAAAAGAACAAGTGAACACTCTAGATGATGATGAGCTAGCTCTCATTGTTAAGAAGTTTACTCGCTTTTACAATGATAGATGAGACCAAAGGAGAGGAGGGTCACAGGGTTGTTTTGAATGTGGAGATCTTTCTCACATTAAAGAGAATTGCCCTAAGTTAAAAATGAAAAATGAAAATGAGCACAAGCACCAAAACTGAAACAAGAAACATTACTTCAAAGAGAAGCACGAAAAAGTGGCTAAAAGAGTAGCTAGAGATTTTGTGGCTGCCCTCAATGACATTGACGGTACATCAAGCGAGGAGTCAAGCTCAGAGGAAGAGGAGCTTCCTAAGAAGGAGAAGAAGGAGAAGAAGACAATGGACCTCACCGACCTTTAGTTCGTGGTCGACAGCAACGATAGCAGCAATGAGCTCGACACTTCTGAGGTATATCTATCTCGTGATCAGCTTCTTGTTCAAAATGATGAATTGCATGATGTTGTTTGTTCTCATGATAGATTACCTAAACTTGCTGCTAAAGAATGGAAAGAACTAAAACTCAGACTTAAAAATATTTCTACTGAACTTGCAATTTTGAAATCTAAGTCTGATGATGCCGAATGTGAGTCATGTCTTATTGTCATGAATGAACTTGCTCAGCTGCGTTTTACACATGCTCAAACTGTTGAAAAAGTTGATTCAACTAAAAAATAGCTTTTGATGGTGGAGTCTAGTCCTGCGGTCATCAACGAATGCATGAATTTTCCTTTACTTGTTGAAACCATTAATTTGAGAGATAGGCATGTTGATGAACTTAAGGCTAGATTGGAGAGTGCTGAGTGTTCTAAGGATGTGCAGTCGGCGTGTCCCACCTGCATCACCCTTAAGGACAAACTCAGCTTTGCTAGAGAGCAAGTCAAAAAACTGAAATGTGAAAATGATTATCTTCTCTCCATGGTTGAGAAATGCACTGAAGGCAAGGGTAGGATGGATTTGATTTTGGCTAAAACAAAATTGTGTGCTGACGGGATAGGGTTAGCTTTTGGGTTGGGCTATAAGAGAACTACTCCAAACACTTCGAGCGAAAATGTGTTCACTCCTCCCACTACCCTTGAGAAAGAGAGAGCCCAGTTAGACACCGATCAAAAAGCGAAGAATCCTACTCAACCTACAAAGAAAGCTATTCATTCACCAGATGAACCTCCTCAGCAAAAACCCAAGAAGACTATGAGATTTGCGCCTAAGACCCATGCTCACACACCCAAGAATGTATCATTGCTCCTATTGTCATCGGGTGGGTCAATTGGTTCAGTTTTGCTTTCATCGTATCAGGGATGAACGACGTTCTTTTGCGATGAACTTTCAGGACATGCATTACCCATATTTTGGTATGCATTAGTCTGCTTTTCACTCTTATCCTGATTTTGAGGCTCCACATGGTTTTATGAGAGATTATGCCCCTCGTGGTGTACATCATGCTTCATATGGTGATAGACCGCGTGTAAGAGATTTTGATTCTAGACAGGTTGGGAGACCTCATCGTTTTCCAGGTTCGTGCTTTGTAGGTAGACCACACACTTTTTATCATGGTTCATACCATATGTTTGATCAGTCTACTACTTTACCTAGTTCTTGAGTTTTGCAATATTGGATTCCAAAACAGTTTTTTCTCACCCCAACACTGAGCATTCAAGATCTGCTAGCATGTTTTGAGGGGGAGTTCTATAGCACTGCTTGAGCTTCTGTTATATGATTAATTGCTTTTACATATACATGCTTTGATATGCCTTTGACGTATTGTCTTTAATACTGCTGATTATACTTGATTTGGATACATCTGATAATTGTCATGAGCATGGCTTATATTTGTGAAATTTTGCAAATGATCAATGCTTAGTCTAGAAACTAGCATGAATGGGTTGAATGCTTTTGCTATCTTTTACATACCTGATAGCTAGGTCCTTTTCACTTGGATGCTAATACACAACTTGATCAGTTTACAAAGAATATTGTGCTGAAATTTAAAAAAAATGAAAAATGAATGAAAATGAAAATGAATGATATTCATGTTGTTGTGTGCTAAAATTGAAAAGATCCAGGTGGGTTTGCTTTGTCGCACTACTTTGTTCTGGACTGCTTACCATAGCACTTTGGTATGAACTAGGACATTGAAGTGTTTGCCAAGACCATTGCTTTAAACTTCTGATGGTTTCAACCTAGGCTTGACATGGTCGGTTAGCATAAGGTTGACTTGCAAATAACCCCTGGCACTAAAATAAAATAAAAAATCAATCAAAAAGCTTGAATCAATTGCATGTCAAGTTTGCAGAAGCTCCGTGTAGTGGGATATGTGTAGGACCGAAAGTAGGGACCAGAGGGGGGTGCGTGAATGGGCGCCTAAAAAATTCTTTTGAATCAATGGCCTTCTCCCAACACCCAACACACCTCGACAAACAATCAGTAGAAGCAAAACAGATCACAGGTATTAAAAATAATCTAGCCTAAAAACGACCGGTGTCCTAATCAAAAAGACACCAACACGGTGCTTAAAGGCAGATCATGTTAACTCATAGATCAAAAGACAGTTCTACAGATAATTCACCAAAGACACATATATTCTATCAAGCATGTCCAAAACATCCACAGAACACAGGAATTTCAAGCATCATAAGGATAATCATCATAGGCAATTGATCAGACAAAATAAGTGTCAATGATAAATTCTACTCACAGATAGTTCACAATGCATACAACCATTTGATCTGATAAAATAAACGCAGATGAAAAGATAGCGCTCACAGACGATTCAAGTAACACTTGTGGTGCACTAAAGACACATGGATATATCAATGAACATTTCTAGTGTTAAATAAAATTGATCGCAGAAGATTTAATCTAACACAGAATATTCATTCAAACATTTAAGTGCACACAAAACAAGGCAAAGGAAATTACTGTGCAATTTTTGTCTCCTATTCAAGCATTCTGCCGAATGCCTTGCCTGCGTGTGCTGCTCCTGGCGAAAGCGTCGATGCGCTCCCTCTGCTGACCGAGCACCATGCCTGCAAACACGCCACAGGAGCCGTGCTATCACACACAAACCAGCTGACAGCACTTCCTCACGTTGTGTGTGCTGATGGTGCCTTGGCTACCGTGCTCCCTGCCCGATGCCTGCGCAATTGCAACGCCTGTCCTGTCGTGCTGTTGTAGTCGTGCGCACACGCGCCTCAAGATGCGCCCACAGGAAGAAGAAACCACCGGCTGATGCAGTCTGCAAATTACGGTGCTCCACGCGATGTGACAACATAACTCTGCTCAGCTGCGTGCTGCACAGCACATGATCGCTGGCCGAGTCCAGCGCCCGCTGGGATCCCCAACTCAAACAGCAAAAACTGCACAGTGCCACCCAAAAAACCAGCTCCGGTTTTTAAGAGAAGGAAGGAACCAAAGAAAATCAGTTTTCCAAAGACAAAATCATTGCTCACGGTGGCTGCGATTCTAGGAAGAAGAAGGTGGATAAAGTGTGAACTCAAATTTTTTGCCTTGAATGAGTTAACCCTAACCCTAGGGGATTGGGGCCTATTTATAGGCAGCCTAATAAGAAGGGAGAAGACAGATTTACCCCTATGGTAAATAACACGGACGCAAAAATAAACTAAAAAGACAAACATGCCCTTAGGTTTTTTACAGACTCGACTAACACATACTGTGGGCCTAAAAGGCAAAATAGTAAAATCCTAAATAAAGATAACTTGTCCTGATGCGGAGCTTTCGTAGCAGCTATGGCTTCGCTTCAGAACGGTAGGATCCAAGATCAGCGGTCGTCAATTTTATGCCGAAACTGACAAAGCGTCCACCGTCTTCGCACCGGGTACCCGGATTGGGCCGGCCCGATTCCGCGGCTCCCTCAGCCCGGCAATCACTCGCCGCACGTGTACCTGAGTCAATCTCGGTCAACAAACCAGTGGATCTCCTACCGCTCCTAGCCCATGTACTCAGATTGGGACGGTCCGACTCCACAGCCCCTCTGCCCAGTAGTCGCTCGCCGCCCGTGTACCTGAGTCACACACGACCCAGACACGGTAGGTCTCGTCTTCTCTTCGTCTTCTTTTTGACTTCCGTTGACAATCACTCATCACATTTGGAGCCATGAGGCCCATGATCTTCATCATGGCTCCTCAATCTCCCCCTTGATGAGTGCATTGTCAACACCCTCTTCAGCAACTCTTCAGAACCTGCAAAACACGTGGAAACATGAAAACAAAACACAAGAAGACAGAAAGAAGAAAATAAAATAAAAAGTTTAACCCTAATGACCAAAAGCCAAACAAAAACTAGAAAATGGTCATTATGGTTAAAACAAAAATAAAAACTCAAAACGAGTGCAATCTCAGAACTATCAACAAGGATATCCAAAGAGTAAGGGCAAAAGAGACTAAAACTCCCCCTGAAACAAATCCAAGAGAAAGCCAAAACTCCCCCTAAACTCTTCTAAAAGATCAAGTAACCCAAAATTTCTCCCCCTTGTTGACAATTGGACTCATCAAGTGAAACTAAATGCACTCAAAAGAGACACAGACTCAAACTCCCCCTGAAATGCAACTCCCCCTCAGAATATGCAATGAATGCAACTGGGGTGCAAATGGAGTGTAAACAGCATGCTTCTCAGATAAGATTGACTGCAAGTACAACATCTAGCAAGTATATCAAAAGACATACTGTCTAAGACACATGGCATGATCAGTGCAACAAATGATATCCAAAGAAAGTCATTAGCACGCATTTGTAAATTTTTGCAAATAAAAGCGTCACCACATTTTCTAGTTGACAAGCAAAATAAAGTATGAGATGCAAAGGCTAGCTGATATCTACCAAGACAAGCATTGTCCAGAACAAAGAGCTTCAGGAAACTTGTTATCTTTTTAATGTTCAGACTTTTCTTTTCCTTTTCAATTTTTGCTAGGGGTTATTTGCATGTCAACCTTATGCTAACCGACCAAGTCAAGCCTAGGATAGAACTGGACCATCAGAAGCTTAAGACATTGGTCTTGGCATACATTACACTATCCTAGTTCATACCAAAGTGCTATGGTAAGCAGTCCAGAATAGTGCAATGTGACAAAGCAAACCCACCTGGATCTTTTCAATTAAGCATAAAAGGCATGGATTTTTCATTTTTATGATTTTTTTATCATTTTTATAGCATATTTGCCATGTTGAAGCATATAGATGTCCAAGCTACATATCTGCATCTAAGAAGGGAACTAGCTACCATGCATGTAAAAGATAGCAAAAGCATTCAGCCTACACATGCTAGTTACCAGAAGCAATGGTGATCATTTTTCAATTTTAAAGCATAAAAGCCATGCATATGATAAATATCAAACATATTATGTGAACTGAAGCAAAGCATGATCATCGATAGGTATTCAAAAATGTATACTAGCTAGAACAAGTAAAGCAGATCAATCATATAACATAAGCAAGCTCAAAGTGTGATATGTGACTCACACAAAAAGACTCAAGAAAAGAGTAAAGAAGAAATAAAACTGACTCAAAATATCCTAAAAAGGATACACAACTCCCAAATCCCCTCGCAAACGCTCAAAAGTAGACTGATCTAGGGGTTTGGTAAAAATATCAGCCAACTGATGATGAGTATCAACATGAACAAGGTCAATGACACCTTTCTCATATTGATCCCTCAGAAAGTGAAAGCGCACATCAATATGTTTGGTTTTTGAATGAAGACATGGGTTTTTCCCTACACTAATCACGCCGGTGCTATCACAAAACAAGGGTACTCTGGCAGGGAAGAACAACCCAAAATCTCCCAAAGTGGAAATCATCCAAACCAACTATGAGCAGCATCTACATACTCAGCTTCTGTGGTAGAAAGCGCAACTCCAGATTGTTTTCGAGAAGACCAAGAGACAAGCGAAGAACCAAGAAACTGGCAAGTACCAGAAGTCGACTTGCGATCCAGCCGGCACCCACCAAAATCAGCATCAGAAAAACTAGATAACTCAAGAGACGATGATGCTGAATAGTAAAGACCTAGATCAGGCACATAGGTAAGGTACCTAAAAATGCGCTTGACAGCCTGCCGATGAGATGCATGTGGTGAAGACTGAAAGCGTGCGCACAATCCCACGGCGAACTGAATGTCCGGTCTTGTCGCTGTCAAGTACAGCAGCAATCCAATCATCCCTCGATACTCTCTCTCATTGACCTTGACACCGCTCTCATCCTTGTCCAAGCCTCCAGATGTACCCATTGGGGTCATCTGAGGCTTCAGCTCTCCACCAAAGTCGAACTTCTTCACCATGTCCCGTGTGTACTTGCTCTGGTGGATGAAGATGTCATCCTTGGTCTGCTTGATCTGGAGCCCTAAGAAGTAATTGAGCTCACCCATGAGGCTCATCTCAAACTCGATGTGCATCTGCTCAGAAGACTTGGACACAAGCTCTTTAGTAGAACCACCAAAATAATGTCGTCCACGTAAATCTGAGCAATAAAAAGTCTGAGCCAACTCTAAGCAAGAAAAGAGTCTTGTCCACAGAACCCATCACAAAGCCACTCCCCCAAAAAAACTGCTTTAAACGATCATACCAAGCCATGGGGCTTGCTTCAGACCATATAAAGCTATCTGCAACTTAAAAACATGTCGAGGAAACTTAGGGTTCTCAAAACCAGGGGCTGCCAAACATAGACTTCCTTCTCTATGTACCCGTTTAGAAAAGTACTCTTGACATCCATTTGAAAAAGTTTAAAACCTTTAGAAGTAGTGAATGCCAAAAGTATGCGAATGGACTCAAGACGGGCAACAAGGGCGAAAGTCTCCTCAAAATCAATACCCTCTTTCTGGCAAAAACCCTGGGAAACTAATCGAGCTTTGTTGCACACCACAACCCCATCTTCACCTTGCTTGTTCTTAAACACCCACTTGGTGCCTATGGGGTTGCATCTAGGTGGAAGCTCAACCAGTGTCCAAACCCGATTGCGAACAAAGTTCTCAAGCTCTTCTTGCATGGTGTTTATCCAATTTGCATCAGAAAGAGCATGAGAAACATCTCTAGGCTCAAAAGAGGCAACAAAAGCAGATTCAGCAAAAACAGTGAGTGGGCTAACAAAAGAACGCAAGGATTTCGAAGTGAGATCACCGATGATAAGCTCTGAGGGGTGATCATGCTGAATTGCTCAGGATCCTAGGTGATCTGAAGTCACCTCATCGGAGTCAGCAGCTGGCACCTCTGGACTAGATTGAGGGGGCTCGATCGAAGTGAAAGAAGTGATTAGAGGTCCGCCCTCTTCCTTAGTCGAAGTCTCAGAAGGTGTGGGGTCTGCAGGCTATGCAGAAGGCCCACCCTCATCAACAGCAGGTGATGAGGACATCAGTACATCTACACCAGCAGCACCTTCTTCGGCGCCATCTCCTTCTAGGACAAGCATGAGGGCCCGTGCAAGAGAGATGAACTTCGTCATACTACTAAAGAATGAAGGCCCGGAAGAATAGACGCGGGCCTGCCTAGAGTCGGCCTTCCTAGGGGCACGCCCCTCCCTCCTTGGCCATCCACATTAGGGGCTGCGCCCACCTTTCCCCCCTCTATTTAAATAGAGCCTTGTCATTCCTATAGATTCGATTTTTTATTTACAATTAGCTTTCGCTACTTTCGACACGCGCCAAACAACGCTGTCCTCGTGTGTTTCAGAACTCCACCTTGAGTGATATTCATATTGCTCGCATCTTTTTCTTGTTCGTTCTTCGGTTGCGAACAGGAAACAATCTTCGTGATCAGGCTGATCTTGCAACAACAAGGTCGGTAACCACAGGGAGTTGGTTCAGCGATTGCATTGGTGCTTCGGGTTCGCTCGTCGTAGTCGGATCTTGAGGGTCTTCTTCCACCAAATCTAATTTATCTCCACTCACCGAAAGATCGGGCACTTCAGCTCTATCAAGTGGTATCAGATTTTCAGGGTTGATCGGTGAGTTTATCGAGTGTTTGTCCCTTCCTACAGTCCACAAAACCAAAACACAAAAATATATTTCACGTTAGATCCTTGTCCCAGCACCTTTTTGAGCCTTGCACTATCTTTCAATAATTTGCGTTGTTGAATTTGTGTGCTTACGCGTGTCAATTGTTGTTGGTTACTTGTGCATCTTCATCTGCATATCACGCAACCCCCCTGGCCGTGCGCCCCTCCCTTCCCTACCTTGTGTGTCATTTGAGAAAGTTTTGGTTGCCTTCCATACAAAGGGCAGTCAATTATTGCTGGTTGCCTAATATTGATCACATTCATTTGAGAAAGTTTTGGTTGCCTTCCATACAAAGGGCAGTCAATTATTGCTGGTTGCCTACTATTGATCACACTCTTTTGAGAAAGTTTTGGTCACCTACCATACAAAGGGCAGGTTGCCTCATTTGCAAAAGCCTTGATCACCTACCATACAAAGGCCCGTCAATTATTGTTGGTTGCCTAATTTTATTTGCAAGTTTCTCCGGATAAAAAAAATTAAAAAAAGAAGAAATGAAAAGAGAAGAAAAATAGCAAGGAGGCGACCCCCTAGCCGTGCGCCCCTCCCCCTTCCATCCCTGCCCACGTCGTCGGTTCCCCTTGTCGTGTGCCACCTTTTGCACCTTGTTTCCAGCAGCTTTTGGTTACGTATTTGGCACTATAATTCAACCTTGCATTATTGTTTGATTGTGCTAATCCTAGTTTTGAGTGCAGCCTACCTAGAACTCCACATAGTTCTACAACGAGCAGATTTTGTTTCTCCAGGCAATCGCTGCTCCAATCTTTCACCGGTTCCACCTGTTGGTTGCAGGTCACCCCTGTGTGCTTGGTAAGAACGGATAAGAATTTTATAAAAACACGTCTGTGAGCGCCTGATCCACATCCTTGTTGTCGTAGTTTTTTTTCTTTGTGTTTGCGCTAACTATGGCAGGTAACGACGAAACGAAGGAGGCGCTGCTGCTGGACGTGCGGGCATAGGTTGATGGCCTTGCCGCGGACATGACAACGATGCATGAGCGGTTTGATTCTACGATCACTTCGTCGACCGAGCGTTTCGACCAGATAGACCACGCTCAAACGGCCATGGTGACCATGCTCAACACCATCATGGCACGACTCAATGTGTTAACTACGTTGCTCACCGAGTTGCAAAAGGATTATGGCGGTGATACGGAGCAGGATGATGGACCTCACCACGGTCGTGCACATCGCGTGGTACGTCATCCCCAGCACGATTCATTTGCTAAGATTAAATTTAAAATTCCATCTTTTAAAGGCAAATATGATCCTGCTGCTTATCTTGATTGGGAACTAGAGGTCGATCAGAAATTTTCATGCCATGATATTCCTGCTCATTCTCAAGTTAAAGCTGCTATTAGCGAATTTACTGATTTTGCGTTAATATGGTGGCGTGAATATAAACTAACACATCCTACTGACACGCCCATCACTTGGACTCAATTAAAAGCTGCTATGCGACATAGATTTGTTCCTTCATATTTTGCACGAGATTTGCTAAAGAAAATGCAGAGTTTTTGACAAGGACAACAATCTGTCGAGGACTACTATCAAGAGATCCAAAAAGGTATGATTCGTTGTGGTTTGTTTGAGACAGATGAAGCTGCGATGGCCCGTTTTCATGGTGGTTTGAACAGAGAAATTCAGGACATCCTTGATTATAAGGAATATACTGATATGGCCACATTGTTTGCATATGCTTGCAAAGCTGAACGTGAAGTGCAGGGATGCTGCTCGAAGACATATCCTAACTCTTTTGCAGGTAGAGGCGCAACAATCAATTCAGCGTCTACTCCGCCTACACCATCCATGATCAGCACTCCATCGTGCGAAACGACGGCCAAGCCTACCGCATCCTCGTCCCCAGGCGCTACTCCTTCCACAGGACATACACGGGATATTCGGAGCTATCGTTGCCACGGACTTGGACACGTGAGTCGGGACTGTCCAAACAAGCGTATTTTGCTCATACGTGACAATGGTGAGTACTCATCCGCTAGTGATTCTGAGGAAACTCAACATACTATGCTTGCCACTGACCATGCAGCTAAAACGGAGGTACATGTCGATCCCGACGACGCCGATAAGTATGAGAGTCTTGTTGTGCAGCGTGTTCTTAGCACACAGGTCACCACGTCTGAGAAAAACTAACGGCACACGCTTTTCCACACCAAAGGTGTTGTACAAGAACGGTCAATTCGCATCATCATCGACAGTGGTAGCTACAACAACTTGGCAAGCACAGCTTTGGTCGAGATGTTGTCCTTGCCCACTCGTAAGCACCCAAACCCGTATCACATTCAATGGCTTAATGATGGTGGGAAAATTAGACTCACACGTTCATTACACGTTCCTTTTTCATTGGGCTCTTATTCTGATTATGCTGATTGTGATGTTGTCCCGATGGAAGCATGTTCTTTGTTACTTGGTAGACCGTGGCAATATGATACTGATAGTCTACATCATGGTTGTTCGAATCATTGTTCCTTCCCGTTTAAAGGTCAGAAAATAATTATACATCCAATGACCCCCGATCAAATTTTTAAAGATGATCTTGCCCGGGCTACTAAAGCGGCAAAACCACTAGCACCCCAACCAGCCGCCAATGTTACTTTTCAAATCACGTTGAATGCACCTGTCTTGCTTGCTACACGTGCTGATTTTGATGATTTACGCAATGATCATTTGCCCTGCTATGCACTTGTCTGTTCTAGTATGCTCGCTGCCCTTGATGCTCCTCCGTCTTTGGATATTCCCCCCACTGTTTCTAACCTTTTGCAGGAGTACGCTGATGTGTTTCCCACAGACTTACCCTCGGGACTCCCTCCACTCCGTGGTATTGAGCACCAGATTGACCTCATCCCCGGCGCCCAACTACCTAACCGCGCCCCATACCGTACGAATCCAAATGAGACGAAGGAGATCCAGCACCAGGTGCAGGTGTTTCTTGATAAGGGGTACATTCGTGAATCTCTTAGCCCTTGCTCGGTTCCTGTTTTACTTGTGCCAAAGAAAAATGGGTCATGGCGTATGTGTGTAGACTGTCGCGCTATTAATAACATCACCATTCGTTATCGATATCCTATACCACGCCTTGATGATATGATAGATGAACTTAGTGGTGCCATGATTTTCACTAAGATTGATTTACATAATGGCTACCATCAGATTCGCATGAAATTAGGAGATGAATGGAAAACGGCTTTTAAAACGAAATTTGGGTTATATGAATGGTTGGTTATGCCGTTTGGATTGACTAATGCTCCCAGCACCTTTATGCGCTTGATGAAAGAAGTTCTTAGACCCTTCATAGGACTATTTGTTGTTGTCTACTTCGATGATATCCTTATTTACAGCAAGACTATGGAAGAGCAATTAGAACATTTGAGTGTTGTTTTTGATGCCTTGCGTGATGCCCGCTTGTTTGCTAATATGGAAAAATGCATCTTTTGCACACAACACGTCTCGTTTCTTGGTTATGTTGTTACCCCACAGGGCATCGAGGTGGATAGCAGCAAGGTTGATGCAATTCGGGAATGGCCCACGCCGACGACGGTCACACAGATTCAGAGTTTTCTTGGACTTACAGGTTTTTACCATCGGTTCGTACGTGATTTTAGCTCCATTGCAGCACCTCTACATGAGCTTACAAAGAAAGGTGTGCCATTTGCTTGGGGCGACTCGCAGGAGGTTGCGTTCAGCACTTTGAAAGATAAGTTAACACATGCTCCCCTCTTGCAATTGCCTGATTTTACTAAAGTATTTGAGCTTGAATGCGATGCTAGCGGGATTGGATTAGGTGCTGTTTTGTTACAAGAGGGAAAATCGGTTGCGTATTTAAGTGAAAAATTAAGCGGTGCTAGCTTGCGATATTCTACTTATGATAAGGAGCTTTATGCTTTAGTCCGCACTTTGCACACATGGCAGCACTACCTTTGGCATCGCGAGTTTATAATTTGTTCTGATCATGAGGCTTTGAAACATATTCGTACCCAAACAAATCTGAATCGTCGTCATGCTAGTTGGGTAGAATTCATCGAGTCTTTTCCTTATATTATTAAACACAAAAACGGGAAGGAAATGTCATTGCTGATGTGTTGTCTCGTAGATATACCATGCTTTCACAGCTCGACTTTCAAATTTTTGGTTTGCAAACTGTGAAGGATCAATGTCAACGATGCTGATTTTAAAGATGCTCTAATTCATTGCACGCGTGGCAAACCTTGGGGTTAATTCCACATGCAGGACGGGTTCCTGTTTCGCGCTAACAAGTTGTGTATTCGAGCAAGCTCGGTTCGTCTTTTGTTGTTACAGGAGGCACATGGTGGTGGTCTCATGGGACATTTTGGTGTCCACAAGACGCACGAGGTACTGGCCGCACATTTCTTTTGGCCCCGGATGCGCCGTGATGTCAAGCGCCTTGTTGCACGCTGCACTACATGTCAAAAAGCTAAGTCCCGGTTGAGCAACCACGGTTTGTATATGCCTTTGCCTGTCCCTACTTCCCCTTGGCTTGATATTTCTATGGACTTTGTTTTGGGATTGCCTAGAACAAAGAAGGGGAGGGATAGCATTTTTGTGGTTGTTGATAGATTTTCCAAAATGGTGCATTTTATACCTTGTCATAAAACTGATGATGATCGCACTGTTGCTGAATTGTTCTTTCGAGAGATTATTCGTTTGCATGGCATTCCAAATACAATAGTCTCTGATCGTGATGCTAAGTTTCTCAGTCATTTTTGGAAATCTCTGTGGAATAAATTGGGAACTAAATTGTTCTTTAGCACAACTTGTCATCCTCAAACTGATGGGAAAACTGAGGTAGTTAATAGAACCTTGTCAACCATGCTTAGGGTTGTTTTGGATAAAAATTTGCGATGTTGGGAGGATTGCTTTCCTCATATTGCATTTGCTTATAATCATGCCACGGATTCTTCTACAAAGATGTGCCCTTTTTAGATTGTTTATGGTTACATTCCTCGAGCACCTATTGATTTGTTCGCGCTTGATGCTGCGGAAGCCCCACATCTCGATGAAGTTGCCCATGTTGAACAAATGATTGACATTCATGCACAAACACACCAAAACATTGCTGCTGCTAATGCTAAAAATCAGGTTGCTGGTAGTAAAGGAAGAAAACATGTTACTTTTTCACCTGATGATATGGTCTGGTTGCATTTATGAAAGGATCGTTTCCCTAATTTGTGCCGTTCTAAATTGATGCCTCGTACTGCTGGTCCTTTTAAAGTGCTAACCAAGATTAATGATAATGCTTATATCCTTGACCTACCTGCGGAGTTTGGTGTTTCCACTAGTTTTAATGTTGTAGATTTGAGACCATATGCGGGCGAGGATGAGGAGTTGCCGTCGTGGATGACTTCGATTCTAGAAGGGGAGGATGATGAGGACATCAGTACATCTACACCAGCAGCACCTTCTTCGGCGCCATCTCCTTCTAGGACAATCACGAGGGCCCGTGCAAGAGAGCTGAACTTCGTCATACTACTAAAGAATGAAGGCCCAGAAGAATAGACGTGGGCCAGCCTAGAGTCGGCCTTCCTAGGGGCGCCCCCCCCTCCTTGGCCATCCACATTAGGGGTTGCGCCCACCTTTCCCCCCCTCTATTTAAATAGAGACTTGTCATTCCTATAGACTCGAGTTTTGATTTACAATTAGCTTTCGCTACTTTCGACACGCGCCAAACAGCGATGTCCTCGTGTGTTTCAGAACTCCACCTTGAGTGATATTCATATTGCTTGCATCTTTTTCTTGTTCGTTCTTCGGTTGCGAACAGGAAACGATCTTCGTGATCAGGCTGATCTTGCAACAACAAGGTCGGTAACCATGGGGAGTTGGTTCAGCGATTGCATTGGCGCTTCGGGTTCGATCGCCGTAGTCAGATCGTGAGGGTATTCTTCCACCAAATCAAAGTTATCTCCACTCACCGAAAGATCAAGCACTTCAGCTCTATCAGCAGGAGTGTCATCATCTTCCTCGAAGATGGACTCTCCAAGCTCATCATAACCAGAAAGCTCGAAAGAAGGAGTCAGCGAAGGCATGGACTCATCAAGAGAAACCTCGCAAGTCTCGACAAGTTGCTGGTAGTAGAGGTTCCAAACACGGAAGCCTCGAGAATGCAAAGCATAACCAAGAAAAACTCCATCCCAGCAATGAGACTCAAACTTGTCCAATTGCCCTCCCTTCTTGAGCACAAAGCACTTGCAGCCAAACGCTCACAAGGGACTCACCTTGGGCTGTCTGCCAAACCACAACTCATATGATGTCTTACCTAAGTAAGCTCTAAGAAAAATGCAGTGGCCAGATAGCAAGCCGTGTTCATGGCTTCAGCCCAAAAGTGCCAAGGAGTCATATGCTCATCGAGCATCATCCTGGCCATCTTGACTAGTGTGCAGTTCTTATGTTCCACAACGTCGTTCTGTGGGGGAGTGTAAGGAGTAGAAAACTAGTGCTCAAGAACCTGATCACTACAGAAGCTGATGAACTGAGAGTTATTGAACTCAAAGCCATTGTTAGAGTGAATTTCTCGTATCCGACCATTGTTCTCACTCTTCAGCTTCAAAATTAGGTCATGAACAAACTGGAAAGCCTCATCCTTAGACTCCGGAAAGAAAACCCACGAGAATCAAGAAAAATCGTCAACTATCACAAGCGCGTACCACTTCCCATCGACTAAGCGTACCCGAGCTGGACCAACAGTATCCATGTGTAACAGCTCTCCCGGGTACGAAGTCATCACCTGAGTCACAAGTGCGTGAGAAGCGGGAACCATTTTCCCATGATGACAAGGATGGCAAACTAGATCCTTCTCCATCTTAACCTTGGGCAATCCTCGGATGAGGTCCATAGAGCTCAATCTGACTAGCAGATCAAAACTCAAATAACCTAACCTCCTATGCCACCTCTAGAGCTCAGAGGAGGATCTAGCAATCAAACAGCGAGAAGGGCCAAAAGAACTAGAAAAATCAATCCGAAAAACCTTACCGAAAGGTAAGATCTGGCAAATCAAAGATCCTCTAGAATCAACAACAAAAGACATGCCCTTCTTAAAATGAACCTCTAAACCATCCTCAAGAAGTTGAGAAATAGAGATCAAATTAAAATTCAAGTTTCCAACCAAAGTTCAAACAGAGATCAGAGATTTGAATTGAGCCAATGCCTTGTACCTTCCCTTGACCACTGTTCCCAAAAGTAATGTACTCCTTGGAGCTCGGGGAAGTGAGGCTGGAGAACCATCTGCGATGTCCCGTCATGTGGTGAGAGCATCTTGAATCCATGATCTACACGTTCTCTAGTCCTCGATCCTACACGATCAGTGGTCATAAGTGAGAGCAAACGGTCCAACACTAGGTTAAACAAAGGAGCTAAACCAGTGTCGAGCCATCTGCTCAAAAGAAGGAAAGCAGAAGGAATCATAAGAGTTTGGACCAAAACGTGGCTCAAAGTGTGGTCCTCTGTTCTGCCTAAAGTCTCGGCCACGAGGTCCAAAGCCGTATCCAAAATGACCTAGAGCTCTGCCAGAGCGAAAACCACCCTCTAGAGCACGGTCACGAAAGTCGTCTCCTCTACTACCACCTACATGACGTGCCCTAGCCTCTAGCCTCTCTCTGCGTTGAGGGACTCTCTGTCTACCACCCTGCTGCTCCTATCCACCCCGAGCTCTCTCTGGTCTCTCAACCCCCTTCCTCCTGAAGCAAAACTCCTCAAGATGCTCGTCTCTCTGACAAAACTCACAGTGATAGGTAGGCTTCTTGGGATGTGGTTGAGGTTTGGGGTTTTTGGGCTCCGTGGTGTTGGGTGTAGACTCTTTGGTGTGAGAGGGTCCAGGAAGAGAGTCAAGAGAAGTGTGGAGATTCTTGGGATTTGGAACCCCGACAGGCTTTTTGGGTGGAGCTTTAGGTTGTTCTTGGAACACTCAATCCTTGGGCTGATAGGCCTAGAAAGACTTAGTGGAGTGAGTCTTGGGATATCTTTTCTCTGGAGTCATCTTACTCCACTCCACTGCACGGCTAATGGCACTCTCAATGTCAGCCTTGGTGTAGGTGTAACCTACCCCAAACCCATCCTGTATCGTGAACTGCTGGATCATCATGCCGAGCTGTGGCTCTCTCGCACTCACCCAACTCAGGATCTGATGGAGGTAAGAGTTCTCGTTCTGGGCATCAGCTAGCTCCTCTCTCAAGGAAGCTAGCACCTCCACCTGAGACAAGCAGATCTCACACTCTCTATCAATTTGGACAGACTTCTCAGCTTTTAGCTTGATTTGTTCCAATCTCATGGACAAGCAGTTGTCACAAACAATGGGTGGAACTGACAGTGTCTCAAGCTCAAGCTTAGTTTCCTCTAGCTCAGCTCTGACTCTCACTAACTCGCCCAACTGCTCATCAATCTTGGCTCTCAACTTAGCTAAAACAGCTAAATGGGACATGCAGTCCACACAGGGCACAACGATAGTGGCATGAGCATCTTTCAGCTCCAGCTGAACGCTCTCAAGCTCAGTGGCCAAAGCATCTCTCTCATCTACCCTCTCCGTGTACCTGGACTTCAGAGTCGTCAGGTCACACAATAGCACCTCGTAGTTAGGACACTCACTGCTACCACCCAAGCAAGGGGAAGAAGATAGACTCTCAATCTTACCATTGTCCATGTCAAGCTCACTCTCAATCTCATCTATCCTCTTCTTAGCCCCTCTAAGCAGTTTCTCCTGATACCTCAACTCCTGGCGGTTCTCTTCTAGTAAATCAATGACTTCTTGTTCATAGGAAGATACCTTTTCATCATCGTCGTCGTTGAAGTTGTCGAGGGAGCCCTTCTCTTCCTTATCCCCAAGAGCCATTGAGCAAAAGCTCTTGCGGGATCTTCAGTTGTGGTGCAAGCGGCTCTTCGGCTTGTCCCCGAAGGCCATGAAGCAGAGGCCCACCGGATCATCCTTGTCCTTCCCTTTCTTTATCACAATCTCCTCATCACTTGAGCTTGATGAAGAGGAAGAAGAAGATGACCTCTTGGAGTAGCTTCTCTCTATCTCGGTGAAGAAGGCCTTGTCTCGCTTCTTGTTCTCACGCTGGTAGTCCTTCAGGGCCTTTTGAAAGAATCTCATCTTGGGCTTGCCCTTTGTGAAGGTGGAGCTGTCGTGCTTGCTAGAGTCATAGGAGACACCATCGGTGCCCTTCTTATGACTGTTCCGCTTGGGGCAGTCGGTAATGAAGTGGCCTAGATCACCACACTCATAGCATGTGGATTTCGTGTCGTGTCTTTTGAACATTCGTTTATCATAGACACGACGCACCCGGTGTAGGACCAAAAGTAGCGACCAGAGGGGGGGTGAATGGGAGCCTAAAAATTCTTTCGAATCAATGGCCTGCTCCCAATCACCCAACAAACCTCAACTGACTTAGCAAAGAAAGATGAACAGATCAATAGTGCCTCAAAAGATCTAGCCTAACAACAACCGATGTCCTAATCGAAAAGACACCAACACAGTGCTAAAAGGCAGATTTAACGAATCATTTAAAACATGGTCAAATCAAAGTTCATTGAGATAACTCATCACAGCAATTAATATAAGTGTACATAAAATGAGAAGGGTTACTGTTCAGAGTTGTCTCCAGAACGGTACTTGACGAAGCCTGTGTGGTGCGAAGCCTGTAGTTGTCGAAGCAGGCTTTGAAGTACGCAGTGTCGAAGTCTGTAGTGGACGTGCCAAAGCCTGCTTCGAAGTTGACGAGCGAAGGCTGATGGAGTCGAAGCTGGTTCGGTGTAGTCATGCGAAGCCTGAGTAGTAGTTGCTGAAGCCTGTGCGAAGTATGCAGTACCGAAGTCTGTAGTGGGCATGCCGAAGCCTGCTTCGAAGTTGATGTGCGCAGCAAACTGCAAAGTCTGCTTTGGTATGAAGTAGCTTCGCAGAGAACAAGAATTTCGAACAACACTTCAAACAAGCAGACACTCTGAAGGATGTCAGCGAAGCACCTTCGAAAGCAAACCTACGGAGCCTATACTCTGAAAAGACAACTCTGAAGACACAACAATGTGGGACCCATGCTCTGGCTCCGAACAGTGAAATCTCTGTCAAAAATTACTTCGGAAAAATTTGATCGAAGCTATTGTGAGGGCTTCGACACCGAACTAAAATTGATGCCCGTAGCCTTCGCAAAGACAACAAAAAGAATCGAAGTATGCTTCGAAACAGGAGACTTCGAAGCCTACAGAATAAACATCGAAGTCTAGCAGTTTCACGTTGTGGGACCCACGCCAGTGATTTTTTACAGAAAGACTTGAGTGCAAAGCTCTTGATCAGAACGCCATACTAAGAAAAACAATAGAATACATTCTTCCAGGCGGCTGACAAGAGCATAGATCGGCCAGTCCAAAAACTGCAGGCTACTGCGCCATAGGCATCACAGATTCAACAAAAACTACTCAAAGTAAAGACGCAGCTGAAGAACAGAATCAAATAAAATAATCCCAGTGCACAGAACTCAGTCTAAATCCTCGCATGAAGAAGCACATAGAAAGCATGCAAATCGATGAAATGATTATCTGCGTATAAAAACGAGATCCGATGGTCAAGAATTAGGAAATGAAAAACCTGATGAGACGATTTTAGTGCGTGCGCGCAAGGAAGATGATGATGATGGAGAGGAACAAGCTACAGCCGGTGGATGAACAAAAAGTGTCCCAATCTCTTGATTAGTAAAGTGCTTTTTGAAAGGGTGACCTAACCCAAGGGATTGGGGTCCTATTTATAGGCAGCCCAATAGACTAGGAAAATACCAAAAGACCCTTAGGGTTTTTTACAGATGCTGAAATAAATGGAAAAGACTAAACTACCCTTAGGATATTTTTACAGACTCGACTGACTGACTGTGGGCCTAAGGACAAAATAGTAAACTCCTATTTACAGATGACTTATCGGGAAGCGGAGCTTTGAGGAGCCATGCTGAAGAGCGTGGGCCTCATGGCTCTAGATGTGATGAGTCATTGTCAACGGTAGTCAAAGAGGACTGAAGAAGAGGAGAAGACCTGCTGCGTCTGGGCCACTTGTGACTCAGGTACACGAGCAGCGAGCGACTGTCGGGCAGAGGGGCCGCGAAGTCGGGCTGGCCCAATCCGGGTACATGGGCTAGGAGCAGCAGAGGATCCACTGGGTTGTTGACCAGGATTGACTCAGGTACACGGGCGACGAGTGATTGCCGGGCTGAGAGAGCTGCGGAATCGGGCCAGTCCAATCCGGGTACCTAGTACAAAGTCGGTGGACGCTTTGTCAGTTTCGGCGCAAAACTGACGACCGCTGATCTTGTATCGGACTATTCAGAGACGAAGCCGTAGTCACTACGAAAGCTCCATTTCCGGATAAGTCATCTGTAATAGGAGTTTACTTTTTGTCCTTAGGCCCACAGTCAGTCAGTTGAGTCTGTAAAAATATCCTAAGGGCAGTTTGGTCTTTTCCATTTATTTCAGCGTCTGTAAAAAAACCCTAAGGGTCTTTTAGTATTTTCCTAGTTTATTGGGCTGCCTATAAATAGGGCCCCAATCCCTAGGGTTAGGGTTAACTCACTTTGTTGGACCGGAAACGGCGACCAGAGGGGGGTGAATGGGAGCTTTTAAAATTTCGAGCTAAAAATAGCCTTCGGTTTTAATCCTGTCTTCTGCGGAACAGGCTTCAAACACTACCTTCGAAGGTCTGGTTCGGAGGTGTTTTGACAGCTCCGAACACAGGCTTCACAGGAGCAAAAGTTCGAAGCCAAGAAGACTTCGCTCCGATCACACCCTTCGAAAATCTACTCTGCTAAGTCCGTGCAGGCTCCACACACAGGGTGCTTCGAGCAGGCTTCGCACTTCACCCTTCGCAAGAATGGACAGCCCTCTGGGGACTTCGACCAAGTACTTGGCAGCAGCAACTGGTGCTGGGCTTCGTACACGAAGGTCTAAACGCACACAAACGGACTTCGCTAAGGGCTTCGACACAAGAAGCAAAACGGGCTTCGATCAGGGCTTCGCTAGTAAGCTGTGAGGTCTAGCCTCAAGTTACACAGAGCGAACGCGCACTGAAAAACACACTTCGCACAAAACACCCTTCGCCTAGACAGGCTTCGGTGCACTATAACTAGCGAGGTATGTAACACGAGCTCAAGCAAAAAGCACACAGAAGCAGGGCTTCGCCGCTTGAACAAGGAACACAGAAAATGAACTCTCTGGATGAAATACAACGAAGTGTTGAATGTTACATACCGAGCCCCCATATTTATAGCCCACAGTTCACCCAAAGGAATTGACTACTTTACCCCTAGGGTTTACATTGGTTTTGTCTCTACAGAACTGAGGGGTACAAAAGGTAGTCAACTTTATTGGAGGCTTCTCTGTCAGCCTTTGCAGAGGGGACAGCGCCAGCTTTTTGCAGAGCAGACACTGTCAGACTTGCAGCCTTTGACCTTTCCGAAGCCCCCCTTCGCACGCGAGGGGTGCGGTAGCTTCGGCGAGAAGCCTTGAGCCTGGTGGCCTTCGCTTCGCCGAAGATAGCCTCCGATACACTGACGGTTTTGAGCCGAAGCCGTCAAAGCCCTTGGGCCTTCGCACCAACACCTCCGGAGTGGACCACCACGGCTTCGCAGCTTCCGCCCAGCTCGAACTCCGTCAGTCCATGTACCGAAGCCATGCAGGCCGAAGTACCACAAGACAACCTCGCTCCGGAGCTAGTCTTGCTCCGAAGCCTTCCTCACTCCGAAGCCCCACCTTCGGAGTACCACCCTTCGAAGTCCCTCCTTCGTCCAAGGCCTCCGCATGAAGCATTCCATGAGCACTTCGTCGCAGTGTCTCTCCCCGAGCACACTCCTCAACTAGCCTCACCCGGACCATGCCTTCGATGTGCCTCGACTTCTGAGATCTTCGTCGGGCACCTTCGAATGTCTCCCTTCGGAGCACACTTCGAACTCCTTTCCTCCGCAGAGGACTTGATCCAACCAACTCCGAAGTCACTCCATTCGGAGTACCTTCGAAGTGCCTCACCTCCGAGGACTTTGTCTCGGAGTACCTTCACCCGGAGCCACGCTCCGCACTCTCTGCCTTCACCTGGCGCACCTCGACCTGAGGACCGACCCAGACCCCTTCGCAGCCACCGTGACGGAGCTCCCCGCTCCCCTGGCATCAAGCCTCCCGCTTGACCCAGGTTCACCTGCTACGAACCTGTTTGTCGCCTCCGAAGTCCCTGCGCACCACAGACAAACAGACAAGTGTATCCAGTACTCCAGAGACCTCTCCGGGTTAGCAACCTCCGGTACACACTCCGGTGTACCGCCCAAAATACCGAAGCCTTCGGTACACACCCAGTCATCGTGTACTGTCGGACCCCTCCGACAAGCACACTCCGCTGCAACAGCTGCAGCAAGCAAACCACCGAACACCCTTCGGTGAAACCACCTCCGAACACCCTTCGGAGGTCCAACCTCCGAACCCCCTTCGGAGGTACCCCTTCGAACAGAGGTAAAAAGCCTGTCAATCACTCATCACAAACACTGAAACCAACCCTTGGTTTCTCACACTTTAATCTAAAAAATCAGAGTTCACCTCACCAACTCCTGTTCGTGTGCACCACCATACTGCAATTCTTCTTCCAGGTTATGTAATTTCTGCTGCTGTAGTTGTTTGAATCGCGCTTTCACCGAGAGTTCGTTCAGAAATGTGTTAAATCCTTTTGCTGTGATCTCTATGTGTCATCATCTTGGTCTACGCATAGAGAGTTATTTATTCACGGCACTGTTCTTGATTTCTTCGGCCATGGATTTTTACCTAATGGACAGAGGTTCTCAGCCAATCTCTCTGCCTATTTTATTTGGTTGATTGCAGGCCTCGATTCAATAGCAGTCATATCTTGTGTCTGTAGCTACTGCTTTTTCTACCGTAGGTTATTCTTTTCATAGCATGTTTCAGTAGCGTTCTGTCAGCCTTGTGAGTTCCTTCGATTTGTTTATTCCTTGGCGTTCTGATCGATGTGTTGGCAGAGCTGTCAGATGTGTGGCGTGATTTAGTTTGTTACTATTTGATGACATGCGAAGCCATGCTTCGGTCATTGCATGCTTCGATCTTGGGCCTTGGCTTTGCGAAGTCTGTGTGATGCACACCACGGAGTTTGCACACACTTAGCCTACAACCTCGTTCACAGTTTTCCGAAGGCTGCACATGCCATGAGATGTTGTAGTGTTTTCGGTAGATACTTCGCTGTGAACGAAGAGCTTCGATTTCGTGTCTTTCTCTTCGGAGGCTTCGATTTTTGTGGCTTCGAAAAGCTGTGTCTACCTTCGTTGTCGTGCATACTTCGCTTGTGTTCGGTTCTTTTTGCAACAGCTACAAGTACTGTGAAGTCTACATTTGTTTTCCTCGCACAGCCTGTAGGCTTCGAACGAATGAATCGAACAGACTCCGTTTCGAAGTGTCTGCCTGGAGGTCAGTGTGAGGGTCCCTCTGAAGCTCATACTTCGCTGAGGTGCATAGCGAAGGTCGTTTCTGATTTCGATAGTTTCTTTGTTCGGAGGGTGACTCCAGTTCGAAGTGTGCTGTTTCGAAGGTCTTTCTCACACACTCCGATTTTCTCAAAGCATACTTCGACTGGTATCGAAGTTGTTTTCGAAGTTTGTTTTTTCTTGACTAGCTTCGAAGTTGTTGTGTTCTGAGTCGAGCCCCAGAGCGTGTCAGATTCGAAGCACATTTCGGTAGACTTCAAAGTGAGTCGAAGTTGTCACGCACTTTGGTTTCGGCACAACCCCCACGGGCTTCGACGTTGCAGGCTTCGATCGACAACCTTCGACTTTGTCAGCCTTCGCCCGACAATTTCAAAGCAGGCTTCGACACTTCGAAGCAGGCTTCATCGAGTTTCGAACAGGAGACAAACTTTGAACAGTAACTCTCCATCTCCTTTCTACGAGCACTCGTTTTAATTGCTTTGATGGTTTACTTATGTGAACTTTGATCTGCATATGTTTTGAATGCTTTGTTTATCTGCCTATTAGCACTGTGTTGGTGTTTCTTCGTCTAGGACACCGGTTGTTTCTAGGCTAGATATTTTTAGGCTTTGTCTTTCTGTTTACTTTTGCTGCTAAGTCTTTTGTGGAGCGTTGGGTGTTGGGAGCAAGCCATTTATTCGAAAGAATTTTTTAGGCGCCCATTCACCCCCATCTGGTCGCTACTTTCGGTCCTACAAGCTTTCGTAGCGACTATGGCTTCGCTCCAGGACGGTCTGATCCAAGATCAGCGGTCGTCAGTTTTGCGCCGAAACTGACAAAGCGTCTACCGACTTTGCACCAGGTACCCGGATTGGGCTGGCCTGATTCCGCAGCTCTCTCAGCCCGGCAATCACTTGCTGCCCATGTACCTAAGTCAATCCTGGTCAACAGCCCAGTGGATCCTCTGCTGCTCCTATCCCATGTACCCGGATTGGGCCAGCCCGACTTCACGGCCCCTCTGCCCGACAGTCGCTCGCTGCCCGTGTACCTGAGTCACACGCGGCCCAGACACAGCAGGTCTTCTCCTCTTTTCAGTCCTCTTTGACTACCGTTAACAATGACTCATCACATCTAGAGCCATGAGACCCACGCTCTTCAGCATGGCTCCTCACCCGGTTGTTAAAAAGACACAGATCATCATCTCCTAGCGAATCAAGCTGATCCTCAGTGATAGACATCAGGGAGAACACAGCACAACTCAAAGAGGAGGATTCCGCAGAAGGTGTCGCAAGGGCTAGGGTTTTTGAGCCAGAACTAGTGAGATTTGATCTCAACTGGATATCAACCTCTGTGGCCTTGAGCTTACTAAAAAGCTCTGCTATAGTCAAGGTATCGTAAGAGGTGCTCTCAATGATAGAGGATACCTTGATCTCCTAGATCTTAGGGTCCAAGGTATGAAGAACCTTGAGCGCCTGTTCATGATCTGAGACCAGCTAAACTCCATTGGCCTTGTTGGCCCGAAGCTTGTTGATGATCGATTGAAAACGACCAAACAAAGCTTCAACAGATTCACCCGGCTTCTATGTGAAATTTTCATATTCACGTCGGTAGGTCTGATAGAGCTGAGCCTTGACCTGGCCTGTCCCCTCATGTTGTGCCTGGAGGGTAGCCCAGATCTCTCTAGCAGTGCTGAGATGGCTCACACGCTCAAACTCAGTGGGACCTAAACCAGAAAATAAAATGTTCACAACTTTGTTGTTGTTCTGATGCTGGGCGACTATCTTGGGGGAAGTGCGCTCAGCAACAGAAAGCACAGTAAAAGTAGTGTGAACACAAACATCCGAAATGTTCGAGCTCTGGCTCAAGAGATAGGCTCGCATGCGAGTCTTCTAGTAATTGTAGCCAAAAGCTTCAAGGAACGGGACCTTGCTAGAGGAAGTCATGATCACTACCTTGGGTTAGAACCAGTTAAGTTATGGAAAAACCCTAACCAGGCTCTGCTACCACTTGTAGGACCGAAAGTAGCGACCAGAGTGGGGGTGAATGAGCGCCTAAAAAATTCTTTTGAATCAATGGCCTTCTTCCAACACCCAACGCACCTCGACAAACAATCAGCAGAAGTAAAATAGATCACATGTATTAAAAATAATCTAGCCTAAAAACGACCAGTGTACTAATCAAAAAGACACCAACACAGTGCTTAAAGGTAGATCAAGTTAACTCATATATCAAAAGACAGTTCTACAGATGATTCACCAAAGAAACAGATATTCTATCAAGCATGTCCAAAACATCCACAGAACACAGGCATTTCGAGCATCATAAGGATAATCAACATAGGCAATTGATCAGACAAAATAAGTGTCAATGATAAACTCTGCTCACAGATAGTTCACCATGCATACGACCATTTGATCTGATAAAATAAACGTGGATGAAAAGATAGCGCTCACAGACGATTCAAGTAACACTTGTGGTACACTAAAGACACATGGATATATCAATGAACATTTCTAGTGTTAAATAAAATTGCTTGTAGAAGATTTAATCTAACACAGAATATTCATTCAAACATTTAAGTGCACGCAAAACAATGCAAAGGAAATTATTGTGTAATTTTTGTCTCCTGCTCAAGCATTCTGTCGAATGCCTTGCCTGCATGCGCTGCTCCTGGCGAAAGCATCGATGCGCTCCCTCTACAGACCGAGCGCCACGCCTGCAAACATGTCGCAGGAGCCGTGCTAGCACACACAAACCGGCTGACAGCATCGCCTCGCGCTGCACGTGATGCTGCTGCCGTGGCTGCCGTGCTCCCTGCCCGATGCCTGCGCAAGTGCAGCGCCTGGCCTATCGTGCTGCTGCAGCCACGCACACACACGCCTCGAGATGCGCCCATGGGAAGAAGAAATCATCGGATGATGTAGTTTGCAGATCATGGTGCTCCACGCGATGTGACAACATAGCTCTGCTCAGCTGTGTGCCGCACGGCACACGACCGCTGGCCGAGTCCAGTGCCCACTGGGATCCCCAACTCAAACAGCAAAAACTGCATAGTGCCTCCCAGAAAACTAGCTCCGGTTTTTAAGAGAAGGAAGGAACCAAAGAAAATCAGTTTTCCAAAGACAAAATCATTGCTCACGGTGGCTGATCGATGAACAACGGCGGCTGCGATTCCGGAAGAAGAAGGTGGATAAAGTGTGAACTTAGATTTTTTGCGTTGAATGAGTTAACCCTAACTCTAGGGGATTGGGTCCTATTTATAGGCAGCCCAATAAGAAGGGAAAAGACAGATTTACCCCTAGGGTAAATAACACGGATGCAAAAATAAATTGAAAAGACAAACATGCCCTTAGGTTTTTTATAGACTCGACTAACACAGACTGTGGGCCTAAAAGGCAAATTAGTAAAATCCTAAATAAAGATAACTTGTCCTGATGTGGAGCATTCGTAGCAGCTATGGCTTCTCTTCAGAACGGTAGGATCCAATATCAGCGGTCGTAAGTTTTGCGCCGAAACTGACAAAGCGTCCACCGTCTTCGCACTGGGTACCCGGATTGGGCCGGCCCGATTCCCCGGCTCGCTCAACCCGGAAATCGCTCGCCGCCCGTGTACCTGAGTCAATTCCGGTCAACATCCCAGTGGATCTCCTGCCGCTCCTAGCCCATGTACTTGGATTGGGCTGTCCCGACTCCGCAGCCCCTCTACCCGGTAGTCGCTCGCCGCCCGTGTACCTGAGTCACACACGGCCCAGACACGGCAGGTTTCGTCTTCTCTTTGACTTCCATTTACAATCACTCATCACATCTGGAGCCATGAGGCCAATGATCTTCATCATGGCTCCTCAATATGCGTGTCGAGTTAGTATTTGATTAGCTTTTGCGTCTCATGCCTTGCCATGTCTAGTATGCTAGTCTGAGTAGTGATGCTTTTATTTGCTAAAAATTGAAAATGCTTGCTCATGCTTTTGTTTAGATGGTATTCATCTGAGCGTTTCATACAGTACGTTTAGACAATTGTCAAGGCAAATGATTGGTTGTATTGTAATTGGAATTGTTCATGATTCAGAAGCTTGCATCTATACTCTACCCTCACACCCCTCTTTGCATCTTTTTACCATCTTGATTCCTGCATTGCCAAAGGGGGAGAATTGGTTTACATGATGATTTTGGATGCTTTTGGATGATTGCTTTGTTAAGGGGGAGTAATGGCTTGTAATTGGATGCTTTTGGATGATTGCTTGGTTAAGGGGGAGTAATGGCTTGTAATGGCTTTCATAATGCATTGAGATCCTTTTGTTGCTTTCAGGATGCATTGAGATGCTTTTGCCAAAATGCTTTGTTTTGCATGAGTTTTTTCCCAAGAGGGAGATCTTTTACCAAGTGACATGTTTTGCTCTTTTCTGAGTTTTTATGGTCACTTGTGCGCTTAACCTGTAACTTTCATCATGATTTTGTTTGGAGTTCTCAATGCACTCATCAAGGGGGAGATTGTGAAACCATGGGTGGTTTCTGTCTGTATGATGGGTGATTGACAAGGATGAGCGATTGAGCGATTAGTTGAGTGTTGGGTTGTGTGCATCGAAGGGTTCGATGTACGAATGAGGTTTGTGTGTCGAGGGTTTCGATGGTGCGTCGCGTTCTTGTTTTGGCTTGTCTTGGATGTGAAGGGTCGAGATGCTGACCAACTATCAACAGCGAGTGATCGAGGGTCAAGCGGGGAGCTCGATGCCGGAGGGTCAGGGAGGCCGGGTGAAGTTGGAGAAGATCTCAAGAGTGCACGAAAAGATCGAGCAAGACTTGTACGGACGGATGGATGCAACGGCGTGACGACTGAGGTTGCGAAAGGGAAGCCAGGACAAGTAATCAGGCGGCTCGAGGGGTCAAGAGCTGAAAAGGCTTGCTGGCGCTCGGAGTCGCAAAGTGGTGTCATGAGTCGAAGAGTTGAGAGGCTTTGTCGGTTTTTGCTGAAAACCGTCACATCTCTAAATTTGCTAATTTCAATAATTAGGAGTCTTTTTGTTTTGAGTATTTTAGAGTAATGTGTGAACTTTTAATATTTTTCAGGATATCCCAATTCTAGAAATATATTAAAAGTGTTGAGTCATTGTGTAATAAATTAGATTTAATTTTAGTAAGAGTCTAGAGTAAATGTACTCCTTTAGTATATTTTTCAGGATTTCTTAAATTCTGAAAATATATTACAATGAATAGGACCTTGATGTAAAATAGAGGTTCTAGAGGGTTCTTTTCATAATTTTCACTCCATGGCTGGCCTATAAATAGAGGTCCATAGCCATGGGCTAGGGGCTCTCTTTTTGGCTGAACAACATAGCTACTTATCAATTTGTTGCCTTATTTTCCTTTTCCTGTGCATCAAGTGTTCTTCTTGTTCACCATCCGAAACAGCACAGTGCAGTCCATGAATCAGTAAGTCTCCAAGCGCAGAAATAAATTTGGTCTAGATTGATTTTTGTGAAGTCTTTTCTTGTGATTTCACTGCAGAACATGAGGTTGAAGTTTATACAAATTTTGTTGTGGATGGTTTGAATGTTCCATTTTTGAAAGTTGCAACTGGTTTCTGAAAATTCTTCTTGATTCTTTTGCTGATGAAAAGAGACGTCTCAGTTCTGGAAAAGAACTCTGCCTCAAAAATTCTCAGATTATAATATGGCATAGTTCTTGCAGAACTTTGTGATCTGTTCATGGGTTTTTGTTCTAAGTCTCTTCTGATTTGTTCTAAGAATTTTCTGTTGTTCTGTGTATTCTTGATCTCTCTTCCTGGATTAAACATTGGTTTGACACAAATATGCTACATGATTATACTACCCTATAATATGCTAAATCACTTTAGTAAGGTTGTTGTATTTAGGATGGAATTGGTTTGCTGATTGGATGTTTGACAAAATGCCTCTACTACTGTTCATCATATGATGCAGATTTTTTTTTGCTCTTTGATTGATTTGAATTAGGAACTTCAGATCTATTACAAGTTTTTCTTCACATTGATACCTAGATCAGATTACTTTCTAAAAAAGTCATCTCCAAGGTTTGTATAAATCTGATCAAGAGCTTCTCTGAAATCAAGTGATTGATCTGAGCTAGTTTCTCTGTTTATCTAGTTTTTGCAGAGATTTGTGATCTGTTGAACACCTTTTAACTGAAAGAGAACATAGTGATTTTGGATTCAAATTCAACTGAAGTTGCATTGTATCAATTCTGTTTTCATACCATTTCAAGTCTATTGTGTCACACATATTCTGAAATTGAAAACTGAACTGTTTGTGTGTGTTTTAGAATTAAGTTTCTAGTTTATACACAGTAGTTACTGATTCAGAACAGCTCCTCATGATCTGAACTTAAGTAGTATTGAAACATCTCAAACTGAATCTGTTTTGAGAAAAGGTATAACTATTCATTATCCAGTTTGTGTCAAGATTTCAATTTGTTTTATTCAGAATTGACAGCAGTACAGTTGTGTTTTTGAATTTGTTGTTCCCTGAAGTTTGAATCATAAACTTACAGAAGTACAGTATTTTCAACTGAATTTTGATTTAGCTCCTTTGTATCTGCTGACAAATATTCAGCTTGATCAGATTGTCATTTGAACATTTTTTAATTTGCAACAGCTAAGTTTTGAATTTGAAACTACTCAACTCTGAATTTTGAACCAGTTTCTGAGTATTTACTGTTCTGCATCAAGAGTATTCAGCAGGGTTGGGTATTCAACTGAAATCTATTTTGTGATCTATTGTGAATTTAAAATCTGTTTTTAGGTTTAAATCCAATTGATTCAGTTCAGTTCTATCCACTGAAAGTACTATTCTGTTTCTGTTCAAATAACCTCTTAATTTACTGTTCTGTTTCATAAATTCACCTTCGGTTTCAGGGTATAGTTTAAAGATTGGTACTGTTTTGTATCATGCAAATCTGAACTAATATAAGATTGAAATCTGAGTTCTGAACTAATTTTAATCTGAGTTGTATTATTCATTGTCCATGATTATTCAGAAGTGTTGTGATTTCAAACTGAATTCCAAATATAGTTAACTGACTTGAATTGACTATTTGAATTGAAAGATAATCTGAAGTACTGAAATCTGGTGTTCTAAAATTTCTGTTTTAACTTCTGTACTGTACTATGAGGCTCTGAAATTTCTGGTTGTTGTCTGATTAAGTGGTGTACAGTCTAAAATTCTATTTTCAGAAATATTTCACATCTAGTTATGCTAGCCTTTCTCATTTACATCTTGTCTAATTCTGGATCTAAAGGCAAAATCAAGTAAGTTCAGATTGTTTGTTTCAGAAAATTGAGTTGAGATTCTTTCACAAAAATCTAATCAAAACTCAATCTGAATTCAGAATTGAACTTCTCTTCAGTTTCCAGATTTGCAATAGTAATCTGCAATATAGTTTCACAATTGAATTAAATTAAGTGTGACTTTTTCTGATTCCTGAAGTGTTTGAAACTGTTTTGTTCATAATCCTTCTGTAATCACTGTTCATCTTCAGAATTCTTTATCAGGGACAGCTTAGGTGTTGAGCTCTTTTGTGTTTGTGCTAAAAATCTGTTTTGTGGCTGAGCATACTTGGTGTTAATTGCTTATTCTGTGTTAGTTCTCTAATAGCAAGTATGTCTCACAGTCCATGACCTTGATTAATTAGAGCTAAAATTGGTAATTCATTTGTTTCAAGAAAGTCTCAAAGCAGCAAATCAAGTTGAAAAGGAGTTGTCTAATTGTCTGGACTGTTTTGTTCTAGTTGGCTTAAAGATTGAATCTGAAATTTTCGAGGTGCGTTGGGTGATTTGAAAAGGTCATCTGATTCACGAGAATTATTCGAGGCGCCTATTCACGCCCCCTCTAGTCGCCATTCCGATCCCATAGTAGTTGATTGTGTGTGTCTTCTAAACCTAGCTAATTATATATATATATTTATAGTCTAGAGACTTGCCGTCCAAGTATTCCACGTTGTAACCGATTCTGGACCATCTTCATCTTCTCTCACTTTTATCAGCTCCTTCATATCCAACCATATTATAACGATATGGACAGGCTTCTTTGACCACCTTTGACCAGATTCCTATGACTTCTGCTTACCATGCGGCATCCTTGGTGGGACTGGGCTTTACCAAATCTTGGTGTCAACACCACCCTACATGCGCTCCAGGAGGGGAAGTCTCCGAGAGCGATCGAATCGACCATGGAGAGGAGTTGATTGAACTCCAGAGAACTAGTTACTTCAACACGGACTTGGATCTGGCCGATGAAGAAAAGATTGATTAGCAGTTAGCCAAAACCAAGCTGCCGAGCGCAAACCGTGAGATGGTAGAATTTGTAAGATGGCATGCATGCAGGACCAATTGTAAAGTTGATCGGAAGGAGACGGGGAGAAATGTTAGCAAGAAAGATAGCCTCGATCTCTGGATCGACCAATACATCGGCCAGTGAGAGCTGATGTGGATACTCATAATCCGCCAAAGATTCATAGACATACCAGACTATGCAGTCACTAACAAAATCGCAATAGAATTCCTTGAACCAACAGGCTAAGATGTTAGCAGTCATTTTTGCTTCTAGCCGACAGGTAGATGCCTCACCCAAGGATAAGAATCGATGAGTGGCCGGTGGGGCAGATTCACAATAATCAGAAGGGAAACGAAGGAGGTCGAAAGAAGGGCCAGAAGAGATTTTGGCTATGTATACATTAAGACAGAGCTAGAGGAACCACCAGGTACCACCAAGATGGCCTACCACATCACTAGACTATAATCAGGCCAATACTTGGTGGAGAAGATGATAAATAGAGCCAAGGAGGTATCGGCCAAGGGGGATTTTGACATTGGAGGCTAGTTGCTCTGCCGGGAATTGGTGATGGCAAGTAGGCACAAGGGTGGACCCATAGAAAAGAAACCTCCCAAGTTAAGGGTTAAGGAAGGTGATGTGTTCACGCTGACTGACAGAGCCAGTCTGTTTGTTATGGGCCACAATATACTTCGCCCAACCACCACTAGATTTGACGTCAAGGCAGTGAGAAGGTTTGGAGAAGAAGAGTAAAGGATCAGCTTTGGCAGTAATATCAACAGAGGTCAAGACGACAATATCAAGGAGATTGGGACTCATTGGCCCATGACCGAAAAGGATTGCGTTTAACGCATCAGACCAAAAGTAACAGCAAGCGGCTAGCATCGGCTCATTTTTATAAGGAGAAGCAAGGGAAAGGCTGATGCAGTGCGCTATACTGGTTTTCTCCCAAGAATTGTGTTCTGACGCAACAACCCGAAGGTACTAGTCACACCAGTTAGGGAGCGGAGAAGGAAAATCCCTAAAGCTTTGGGTCCAGTTAGTAAGAAGCATTTTTGAATTTTTAATAGGGATTCTTTGTATTTGGTTGGCAATGGGGATGAGGATTTGGTTCTTTAGGTTCTACAGAGAAAAAGAGAGGAAAGAAAAGGAAAAGAAGTAAGAAAATGGAAATCGAAAAAACAAGAACGTCGAAGAACAACAAAGGAAAAAGGGGAAAGTTAAAAAACTTACCTCGCGGATGGAGGTGTTGGACGCCATCATAATGTTGGAGTCTAGACCAGCAAAAGAGACGAAGAAAACGAGATGCGACCATCAGAGGTAGTATGGGAGACACCGGCGATGAGCTCGAGGACTAAGAAGGGTGGAGAGTATTATGCGTATGCAGAAAGCATAGAAGAAGAAAGGAGGAGCCAGCAAATACTTATAGAGGGAGGGCAACGCCTTGGCAATCGGGTCAATCCGGTTCCGGCGGATTTGGTGGGATCATCAAGAATGTTCAGCAAAAGGTATAATCATGAGTACAATTTTCAAAACACCGAATTGTTAATAGGTCCGAGATTAGAGGAGCAAAATCTTCGGTGATTCTGTTTAAAGGTAACATTACTAGATTATGCGAAATAAAGCCTGGTCCGATGCTGCCACAAAAAGTGTAGATGCGTCAGACCAGGCGACATCCATCGTAGTCGTTCATGGCCGAAGAAGAAAAACATGAAGAAGGTGAAAAGGTTGATGAATATACTTAAAAGACATACTACAGATGCAAAAGGGGCCAAAAGGTGAAAGGTTTTTGCTACTAGTGGAGAATTTGAAGATACTTTTGAAAAGACGTGGTGCAGAGGGCTTTAATGAGTAATAATTTCGAAGCAATAGTTACCCTTATGCTCTGAAACTGGGGGGCATGTGTTGACAGCAAAAATTGGTCAGTCCTAGGCCTAGTAGCATGGTCAATGAAGGTCAAAGGAGTCCAGTCAAAGGATGGTTAAAAAAGCTCGTCCGTGTTGTTATACGTGGCCGGATATGAAGGAGCTAATAGAGATGAAGAAAACGGAGATAAATCCAGAATCAGTTATGATATTATCGTAGTGGGCGGCAAGTCTCTAGACTATAAGTATATACCTATTATCTAGGTTAGATCAATCAATCTACAAACACAACAACAAACTACTTTCAGTGCATCACCACCGTTGGCTTCCAAGGTTTGATCTCGGCGGAACTTGGCACTCGGAGTTGGGCTGTATCGCTACAATCTCTGGCGAAGAGGTGAGTCCCACCACCATGATGATCGTATCAGCTAGATTGGTGACTTCCGATGCTGCATCATTTCGATCTCTTGAAGCATTGGTTCAGTCAGTATGATCGCCAGTTTATCTCGGTGTATTTGCCAGGTCTAAGGCTACATTGTTATGATCTATTGGATTGATGTGAGTTGGGTATCATGGTTCAAGGATTCATCAGTTGAGACCAACATCTTGATCTATTGTATTTGATTTATGTTGTATACTATTCATCTAAATAAAGCATGCCTGATGTGTTGAAGTACTATTAGTCATTCATGATTTAGCAATTATCTTGGTTAAGTTCGATCTTGCTATTATGGTGATATAATACTATGGACGCATTCTCTTGTATGTTAGATTTAGTTTCTATCGGAGTACAAGCCTATAGGTTATCCTTAATTCCATATTACATATCATCGACATTGGGGATTATTCATTGGCCCTTGTGTGCAACGCACTATTCGCACGTCCATCGACCCGATGGCATGTTATATACATCGGCCGATGGCATAACTAATCCTGATGGTTTAGCTTTTGTTATCATCTCAGTAGTCGATAAGCACTAGTATTCGCGACTATTTCTTATCACCACGGTCATCAGCTCGATAGCCGATCGGCGTTGCTATTAATGCTTTCTCCTATACGTTAGCAGTTGCAGGGTCAAACTGATTGGCATGACCCTAACCTTATAAGATTGTAGGACCTGCATTAGAGTTAAGCAGACCTCCCAGGACACACGTGTGACCAAAAATGACACTAACACAAGTTTATCACACACTAGTCTCATCATCAAGATAGAGGTTTGGGTAAGAATCTTCAAGAACCTTGTCGTCGATGGTGTGTTGCATTCTGGCATCAGCTGCCTCCCAATCCTTGGTGCAGGCCAGCATCTTCACCATCTCAGGCTTCAAACAATGTCATTGTTCTTCAATGACCTTTCTAGTTAATCTAAATGTAGATTTTGAAGATATAGTAGAAACATGTTGTTGATAGTAGAAAATGGCATTAATGGTTGAAATTGTCAAAATATCAATTTTGGTAATTTTGGGTCAAAAATATGCAACTCCTAGTATAGGCCAAAGCCCTAAAGTACCGGAGGCCCACCTACATGGGGCCTCGGGGGCCTTTTAGCAGCCTGCTTCGGAGGCTGGCTTCGGCCCGGAAGCCCTTCGGTGGGTCTGCCGAAGGCCCACTTTGGGTAGGCTTCGGATAGGAGTCTGATATAGATTCAGGTTTGTTTTTATCTCTAATCTTGATTAGGCCGAATATTATCATATTAGAGTTAGAGATAAGAACACCAGCCCCTATAAATACAGGGGTGAGGCCGGTTCATAGGACCCAACAACACAAATCAACTCTTCAAACCCTAGTTTGAACCGTACCTTTACTTTTCTTTACTTTCCGCATTAGATTAGTATACCTTTGTGGGTTTGCGCTGGAAGCCCACCGTGGGCCATGCCGTAATAGTGGTAAGTGTTGGGGGAAAATACTTCATCCTCAGGATCCTCAAGATTCCAAGACAAAGTCAAATCATAGTCTCAAAGTCTAAGACTTGTCTCTAGATCGAAAGGTTTAAAGTCGGAGGGTTCGTCTAGACTCCGGTCCGAAGAGATCCTCTGAAGGCTTCCCCTCCGAAGTGGAAAACAGCTAGAAGGATGAGACATCTACTTTATCTGCATCCTTCGAACATACTTTACCATATTAACCCTATTCGGGATACCGAAATAGTTTCCACTATGTCGGTTGTAATTGATGGGTAAAAAGGTCTTTTCCTTAGAGTTTTTACCTATAAATACCCCCTTATCACCCTGTAATAGGCATCGAATATTCAGATATTCAATACACAACTTCGAACTACTTCAAGCTATTATCCTATTCAGAGGCTTGAGATAGTCCGCTTTTACAAACACTTCGTTTATTAGTTCTTAACCTTGAAGAAACCTGTTAGTGTAATCTTTTACACCAATAGTTGGCGCCGTCCGTGGGGAACCTAGTTCTAAAAGATAGTTCTCTACCCCTGCCTGTATTTCGAAGAGCATTTGCGGAGGGAGTTTCGGAGTCTCAAGATTCCGCGCACCCTTCGGCAAGGGGCTTCAAAATACAATTTGAATGCCTTTCCTCGCCTTCTCAATCGTCTGAAGCCTCTAGTTTTCGGACCTTAGCTTCATAAGTCATGCCTCCCAAGTGGAGTCTAGCCACCGATCCTCCCTGAAGGTCCCCTCGGACCCACAGTGCAGGACCTTCAGTTGTTCTCCAAACTCCCAAAGTAGTCATTAGACCTCGAGCAGCTAGAGTCCCTTGGGTATCTCCGTCTATACTTCGAACTGATTATGTTAGTTCTCAAGACCCTGTCGACCCCTCCGGAGGAAGCGAAGACCTTCCTAAGGATGTGGCTGCTCAGGTAGCGCAACTTCAAGCAGAAGTAGCAAGATGGAGGCTGGAGGCTGTGAACAGGCTTCACCCTCAAGCCATCCCTCCTGCTTTGGAAGTGCATCTAGATGGTGACCCTGATGATTATATCGAAGCCCCCCAAATCCAAGAGGGTGCCTATAATGCCTCCTTTGACAACAAATCCCCGCTGCATCTAGACTTGCAGAAGGTGCGCTTCAATCCTAGGTTCAGAGCCTCGAAGATGCACAAGTACTCCGGAGGGTCTGATCCCAGAGAATTCTCTCGTTCTTACACCCTTGCAATAGAAGCCAGTGGAGGGGTCCGGAATACAATGGCAAAATGTTTCCCCTCGCGTTGGAAGGTGTGGCCCTTCGTTGGTTCGGGTCTCTAAAGCCAGGATCGATTAAGTCATGGGAGCAATTAAAAAGGAAATTCGTGAGTAATTTCCAGGGGACGCTCGTAGCCCCAATGTCTATTGGACGCCTTTTTCAAGTGAAGCAGCAGGCAGGAGAAACCCTTCGGGAATACTTCACGCGCTTCACCCACACCATGTCTCAAATAAAAGGATTGTCTACATCTTCTGTGGTGGATGCGGCGCGCGAATGGGTTTTGAATCCCGACCTCCTCAACAAACTTCACCAGAAGCCAGTGTCTTAAATAGCACAACTAATGGCATACTTCGAACAGTATGCCAAGGCAGAAGAAGGCTGCCTCCAAAGAATTGTGGTGCCCATGCCAGCCCTCCCTCGAGAAGTCAAGCTGGAGCCAGAAGCTCCGATTCCTCTGCAAGTCCCCTTCGATAATCACCCTAATGATCATAGAAGGGGAAAGAGACACTTCCTCTCCGAAGTGATGAATATTGCCTCCCCCGCTCTGAAGATGCCTTTCAACTTTCAGCAGGCTCAAGGTAATAAGGCTAGTACTTCGTAGCCACAAGAAAAACTGGCTAGCCGGGGCCAAGCTCTTTTTTGTTGTGTGCATGATGAAAACAGAAGCCATGCCACAAAAGACTGTAAATCTATACTGGCTCTCCGGGGCGAGTACCTCGAGAAAAGTTTAGGGCGAGGCACTATAGATCGAGCTCCTCCAGCAACACGACCAGAACCTGTACAAGCTATTGGGCGGACCGGCAATCCTGAAGCACCAATGCAGCTTCCGGTGGCCAACATTATGCCACCACCGATGAAAGAGGACCCTCAAGATCGTGGCAAAAGAGTGGTCCTACCCATCTCCGGAGGGGGACCCTTGGTAATGTGTCGAAGCGTTAGGCAAAGGGATTATGTTCGCGAAGTAGGACATATAGGGACTTCGAACTCAGCTGCAGAAATTCCTAAGTGGTCCCATGTACCCATTTCATTTTTGGCCCATGATGTTGTAGGGGTGAAATTCCCCCATGCTGACCACCTTCGATCAAATGTGTATTCCTCGAAGGCATTTGCTCCCTGTAGCCCGCCCACTCCAAGGCTTCGTATGCCCTCCTCTCGATGCCCTCGGCCAAATAGGCCTCGAGGTTGCCTTTGGTGAGGGGCCCTTGGCCAGAGTTGAGGAAGTCATCTTCGACTTCGTCGACGCCCCGTACGCCTACAACGTAATTTTTGGGAGAGGAATGCTGAACCAATTCGGAGTTGTGGCACATCACAATTATCTATGTCTCAAGATGCCCACGCAAGGTGGAGTTCTTACAATTTCAGGAGACCAAGCCGCAACTCGGAGAGCAGAATATGGCCACAGCCCACCTCTCGATCCTCGGCAAGTAAACAGCGTGCAGGAGAACTCGGAGGAAACTTCGGGGTCCCCGGACTCTTCGAAGAGCCCTTCCCTCAAGCCAAGCCTAGAAGGTGATGTAATCACAAAGATGATTCTCAAAGAAGTCAAAAAATATCGCATTCAATTTGGTAAGGGGCTACCTTCGGAAATATCTACTTCGCTAGAAGAAGTAGTTCGATAAAATTTGGATATATTCGCTTGGTCAGACGAAGATATCCCCGGAGTTGATCGGAGCATTATTGAGCATAGTTTACTCGTCAACCCTAAGGCTCGAGAAATTCTCTAGGGGCTCCGCAAATTGTCAATCGAAAGAGCAGACCTCGCTAAAGCGGAGGTAGAAAAGTTGTTGAGAGCTAGAATCATCAGGGAAGTAGCCCACACAGAGTAGTTAGCTAACCCCATCTTCGTCAAGAAGAAAGGCTCCGGCAAGTGGCGCATGTGCATTGATTTCACTTCTTTAAATAAATCATGCCCCCGAGACCCCTACCCCATGCCCCGCATCGATCAACTTGTGCATTTTACGGCTAGTTATGAGCTCTTAAGCTTCCTAGATGCATACTCCGGTTATCATCAAATTTGGCTAAAGCATGAAGATGAAGCCAAGACGAGTTTTATAACTCCTTCCGGAGTATTCTGTTATGTCCGAATGCCCTTTGGCTTGCGGAATGTTGGGGCAATTTTTTCACGTCTTATTGCTAAGGCTCTAGGTCACCAAATAGGCCAAAATGTTGAAGCCTATATGGATGACATTGTAATAAAAAGTGTTGTAAAGCATCAGCATAGTCTAGACCTAGCAGAAACTTTTGAGAGCCTCCGAGCAAGTGGAGTTTGCCTCAACCCTAAAAAATGTATATTCAGAGCACAAGAAGGAAAATTACTATGGTACTTAGTTTCGAGCAGGGGAATCGAAGCTAGCCCGACACAGATAAGTGCACTGCAAAGAATGGCTCCACCTAAAAATTTGAAGCAAGTCTAGAAGTTGACAGGACGCCTCACAGCCCTCAGCAGATTCCTAGCCAGATCAGCAGAGCGAAGACTCCCAATTTTCAAAGCTCTAAAAGGGTCCGAAAGTTTCAAATGGACGCCGGAGTGCCAGAAAAGCTTTGATGATATTAAAGATTATCTCGGAAATTTGTCAGCACTTACTGTGCCCCTCCCAGAAGAAACTCTCCTTTATCTTGCAGCAACGGGCTCTACAGTAAGTGCAGTGCTTGTCAAAGAAATAGAACTCGAGGGAAAACTAGTGCAAAACCTAGTATACTTCATTTCAGAAGCTTTGTCCGGAGCAAAAACATGGTACTCCGAGCTCGAGAAATTTGTTTATGCTTTGGTAATGGCCTCGCAGAAGTTAAGGCATTACTTCTTAGCACATAATTTAATTGTCCCTACTTCGTATCCCCTTGGTGATATGCTTTGGAGAAAAGACTCAACAGGGAGAATTGGAAAGTGGGTTGTCGAGCTAGCCCCCTTTGGTAGTTCTTTCAATGCAAGAACAGCTATCAAATCCCAAGTTATAGCTAACTTCATATCCAAATGGACTCCGTCTACAGTTTGGGCTCCAGAAGAGACCTCCAAAGGGCTATGGACAATATTCTCTAACAGAGCCTATCAAGCATCTGGTGCTGGTGCCGGAGCCGTAATAATATCACCTTCAGGGAAAAAAGCAATGTATTCTGTAAGGCTCAACTTTAAGTCCACTAACAACATTGCAGAATACGAAGGAATCCTCCTTGGTCTCAGAAAAGAAAGAGCACTTGGAGCAACTAGAATTATAATAAAAACAAATTCCCAAGTTATTGCAGGGCATGTTGACAAAATATTCCAAGCTATGAATCCACATCTTGTAAAATACTTAGAAGAAATCCACAAGACGGAGGCATTGTTCAAAGGAATTTCTATCTGAAGCATCCCTAGAGTAGATAATCAGCTTGAAAATGTCTTAGCAAAGGCTGCAGCTGGAGCATTGGACGTCCCAGAAGGCGCTTTTTATGAAGAACTTATTAAACCTTCGGTGCATCAACTGCCTTCCACAGAAGTCCTTTGCATTTCAGTCACTGATTGGCGGAGTCCAATTTTGGATATTTTGCAAAACAATACAACTTCCCTAGAAGGTCCAGATTTACAAAGGCTTCAAGGAAGGGTCCGAAATTATGAGCTTATCAACGGAGTACTTTATAAAGCCGGAGTCTGTTCTCCTCTACTCCGATGCATCTCACAACCTGAAGGCCAAGATGTACTTCGCGAAATTCATGAAGGCCTCTGTGGCAGCCACTTAGCTCCTCGTGCTCTAGCAGGAAAAACACTTCGCTAGGGGTTTTATTGGCCAACAATTGTAAGGGATGCAGAAACATTGGTTCGAACCTGCCAAGGATGCCAGTGGATGGGTAGGCGAAGCCATCATCCACTGACACCTCTTCAAGTTATTACTCCGGTATGGCCAATGGCACGATGGGGAATGGATCTCATCGGCCTTTTCCAACTGCAAAAGGCAGCTTGAAGTTCGTGGTGGTAGCAATTGAATACTTTTCTAAATGGGTTGAAGTTGAACCCTTAATTGCTATCACTTTGAAAAATGTACAGAAATTCTTTTGGCAGAATATTATTTGCAGGTTCAAAGTGCCTTGGGAGTTGATAGTCGACAATGGAACCCAATTCGAAGCCAAACCTTTTAAAGAATTTGGCGAAGGTTTGGGCATTAAGTTGTGCTTTGCAGCTGTTCGTCACCCCCAATCCAATGGAGCCGTTGAGCGGGCAAATGGAAATATTCTATCTGGTTTGAATCGAAGGATTGTTGGGCTGGCAAAGGGGTTGTGGACTGAAGAGCTTCCTAAGATTTTATAGTCCATTCGGACCACTCAAGCTAGGTCCACAGGATTCACCCCATTCAGATTGTTATTCGGAGACGAGGCCATGACTCCCACAGAGCTAAGAGGTGGATCCCTTCACGTAATGGAGCCTGAAGATAATGATGAAAGGAACATTTCGCTTGACTTGTCGGAAGAAAAAGGCTTCGAGTTGTCGCCAATCTGACAAAGTACCAAGACCAAACGAAGGCATGGTATGACCCGAAGGTAAAAGTTAATGAACTTAGACCAGGTCATTTGGTACTATGAAGTGTAATTGCTCTGGGGAAGTTAGGAAACAAATGGGAAGGACCATATATTATCCTACGCTCAGGGCAGCCCGAATCTTTTAAATTAGACAATTTAGAAGGGGAAGAGTTAAAGCATGCATGGCATGCCGAGCACCTTAAACGTTATTACGCTTAGGGCTCCTTGTAATCAATTGTAAAGTACCTTTCTAAAATAAATAAAGATGGAGGTTCGAATTATGCTTACTCTTCAAATATTCCTTACCCCTGGTGGACACATCAGAGGAACGGAGATGCTTGTGGAGGTAAGCATCTTTCATCAGAACTCAACAAACGACCTTTGAACCATTGGTTCAAGGATTCTGTAAAAGAGCCGAAGGTGGCCAAAGCCTACGGATTCCAAGCTTCTGCTTGATAGCATTTGTAGAAAAGTCTAAGGACTATAAAAAAATAGATTTCCGATCCTCCGGGTTCGAAGCATCTGTAAAAGAGCCGAAGGTGGCCAAAGCCTACAGATTCCAGGCTTCGGCTTGATAGCATCCATAGAAGAGTCTAAGGACTATAAAAAAAAGATTTTCGATCCTCCGGGTTCGAAGCATCTATAAAAGAGACGAAGGTGGCCAAAGCCTACGGATTCTAGGCTTCGGCTTGATAGCATCCATAGAAGAGTCTAAGGACTTTAAAAGAACAGATTTCTGATCCTCTAGGTTTGAAGCATCTGTAAAAGAGCCGAAGGTGGTCAAAGCCTACGGATTCTAGGCTTCGGCTTGATAGCATCTGTAGAAGAGTCTAAGGACTTTAAAAGAACAGATTTCCGATCCTCCGGGTTTGAAGCATCTGTAAAAGAGTTGTAGGCAACCTAGTAATAAGGTTTCAAGGCTCCGGCCAAATGAAACACTTAATAAGTCCTAAGTGACCAATATCAGAGCTTATATGTATAAACTCAGTTCCAAAAATCATAAACATCACAATACGAACGTATAGTTCGAAGAACTCTACGAAAGAGTTAAATTCATGATTACCATGTACTATTGTGAAGCACCAGTTTCTTATACCAAACATTGTGTTTGACGGACCTTATTGCATCGCATATGGTCCCCCACCCACAAGGAGGGGCAGGGGAGTAAGGTGCAATGATGCTTCTCAAATAATTTGTATTAATTGGATAATCATGTTACAATCATTGTAATTAGGAAAAATTATTATCTAAACCTAAATAAAAGCGGAGACCCCTCCGACCTCTAGAACTACCCCTAGGACCAGTTCGGTCTTCGGAGCCTAGAGTTCTCAAAACTTTTCTTTTGGTCCGAGTGCTTTTCTTCTTCGAAGCTTGCAGTTTTTTCTGTTCTTCTTGAAGTTCAGCCTAGGATAGAAGTTTTTTGGAGCTAGTCTTTGACTTGGTACTCTAAGTCAGACCAATCTACATACTCTGACAACAAAGATACTACTACCTTATCCTCTTCTTTAACATAAGAAATGACTTCGCTACAAACATCAGGTGCTATTTCCCTTGCTCCCCTCGAGGAACAGAAAATCACAAGCGCTTGTAAGGCCTCAAGCTTTCAAGGATAGCCCATTGTTGGTGAAGCCCTTCATTAATCTCTAATACTTCAAGATCAGGATCCGAAATATGTAGCAAAACCTAAAAACAAACATTCAAGCGGAGACTTTTCATTTATAAACTTTTCATTCTTTAAAATAAAAGAGAATTACAAGATCTCTTGTACATAATTAAGCGCCCTAGAAGCTAGACCTTCGGGTCGGTAGCCGGAGCAGGTGGCGAAGTTGGAGCCGAAGGCTTCGTCTAAGCTAGCCTCTGCCGATCGGCTTTGTCGATCCAAGCCTTGGCCGCAACTTCGTTGTCCACTTTCCAGGTCACCCGGAAGACTTCCCAAGCCGAAGCCACGTCCAATGATGGTCACAGCAAGCCTTCGTCAGCGAAGCTTGCTGGCGTCGAACCATTCACCGGAGCAACAGATACCCCGATGGCTTCGAGGTGTCGAAGGACTCCGATCCCGGCTACTGGCCTGGAGATCTCTCCATAGTGGGTCCCGGAGCCCTTCATCATCTTGGCCGCCGCTTGGATCATCTTAAGCTTCCAATCAAGAGGTTCATCCACCGCAGCTGAAGAAGATGGGCACACCGTGCCAAAATATTCTAGAACACCCCTGAGGGTATCCAGAGTCTGATCAGCTGCCATGTTGTGCCTCGCCTCGGCCTTCGTCAACTCGGAGGCAATGGAGGAGATCTCAGCTGTCTTCGACAACAGGTAATTTTTCTGGACCAGCGCTTGTTTGAGTGAAGATTGAAGCTCTACGCGTTCAGTGCTGGAAACCACCTCCGCTGCCCGAAGCCTCTCGATCTCAGCCCTTAGCACTATGCGCTTCGCTTGAATTTCTTCTATCGAAGAAGCGAGTTTAACGCAGGTCTGCTGCTCTACCCAGAGTGTTTCCTCCGTTATGGCCTTAGCCCTCCGCTCCTCAAGGAGCTCTTCCTCCAGCTGCAGAGTTTTATCTTCGGGGCCCTTGAGGATATTTTGAAGCGTTGTAACCTTTCGTTTGAGCCGACTGGTTTCAAGCTCATTGGAAGTCGCTGCCGCTCTAGCAAGGATGAATTGCTACAAAAAAAGCAAAGTGAGTACGATGTAATTTCCATTAAATAAATATGTTTGTTATTTGTTGCATACCTGGAGGGTAGCCCTTTGGAGGGCCAAGTCGAGCTCCGGTCCACTGGCCTCGCTCAGAACAGAGAGCAGCTCAGAGCTCCCAACCTCTTGGCTCTTGTCATCCAAAGGTTCAAAAAGAGCTTGGAGCCCTGTTCGCTGCTCCAAGAACAGAGCCAGTAGCGGGAGCTAGGACAGGGCTCGTTGATCATCTTTAGCAGGATCTTCTTCCGAAGCGCCTACCGAAGGATCATTCGATGAAGGTGTTGTTGTTAAATAAGGGAGAGGCCCAAGACAAGTCTTGCCCTTACCTCTTGTAACGCCCCGATTTAATAAAACCGGGAATTTATTGAAATTCCATAGAAAATCAATAAATACAAGACGTTCATCACACGAATGCGTACAATACGCCAATCAATCATGGTTCGTAGACCATATTATTACAAAAGAGTTAAATAGAAGAGAAACTAATAAAATAGATCCTCTAGATGAACGCCTCCTTCCAGTCTCGTGCCTTGATTGGGTCGCTACTCCAGACCATCACCCTCCTCATAGTAGACTTCCTCTGGTGGTGTAAGTCAATGGGGGTGAGTACAATCGTACTCACCAAGCCACCGAATGCAATTATAATGCAAGGGAATAACAAGGAAGGTAGTGGCTACTTTTGCGGAAAAGCATATTTGTAAACATTTAATGTAAGCAGATTATTTAGTACAGAGAATTAAACATGTGTAATGCATCATCATCTAACTCGAGGGGTACAGTCAGCCCACCCACGCTCAACAGTCCTTACATGCCATGAACAACACGAGCATTCATACAAAAGTAAACTAACTACGAGAAGTCACACAACCCGCCCTTGACCGTGGGCTTGGCTTTTCGAAAAGATTTAAACTCTGATCAGAGGTGTACTACTGTACCCACAAGGCACTTGTTTCCCGCACACCGCAGTGTGTTTAATGACTCATGTCATGAGAAATTCGTGCCAAAACCTTCAGCATGGAACGCACCAATTTGATAACATCCTCTTATAGGTTTCATATGGTGCCCCAGTCACTTCGGGCCAACACCATACCCCCCTTGAGCCTCGTCGGTACAAGTCACCCGCAGGTTGCCCCGTGTCCCCTCCACTATGGTGCTTCAAGTTGATACGATCCATACCTCCAGTTAGGACTTACCCACTAGACTTGTGGTTAGTACGAGTTTGTTTTGCAACAGATCCCATAGACCGGTCCTTATAGTGCCACGGGTGCGACCAACCAATGCCCTAGCTTGCACCTGGAACCCATCTGTTGGGGGAAAATATCTCATCTTCGGGGTTATTGCTAAAGCAGCATGAAGACAGCCAACTAGTTCGAAGATTGTTCGAAGACTTTCTTCGAAGATGTTCGGAACCTGGTTCGAAGCCCGAAGACAGGCACTGGTTCGAAGTATGTCTTCGAACCAAATCCCTTCAGGATCTTTTCTGCCAGCTAAGATGGAAGACTTATCTTCTATCCTATTAGATTAGTCTTTTACCATTTTAGCCCTATTAAGGAAACCGAATAGTTTCCTTAATGTCGGTTGTAATAGAGGGGTAAATAGGTCTTTTCCTTAATGTTTAGGCCTATAAATACCCCCCATTTCACCCTGTAATAGGGACCGATTACAAGTGATTCAATACACACTTTCGAACTATTCTAAGCTATTATCCTTTCGGAGGCTTAGAACAGTTTGCTTCGCAAACACTTCGTTTGTTAGTTTCTTTTCTACAGAAACCTGTTAGCGTAATCTTTTACGCCAACAGTTGGCGCCGTCCGTGGGGAACCTAGTCCAAAAACTTCGTTCTCTACCAACCTCTTGCATCATGCCTCCTAAGCGGAGCGCACCTCGCAATCCCACTCGGAGGTCCTCTCGGATCTCCGGAGAGATACCCTTCGACACAGTCGAAGTCGGAGGGTCTTCGACTATCCCTCCACCTCAAACTCCGCAAGGGGCTTCTATCCCTCGAGGATACGAAACCTCTCCACCAACCCCTTCCACACTTCGACCGCCCGGAGCCACTCTGCCACCCTCCATTCCGATTCGAACTGATCATACCAGCTCTCAAGACCCGGAAGGTCCTTCCGGAGGAGATGAAGATAGCCTTGGAGACATGGCCACTCAAATGGCCAATCTTCAAGCCGAGGTAGCGAGGTGGCGGCAAGAGGCTGCGAACAGGCTTCGTCCTCAAGCCATCCCAGCTATCCCCGAAGTGCACGAAGACGACGATCTTGATTATCCCGAAGCCCCGGAGAACGCTTCTTATGACAATGAATCTCCATTGCACCCTGAGCTTCAGAAGATTCGCTTCAATCCGAAGTTCAAAACTTCGAAGCTCTGCAAGTATGCTGGAGACGAAGATCCCAGTGAGTTTGTGCGTTCTTATGCCCTAGCGATTGAGGCTAGCGGCGGAGACAGAGAGACTATGGCGAAGTGCTTCCCATTAGCTCTTCAAGGAGTGGCGTTGCGATGGTTCGGTCTTTAAAGCCAGGATCAATCATTTCCTGGTCACAGTTGAAGAGGAAGTTCATA